>CM065589.1:60987486-61402616 GCA_033119425.1 Bufotes viridis | reverse complement strand
TCAGCAAATTAATGTTTTTTTTATTAAAATGATTTTTTATATCATGAAAAGTTATACAATTTAAATACTTTCTGTATAAATTTCTTACTGTTTTATATTGTTAACTGTTTTAAATGAGGGCAGCAAAAACTGGCGACAGAGACCCTGATTAAAACGCTGGGTCACTTACTTTTACTACGGTCATTTTCTTAAAATCTCCACTCAAAATCAACTAAATACTATATATAAAACACATAATAGAATATTTGCAATAGGCCCCACCTAGAGTGACGTGCGCCATTTATAATACTGGTCTCTTATTATGTACGGAGGGACCTTTGCCCCCTGAGTCACCAGGGTCTGGGTGTGACCATTTCCTCTTGTAGATTGGAGACTTATGTTCACTTAAAGGGATTGTTCGGGTTCGGAGCTAAACCCAGACATATCCTCATTTTCACACAGGCAGCCCCCCATGATATAAGCATCGGAGCATTTCATGCTCCAATGCTCTCCTTTGACGTATGCTGAATCATGCAGGACAAAGGCTTTTTCTGGAGATCCGGTGACTTACCGGGCTCTCCATGAGTAAGCTAGAAGGAGGTTTCCGCCTAGCAGTGAGCCAGGTGATGTCACCGACACTAATGGGTGGGCTTTAGTGCTGCTCTAGCCTGTAAAACGGCCTAGGGCAGTGCTAAAGCCTGCCCATCAGTGCCGGTGATGTCACCGGCAAAACTGCTAGGCAGAAGCCTCCACCTAGCAGTATGAACATATAAACAAACAAGATCGACACAACAAGAAGTAGTGGTGGCACCGTCCAACACCTGATCATAAAACGGGACTCCAATCCAGCCTCTCAGACCTCTACGGACCCGGGTGCCTGGCTTATGTAGATAATGAACATCCGAGCAAGTAAAGTAGATCCGCAGCACTCACCATCCGATTCTGATAGTTTTCTTTATTGCAGAGCTTCTTACATATACAGGGGTAAAGACTCACATGGGAAGTGTTTTTTCATATGTTTTTTATTTTTGTGTCTTTGGAAGCTCTATAATGCGCATGCGCTGCTTGTTGAGCGTTCACCGGTTGCTAGGAGATGGGTTGGCTTACCCTCCCCTTGGTGACGTTTATAACCAGCGCAGGCGCGATGTTTCGAGCATGTTGAACAGCCGGAAGAAGCGGTCGCTCCGCGAAACGGCCGTCGCTGTTTGTTGTTACTTCCCATGTGAGTCTTTACCCCTGTATATGTAAGAGTCTCTGCAATAAAGAAAACTATCAGAATCGGATGGTGAGTGCCGCGGATCTACTTTACTTGCTCGGATATAAACAAACAAGCCCTTGCCCTGCGCAATATAGGGAAATGCTCCGATGTTCAGGGGGGCTGCCTGGGTGAAAATGTGGATATGCTCTGACCCAGAAAACCCCTTGAAGCAAATCTTTAGGTGTCTGGAATGTACATATGGCCCCTGATATCTTCTGCATGCACTTAAATTGAGTTCTCCAACTAAGGTCTCATACACAGGGCCATATCCAATTTCTGATCTGCAAAAATGGATCCTTGAAAAATGGATAGCTTCTGTGTGCAATCAAAAGGAAGGTTAAAACAGACAAAAATGGGACTTGCAGTGAGATTCTTGGATTGGGCTCAAAGATCCATGGAAAACAATGGTCCATAATTAGGTGCAGCATCCGGTAGTCTGTGTGCCTATATTATTATTATTTAGTATTAGAGCGCCATTTATTCCATGGCGCTGTACATATGATAAGGGCTGTACATACATAATACAGACAACTGCAATAAGCATGAACAAGACGGGTTACAGACTGGTACAGAAGGAGAGAGGGCCCTGCCCGTGAGGGCTTACAATCTACAAGGTATGGAGGAAGGACAGTAGGTAAGGGTAAAGCTGGTCATGACTAGTGATGAGCGGCAGGAGCAATATTCGAATTCGCAATATTTTGTGAATATTTGGTTGAATATTCGTCATATATTTGCGAATTTGCTATTTTCTAGATTGCGAAAATCGGCAATGTAATATTTGCGTAATGCGTGCGAAATACAGGCGTGGGTCACTATAGCTACATTTTTCAAACTGCTCGAAGTTTAATGAGACTGGAGAAAATGGTTGGCACAGCAGAACATTACAATAGCTTTATATGCAGATAGAGTGCTCCGATATATTCCCGATTGCGAAATCGGCACTAATGATGCAAATATTTTGGCGGAATACGTGCAACTTCACAATTACGTGCAATTTTAACAGGTCTGACTACATATTAGTGATTGGTGCACTAAGTATTGTTGTGAACTTGTGACATCACAGCACTATGTATGTATGTATGTATCATGTACAGTATGTATGGACAGCAGAGCCTATCACACTACCTAACACCCTGCACTGGAACCTATCAGCTACATTATATCACTATCTAACCTACACTGACTATCTCCCACTAACTATCTGTATTATATATATATAAGCTAACTAACTAACTAACTAACTAACTAACTAACTAACTAACGTAATAAGTGGAAAGCAGAGAGCACAGCAATAACACTGCTGTATCTCTCAGAACTGTAATAAACTGCAGAAAATGGCTGCTGGGCAGGTTCTTATATAGTAAGGGGGTAGGCACCTTTCCTATTGGTTGCTAGGGATGTTGCTAAGCTCAGACAAAGACATTGCAGCCTTCTCATTGGGCCAGAAGCAAAAAGGGAGTTTACTGATTATAAAAAAATGTTGAATATTCTAAAATACAAATATATATCACCATATTCTAAATATTCTCGAACTCTCAAAGTTGCGATATTCGCAATTCGAATATTCGCGCCCAACACTAATCATGACGATATAGTAGCAGCAGGGTCACTGGTTGTAGGCTTGTCTGGAGAGGTGGGTTTTCAGGTTTCTTTTCAAGGTTTCCACTGTAGGTGAGAGTCTGATGTGTTAGGGTGGAGAATTCCAGAGTATAGGGGAAGCACGGGAGAAATCTTGGAGGCGATTTTAAGAAGAGGTGATAAGAGGAGAGAAGGAGGACTTGTGAGGATTGGAGATTACGTGTGGGGATGTATCGGGAAAGAAGCTCAGAGATGTACGGAGGGGACAGGTTACCTTAGTGTACTTTTACACTAGTGTTTTTCTTTTCCGGCGTAGAGATCAGTCGTCGGGTCTCTATGCCGGAAAGAAACGTTTGAACGGATCCGCTTGTATTAACTTTAACTATTTTTTAACATTGTCAAAACTGATCCGTTTTGAATTCTATTGAAAGTCAATGGAGGATGGATCCGTTTTCTATTGTGGCAGATTGTGACAGAGAAAACGGATCCGTCCCCATTGACTTACATTGGGGGTTATGGGTTTTGCTCCGCATCCCAGGACAGAAAGAAAACCGCAGCATGCTGCGGTATTTTCTCAGTCCAAAAAACATTCACATACTGAACGGAAGACATCCTGATGCATCCTGAACGGATTTCTCTCCATCCAGAATGCATAGGGATAATCCTGATCAGTTTCTTTCTGGCGTACAGACCCTACGACGGATCTCTACGCCGGAAAAGAAAAACGCTAGTGTAAAAGTACCCTTATACGTATTTGTTAGTATATACCATACTGATATCTATGCCAGCCCACTGGTGAAGATTTGTGTTGTTTTACTCCACAAAACTGGTATAAACGATGACTAATATGGCAAGGCCGCTGGCCACTCGCTCATGTGGTGTTTAAAAAGTCACAAGCGTGTAGTTTGTGCGTTTTTCACACCACAAAAGTAGCATATTTTAATGATAAATCTGCCCCAATGTCTGGATGGCCCCACTGACTTGTATGGGTCAGTGAGCTATTATCTATTTTAAAAATGGCTGCCACACCAACCTCAGTTTAACTATTTCAAGTACCATTGTAACAGCGACGACGGATAATGCAGCCTAAGGCCTCTTGCACACGAGCGTGACGGATTCGATCCGGATGCGTTCAGGGTGCATTCAGTGATAATTGCACAATTTTGCTTGCGTGTGCCATCAATTTTGTATGAGATTGTGTTGCGTTATTGTGGTTTTTCCGCCCGGATGACTTGCAGATTGCATGCGTTTTTAACAAGCATGAAAAAAAACGGATGCATCCTCTAGATTCACCTGTTACTGCAAACACATATAAATACCCCCAGCATCCATAGTTTTTTGGACAGCTCCATTTGTTTGGGGAGATTTGGTCGTTTGGCTGGTTTGTGTGTTTGGTTTTAGGATTTTCCTTTGCAGGATGTCCACGTTCACCGTATCATCCACTGACCATGGGTTCTTGCACTGGCTGGTCTTCCGCTGTTTTGGAGAGCGGCCAGAAATAATAGAGGAGGAACAGCGGATGTGGGTGCATCCTATCATTTCGCAGCGGGCTAGCAAAGGTCAATTTGTTGGTTTGTACTCTGACCTCCGTGCACACCCTATTAAGTTCTTTAATTATTGCGGCATGTCAGTGGCTACCTTTGATCGGCGGTTGGGGGAGTTGCGGCCTGCCTTGACTTTCCAGGACACCAACATGTGGCGGAGTGTGTCACCTGAAGAACGTCTCATTATCACTTTAAGGTAAGACTATATTATCAGACTCCTACATGAATGACCCACTGTTTGCCAATACATAGCAGTTTAGTATATGGCCTGTGTATTCTGAACTTTACCTGTGCTATGTACAAGTACTTAGTAGTACACATGTATTGTATAATGTACATTTTCAGTAAGAAACTGTGTGTGCATTTGCCCCGGCCACTTTGTATAAAGTCATTTGGTGTACTACCAAGTCATTTATTAGTCACACCAGATTCAAATCAAATGTTTTCTAATCCTGGCTGTAATGATGATGATACGTTACCTGTATATGGAAAGGGCTCATTCACACGAACGTATGGGTTCCCTTTCCGTATTGCGGACCGCATATGCGGATCCGCAATAAACGGACACCGTTCCGTGTGCATTCCGCATCACGGATGCAGACCCATTCACTTCAATGGGTCCAAAAATCAGGAGGAGCGGTGCGGAACGGAAGCATGGAACGAAACCGTACGGAAGCACTACGGAGTGCTTCTTTGGGGTTCTGTTCCATACTTCCGTACCACAAAAAGATAGAACATGTCCTATCTTTTTGCAGAATAGAGGGATGCGGACCCATTCAAGCTGAATGGGTCTGGATTCGTCCCGGAGGCCCCACTAACGTTCTCCGTGCATTGGGGACCGCAAATTGCCCTAATGGTCTAGAAGTTGATGTAGCTAAACAGTTTTCCTTAGGGCCCTTTCACACTTGCGTTTTTCTTTCTGTCCTAGAGTTCCGTCCTCGGGGCTCTAGGACGGAAAGATACTGATCAGAATTATCCTAATGCATTCTGAATGGAGAGCAATCCGTTCAGGATGCATCAGTATGTGAACGTTTTTTGGATGTTGACAAAACCGTAGCATGCTGCGGATTTGTCTCTATCCAAAAATCCGGAAGACACTATATAAAGTATTGAGTCCCAATCTTGTAGTATGGTATAATTTTATCTCAACTTGCCAGACACATTGCCATGAAATACTTTAAAGTAATGTTGTAAATTTTAAAACATGTGATCTTTTTGGTATTAATGGTGCTAAATATTGTTTGTTTTTCATTTCAGATATCTGGCGACTGGCAATTCTTTTTCGTCATTAGTGATAAGCGGCAAGGGCAATATTCGTTTTTGCGATATTTCGAGAATATTTGGTAGAATATTCATCATATATTCGCGAATTTGAGAATATATGTTCTTGTTTGCGAAAATCGGCAATGTAATATGCACTTAATGCGCGCGCAATACAGGCGTGGGTCACTATAGCTACATTTTTCAAGCTGCTAGAAGTTTCCTGAGACTGGAGAAAATTGTTGGCACGGCAGAACATTACAATAGCTTTATATGCAAATAGAGTGCTCCAATATATTCGCGATTGCAAAATCGGGACTAATGATGCAAATATTTTGGCGCTCTAAGTTCTAAGAAAAAGTGCTCCAGAATTCTTTCATCGGCAATACAATTCTCTTTTAAGTGAGCTGAAGCTAAGGTTCGCCTCTTCAGCTGCTTCTTGCAGATTATAACATATTCTTCAATTGGACTCTGCTGCCCTCTGGTGAATTATAATGTTCATTACACTTTTTTTAAATTTACAATTCAGAAACTGTCTGATGCTGCCCTCTGCTAGAATATAGTTATTACTGCCTCTCTTTAGAAAAAGACCTCAATATTCATAGAATTTTTTCTTTTTACTTTCTGATAGATTTTCTTTTTCATTTTGGCACTACTATACCATTGACAATTAAATATGAAATATTGTCCTTCTGTAGCAGTCAGCACAAATTATAAAATCTACATCTATATAGTCAGGTTACTACTGTTGTAAGGGAAAGATCTCATCTAAAAGGTAATCCTCATGATAGTGGTAGGTGTAGAACAGTGTGACATCTCAATTTAATTTTTAAATTTTTTTCATAGGCCTAGATTAAAATGCCCACAGAACAGCACTGCATTTATCAAAGTAATGTGTGTTGCTCTAACTGAGTCTCTCTCTCTGGTCACAATGATGGTCTGACTGAGCGAGTTAAGGGAGACTGTCTGCCGTGCTAAAAGTCCAAAGAAAAAGGGAGCTAAAGAACCAGGGCAGGAAGTAGAATACTTGGAGCGACTTCCCAAAATGATATTAAGAAATTCATCTGCCAGTTTTTAGAAATAAAAAAAATACAAGGTATTGTCAAATATAGGTAAATATGTGATAAAACATTTTTGATGGAAGTGTCCCTTTAATAGCATCCAGAGATTGCTTTACAGCAGCCCCATGTGCCATAGACACAATAGACTGGAGGGGACCCTATTAACGTCTATGGGGGACATGCTCTGTGACCTGCACACTATAGGAAAAAGCGCTTATAATGTCTGGTGGCTGAGACCACGGGAGTGTGCACAGGTCGACCCTTTTTCCTATAGTGTACAAGCACAACCACTGCTGCTGGATTGCAGGATGGTCGTAACCCCTGGACATGCGCAGTGTATAATGTGATGGAAAAACAAATCCAGCCAGCAAAGGAGGCAATATGGACAATAATTAGTAAGTGCCTTGTATTAACTTTCTCTACATGATAAATGCCATTTTCTGAAGTGGCTACTCCTGCCATAGCAAAAGATTTCGGGTATGTTCACACTCTGTCACGTATCCCATGACGGAAACCTCTGCAGCGCCTGCCATGGTTTGTCATTTGAAACTCTACGGTCACACTCTAGATTTACCTCCGCTGAATGAAGCTAAACCACAAGTAGACTCTGCCCATTTCTGTGTAAGCGCTCCAAGAATAGTCATGACCACTTTTGGCACGGTCCGGAAATCCTCAACCACATGAACAGTGGCGCAAACTCCCCTTGAAAACAATGGGATGCAGTTTCAGTGCAGAATCCTCGTTAAAAAATCCATTGTAAAAAAACTGGATTACACTTACCGGTAATTTCCTATTCAAGAATCCTCCACAACGGCATACCATTAGAGATGATCCTCCTCCAACCAGGTAGGGACAGGAAGTTTAAAAGTAGGCCTTCCTGCATTTCACCTTCAGTGTCTTTCTGGACCGAAGCCTAGAGAGCCTTATCATTCACCCCACAACCAAACTTATCTATAAATACCTATTCTAGTTCATAGGTAAACAAGCATGTATAATACCATACCTACATTTTATATATATACATATTGTAAGAGGGTGCAAGGTGTCATATTTGATGGCAGGTACGTGTCACCGAGGTTGCTGGCCTCGGTGAGGTAAGAGCCGGGTTTTTTTTGTCTGCAGCAGCTAGTGCTGTTTGACTCTGTTAAATGGCATGGCTGCAAAGCCGATCCGGGCCGGCTCTTACCGGGAGCAGCTAAAGTGTAGGGTGGGTGGCTGCTCCCCACGATCCAGTCCTGGTTTTGGGCTGGGTATAAAACACAGCCAGCAGCTGTGTCTGAGGTGGTAATTATCCTGGAGCTGCTAACAGGGCTCTGGAGTTCTCTGTCCTGGAGGAAAGAGCTCAGCAAGGAGGTGGCTTTTGTTCCTGGCTACCTGAAGGTGGATTCTCCTGCGGCTGGGCCGACAGCCTGGTGCGAACCTGCACCTACACCTCCCAGGTGACTGAACCTGTGTTGGCCTGTTTTGTTTTGCCTCCTTGTTTCTGACATGTGTGAATTACCACCGAAAGACTGTTTGCTGTGTATTTTTGTGTCAGTGTGAATAAAACACTGTTTATTGCACATCCTGGACTCTTTGTTTTGCCTCGGTACTGCACCCGCACCGCTGTCTACCAGAGCGACTCCCCACATTTGGTGTCGGATGCGGGCATGCGCAGTGAGGCTGGCGTGAACGCCGAAGTTTTTTGCTAAAGTGCATGATATATATTAAGCCAGCAAAGTTGCAAGCAGGAATTTCTGGCAACATGGAGGCTGCTGTGAAGGCTCTCATAGAGGCTAACGTGCAGCAGCGGGAGACCAACCAGCTACTGCTACAACATGTGATGGCGTTACAGGCGGCAGGAGCGTCCCACCACGTCCATGATGCCCGGAAGCGGTCCGTGCGGCGATCCCAAAGATGACCCCCGCAGGCGGCGTGGAGACATACCTGGCGGTCTTTGAGAAGGTCGCCGTGAGGAAAAAGTTACCCGTGACCAGTGGGCCGAGGTGGTTGCTCCGTTCCTGGCATCCGGACCCCAGCAAGTTTTTGATTTGGCAGATGACCAGGCTGCTGACTATTCCACGGTGAAGGGGAGATCCTGGCCAGACTGGGGGTAAGCGTGTTGGTCCGGGCTCAGCGGGTCCACCAGTGGGACTTTAAAGCGGCTGAACCCGCCAGGCCGCAGTACTATGAGTTGCTGCACCGGTTGCAAAAATGGCTGCAGCCTGACATTCTAAGTCCGACTGCTATGCTGGACCGTCTGCTGGCTGACATGTTTTGGAGGGCCTTGCCTTACCCCCTTCAGCACTGGATCGGCCAGGTATCCCCCACCAATGCCCTTGAGATGGTCGACCTGGTGGAGCGATATGAGGCCACCAGAAACCTGCAGGGGTTCTTTTGGGAGGGGCCAGTCAAACCCGGAAATCTCCACCCCAGTCCGGCGGCCGGCCAAACCCGCCCGGGATGTACCCCTGCAGATCCATCCCCAGTGGTCTGCTGGCAGTGTCGGGAGCCTGGACACATAAGGGCCAACTGTCCCCATCGGGGGAACCCATGGAGACTAATTATGGGTACCGGGCTTCCATGTATGCCCGGAGACTGTGTGCGACCGGCACCCCGAGACAATAGACAATCGTCATCTGTGCCAGGTGCAAGTCGGGGATAACCTGGCAGTGGCGCTGTTGGACTCAGGGAGCCTGGTAACCCTGGTAAGTGCTGCCCTGGTACAGCCCACCCAGTATACGGGCCGGAAAGTTGGTGTGGTGTGCATACACGGAGACTTAAAGGACTATCCCACTGCTGTAATGTCTCTGTCCACGGCGGCGGCACCTGGACTTGTGAAGTGGCGATCTCCACAAAGCTACCGTATGAACTAATAATTGGGAGAGACTTCCCTGGTTTTGCGTCACTGTGGCCTGAGATGAAAGTGACTAATAGCCCTGAGACAGGGGTAACCCTAGCAGAGTGGCCTGATACCCCTGGAAGGCCAGAACCCTGGGAGTCCGAGTCTGAAGGGCCAGCGGTAGGGGTGACCACTGCTGCAGCGGTAGTGGGGAGACAACCCCACTGAGTGTAATGGTGGGAGACACGGAGGACTTGCCACCGGGGCCTGAGTTGGCAGACCTCAATGTCTCCGGGGAAAATTTTGGGACCGCACAACACCGGGACCAAACCCTAACCAGGGCCTGGGAGAATGTGCTGGAAATTGATGGTAAACCCCAGAAACCAGGGGCTGAATTAATGTTTCCGCGATTCATTGTTCTGCAGGATATGTTGTATCGGGTGAACCAAATCCGAGGTGAACCTGTTGAACAGTTGGTGGTGCCCACAGCGTATCGCAAGCTTGTCATGGAGCTTGCCCACCAACATGTTCTTGGGGGACACCTGGGGTGGCAGAAAACCCAGGACCGCATACTGCAGCGGTTTTATTGGCCCAGTGTGTTCAAGGAGGTAGAAAATTATTGTAAGTCCTGTCCAACCTGTCAGATAACTAGCCCCCAGCCACATTTCCGTAGTCCTCTGGTACCTCTGCCAATTATTGAAGTACCGTTTGAGCGAATCGCTATGGATTTAATTGGGCCTGTACCAAGGTCTGCCAGGGGCCACCAACACATTCTGGTAGTTCTCGACTATGCCACTCGGTATCCGGAGGCGGTGCCTCTGCGACATACCTCAGCTAAGCTCATTGCCAAAGAGTTAATGGAGATGTTTTCCCGTGTGGGCCTGCCAAAAGAGGTTCTGACAGACCAAGGGACCCCTTTTATGTCCAAAGTAATGAGGGAACTGTGTAAATTGTTGCGTATAAAGCAGTTACGGACGTCCGTTTACCATCCGCAAACAGACGGTCTTGTGGAGAGGTTTAACCAAACTCTAAAAAATATGTTAAAGAGGGTGGTGTCTAGAGATGGGAAGGACTGGGATCTGCTTCTGCCCTATCTCATGTTCGCAGTGCGAGAGGTGCCCCAGGCCTCTACTGGGTTCTCGCCCTTCGAACTGCTTTATAGCAGACACCCTCGGGGCCTGTTGGATATCGCCAAGGAAGCATGGGAACAACAGCCTGTCCCCCACAAAAGTGTCATTGAGTATGTCGCCCAGATGCAGGAACGGATGGAAAGGGTGTTGCCCTTGGTCCGGGAGCATATGGAGGCAGCGCAACAAGCCCAGAGTAGGGTGTACAATCGTCAGGCTCGGGTGCGGGACTTCAATCCGGGAGATCGGGTTTTGGTTCTGGTACCCACCCTTGACAGCAAATTCCTAGCTAGGTGGCAGGGCCCCTATGAGGTGATCGAGAAGGTAGGGAAGTAAATTACAAAGTACACCAGCCAGGGCGGCGCAAGCCGGAGCAGGTGTACCACGTGAATTTACTTAAGCCGTGGAAAGATAGGGACGCGGCCGGCGACCACAGCCCCGGCCAGGGCTTCTAGGTGAAAAGGGTCCAGCCCCACAGTTCGAGGCCTGTGAAGCAGTAACCACGGTGAAAATTGCAGACAGCCTGTCTTCCAAACAAGTTCAGGAAGTCAGGGAGTTCCTCAGTCGGAACACGGATGTGTTCTCGGACCTCCTGGCCGCACGTCTCTCATCCGACATGACATCGTCACTGAGCCGCAGGCCAAGGTCAGTTAAAACCATACCGGGTACCCGAGGCTCGGCGGCGGGCCATCGCGGAGGAAGTGCAGTTAATGTTGAAGCTCGATGTCATTGAGGAGTCGAAAAGTGAGTGGGCCAGTCCCATAGTCCTAATACCCAAGCCGGATGGGACGTTGCGGTTCTGCAACGACTTTCGTAAGTTAAATGAAGTATCCAAGTTTGTAGCGTATCCCATGCCCGAGTAGACGAGCTTGTTGAAAATTTAGGACAAGCCCGTTATTTTTCTGTGCTGGACCTCACTAAAGGGTACTGGCAGGTACCCTTAACGAGTCGGCTAAGGAAAAAACCGCGTTTGTTACCCCGCAGGGCCTGTATCACTACAAGGTGTTACCCTTTGGCCTGCATGGCGCCCCGCCACTTTCCAAGGTTAATGGACATAGTGCTGCGACCACATCGTCGGTGCGCCTCGGCCTACTTAGATGATGTAGTCATCCACAGCACCGACTGGGAAAGCCATTTACCCAAGGTGCAGGCGGTAGTGGATGCCCTGAGGAAAGCTGGACTAACCGCCAATCCAAAAAGTGTGCGATTGGGTTGGAAGAGACCAAATATCTGGGGTATGTCATTGGGCGAGGAGTCATCAAACCTCAGGTAACTAAGGTAGAGGCCATTCGTAACTGGCCCCGACCGGTCACCACCAGGCAGGTAAAGTCGTTCCTGGGGATTGTAGGATACTACATGAGGTTTGTGCCCCACTTTGCCACAATAGCAGCGCCATTGACAGACCTGTTGAAGGGACGAAAGTCTGGGAGGGTTAGCTGGAGTGAGAAGGCGGAGGAGGCTTTCTCCGCGTTGAAGTCGGCCCTGTGTGGGTCCCCGGTTTTGGTGACACCCGACTTCAACAAGGAGTTTGTCGTACAGACCGATGCCTCGGAGGTAGGCCTCGGTGCGGTACTGTCTCAGGAGGTCAACGGGGAAGAACATCCCGTTGTCTTCCTGAGCCGTAAGCTCAGTCCCGCCGAGTCCAGATATAGTATAGTGGAGAGGAGTGCCTGGCTATCAAGTGGGCACTCGAATCTCTCCGCTACTACCTGTTAGGGAGGAGGTTCCGTCTGGTGACCGACCATTCCCCTCTCAAGTGGATGAGTCAGGCCAAGGAGAGGAATGCTCGGGTCACCAGGTGGTTCCTATCCCTTCAAAATTTCAAATTCTCCGTGGAACACAGGGCAGGCCGCTTGCAGGGTAGCGCAGATGCCCTGTCCCGCGTCCACTGCCTCACGTGTGTTCACCCCCTCAGGGTTGAACAAAGGGGGTGTGTAGAGGGTGCAAGGTGTCATATTTGATGGCAGGTACGTGTCACCGAGGTTGCTGGCCTCGGTGAGGTAAAAGCCGGGTTTTTGTCTGCAGCAGCTAGTGCTGTTTGACTCTGTTAAATAGCATGGCTGCAAAGCCGATCGGGCCGGCTCTTACCGGGAGCAGCTAAAGTGTAGGGTGGGTGGCTGCTCCCCACGATCCAGTCCTGGTTTTGGGCTGGGTATAAAACACAGCCAGCAGCTGTGTCTGAGGTGGTGATTATCCTGGAGCTGCTAACAGGGCTCTGGAGTTCTCTGTCCTGGAGGAAAGAGCTCAGCAAGGAGGTGGCTTTTGTTCCTGGCTACCTGAAGGTGGATTCTCCTGCGGCTGGGCCGACAGCCTGGTGCGAACCTGCACCTACACCTCCCAGGTGACTGAACCTGTGTTGGCCTGTTTTGTTTTGCCTCCTTGTTTCTGACATGTGTGAATTACCACCGAAAGACTGTTTGCTGTGTATTTTTGTGTCAGTGTGAATAAAACACTGTTTATTGCACATCCTGGACTCTTTGTTTTGCCTCGGTACTGCACCCGCACCGCTGTCTACCAGAGCGACTCCCCACAATATATAAATACATATAAATTATTATTAGTTTTTTCTGGGTGGTGGGGGGATTCCCCTGCCGTCGTGGAGGATTCATGAAAAGCAAATTACCGGTAAGTGTAATCCAGTTTTTCCATTTCATCCTCCACAATGGCATACCATGAGACGTAACAGATATACTAAACTAGGGAGGAAAAATAGCCTGCAGAACTTTTCGGCTGAAGGCTAAATCCTGCAGAGAACTAACATCTACCCTGTAGTGTTTGATAAAGGTATGCGGAGACGCCCATGTGGCTGCTCTACAAATTTGTTCAACCGAAGCATCAGCTTTTTCGTCCCATGAAGCTGCCACTGATCTGGTAGAGTGAACTGTAAGGAAACCCGGTGGATCTTACCACAAAGTTTTGTATGCCTCAGAGAGGTGGATTTTACCAATCTGGAAATAGACCCTTTAGTAGCTTTTTTCCTTTTATTGCCACCCTGGAACTGGATGAAAAGGAAATCAGACTTTCTAAATGGACCTGGAGATTCTAAGTACTGAAGTACTGCCCGTCTCACATCAAGGGAGTGAAATCTACATTCCCCAGAGGATCTAGGATTCTCACAACAAGAGGGAATGAAGATCTCCTGTCTATGGAATTTGGACACCACTTTTGGAAGAAAGGAGGTATCCAAGCGGAATACTATTTTGTCAGGGAAAACCCTGCAAAATGGCTCGATCATTTTTAAAGCCTGGATTTCACCGAGTCTACGGGCTGATGTGATGGCTACCAGAAAAATAGCCTTGAGTGTAACCAAACGAAGAGAGGCCATAGACAGACGTTCAAAGGGGATTCTGTGAGGCCTGACAGAACTGGATTTAGGTCCCAGGAAGGGCACTATAGGTCTTAGTGTGGGGCGAAGTCTGTGTGCTCCTCTGAGAAATCTGACTATCCACGGGTCGTCAGCTATTTTGACATTAAACATGGAGCTTAAGGCTGCTATATGGACTCTCAAAGTGTTGGGACGAAGGCCTTTGCTAAACCTAGCCTGAAGGAACCCCAAAACTATCTGGATGGAAAGACGGGGATAACTTAGGCTACTTTCACACTTGCGGCACTTGTATCCGGCAGGCAGTTCCGTCGTCGGAGCTGCCTGCCGGATCCGCTGTTTAGTGTCACATTTAACAGCATTTGTCAACGGATCTGGATGCGGATCCGTCTACAAATGCATTGAAAGAACGAATCCGTCCCTCCGCTTGTCATGCGGATGGACGGATCCGTCCTGCACTCTTTTTCACAGTTTTCCAGGTCCTTCAGTTGTTTCGCAATGCCGGATCCGGCACTAATACAAGACAATGTAAATTAATGCCGGATCCGGCATTCCGGCGACTGATCAGGCATGCTGCGGTATTATGTCCGGCCAAAACGCCTGACAGAATGCATTGGGATATGCCTGATCAGTTCTTTTCCGGCATAGAGCCCTTTTGATGGAACTCTATGCCGGAAAAGAATAACGCAAGTGTGAAAGTACCCTAAGACTCTAAACACCAGGAAAAAAAAATTGCTTCCAAACTTTAGAGTAAATTTTCAAAGTGATCTCTTTTCTGCTAGCTGCCATTCTCCTGACAGCAGCTGAATCCTGCTGAGAAAATCCTCTTTTGAGTTCAAATGCCCCTTTAGATGAACCGCTGATAGGGACCTCAGATGTGTTTTTACCCAGGAAAAAAATATTTTCCGATATGTGACTTAGAGCCCTGCTTCTTGTACTCCCCCTGTCGATTTAGGTAAGCAACAACCGAGGTTTTGTCTGATCTGAACGTATTTGCCCGACATTAGATCCGACAAACTTTTTAGTTCCTTCCAGACAGCCCAGAGCTCTTTTTGATTTGAGGTGAGGCCATTCAGAAGGGCAGGCCACTGACCTTGAACAGAGAATTGCAGGCAGTGAAGCCCCAGCCCCAAAGACTCGCATCCGTAGTTACAAGTATTAGCTCTTTGTAGATCCAAGGAACTCCTTTCCGTAGGTGGTCAGGATTCAGCCACCAAAGCAGGGAGTACTTTACACATCCAGGAATAGCAATATTTGCCTCCAGGGAGTTGTGATCCCTGTCCCAGCTTTTCAGCAACCAATCCTGAAAAATGTAGGTGTGGAACTGAGCCCACCTGATGGCAGAGATGCACGTTGTCAGTGACCCCAGTAAGGACTTGGCGTCTCTGACTGGGCAGAACGGGAGTTTCTGGAAACTCGATACTTTGAAAATTAAGGATTCTACTTTTTTTTTTAACTGGAGTTCTCTGAAATACATTTAGTGGAGGGGGACGGCTAAAGGAAATCCCATAACCTGATTTTACTTTGTCTAAAACCCAGGAATTCAATGTTATTTTTTCCCCATTCACCGAAAAAAGCTTTTAACCTCCCCCCTACTGCATATTTGGCGTCATTGCTTAGAAGACTCAGTGGTTTTGGTGTTGAACAGAAACCCTCTACTTTTTCCGGACTTCTGGTTCTTATTTTTGTCCGTTTTCTTGGATTGGAAGAAACTTCCCCTTCTATATTTACAAAAAATAAATTTCCTCTTTCCCAAGGGAAAACATTTTTTAGTATCTGAGGCTTTTTCCAGGATTTTTTCAAGAACCTGACCAAACAGCATCTCGCCATGGAATGGGATGTTACATTATTTCATTTTAGGGTACTTTCACACTTGCGTTAGTGTGATCCGGCAGGCAGTTCCGTCATCAGAGCTGGCTGCTGGATCCGCCGATCAGTGTACGGATCAGTCTACAAATGCATTGCAAGAATGGATCCGTCTCTCCGCTTGTCATGCGGATGGACAGATCCGTCTTGCAGTCTTTTTCACAGTTTTCCCGGTCTGCGCCGGATCCGGCACTAATGCAAGTCAATGTGAATTAATGCCGGCAACTGATCAGGCATTTTGGACGGACATAATACCGCAGCATGCTGCGGTATTATGTCCGCCCAAAACGCCTGACAGTGACTGAATGGAAGGCATACTGATGCAAACTGAACAGATTTCTATCTATTCAGAATGCATTGGGATATGCCTGATCAGTTCTTTTCCGGCATAGAGCCCTTTTGACGGAACTCTATGCCGGAAAAGAATAATGCAAGTGTGAAAGTAGCCTTAGATGACAAATCTCCTGCCCAAGATTTCAGCCAGAGAGCTCTCTTAGCTCTCTAATTGTTAGTGCTGTAGATCTCGCGGTCCTGCGACTCAGCAGTGGCATCCGATATAAAATCAACTGTTTTAATGAGTAACGGAAAAGAGTCTTTAAGAGAATCAAAGGGGGTATTACCCTTCAAAAGGGTTTCTAGTTGGCAGAACCATTTTTTTAATGATCTGTCTACCGAAGTAGCAGCCAGATTTGGTTTAAACAATGCCGCCGCCGCATCCCAGGATCTTTTAAGGCATGCGTCCACCTTTTTATCCATGGGATCCTTCAGTGAATCCATATCCTCAAAGGGAAGTGCATTAGAGCTTTTAACTAGCTTTGTAAGGGAAAAGTCCTCTTTAGGGCATTGGGTTAGTAACATTTCGTCCTCATCACTAAAAGGGAATCTGTGTCTAATAGTTTTCGGAACAAAAAATTTCCTATCCAGAACTTTCCATTCATGTTTTGTCAAAGCATGCAGGTTTTTGTGAACCAGAAAACCTTTTTCTTTTGTTCTAAGCTACTAAACATCTCATCAGGTATAGATCTATCTATCTTTTCGTCTGAAAGATTCATAGTGGTTCTGACGGCTTTAATAAGCTCTCTGGTGTCCTCACAAGAAAACTAATAGCGTTTAAACTCAGAGTCAGATCCGGATTAATCGTCCGAGTCAACCGACCATACCACTGATTCAGAGTCTCAGGAGTCAGAAATCACCGCATTTCTTGTTTAATGACTTCCCTAAGTTCATCCTTTAGGGAAAGAACAATATCTTTAGCGATGTTACTAGTACAGGTCCTAGAACATAATCTGCTTGAGGAAGATTCTGACAATTTAGAAGAGCATACGGCACATTTCCTTATTTTAGCAGTTGTCTTAGACTTATGAGCACTATCTCTATCGCTCTACAAGCACACATGGAGAGATAGAGAAAAAAAGGGTAGATATGGTGAGAAACACATTTTTCCATGTACATAATGAATAGTGCATATCCCCTTACACTGGGTTCAGACCTGAGCGTTTCTAAGACGCACGTTTTACGCGCGTTTTAGTCGCGCGTTTTTGGCAATAGTAACGCGCGTTTTACGCGCGTTCGTGACTCTGGAGACTTTTTTAATTGGTCTGGAGACCAATTAAAAGGGCATCTCTACACTTAAGCGCGCTAACGCTTCCCATTGAAGTCTATGGGAGGAAAGCGCGACAAACGCCTAAAAACGCTCCTGAACGAGCTTATGCATCGGGCGCTTTACAGCGCGTTTTTACGCGCTGTAAAACGCGCAAGTGTGAACCACTCCCATAGGGATGCATTGGTTTTCATGTGTTGAGCTTTTTACAGCGCGTTTGAACGCGCTGTAAAACGCTCAGGTGTGAACCCAGGGTTAAGGCTGGGAACACACCTAAGCGTTTTTGGAGCGGGCGTTTTTTCGTGCGACAAACGCGCGTTTTCATGGGCGTTTTTGCATTTAAGGTACGTGCGCGTTTTTGAGGCGTTT
Source organism: Bufotes viridis (assembly GCA_033119425.1). Lineage (NCBI taxonomy): Eukaryota > Metazoa > Chordata > Amphibia > Anura > Bufonidae > Bufotes > Bufotes viridis. The sequence goes on along the minus strand of CM065589.1, from coordinate 61,384,831 downwards.
TTTTTGATTGACAGGTTCCAGATCCACTAAAAAGGGTCTCTGCCTCACATCCAGCTTGGAGCGTTCCCATGCATTCCAATGGGTGGAAACGCTGAAAAACGCCCAAAGAAGCTCAAGCACTAGCGTTTGGGTCAGGCGTTTTTCAGCGCGTTTAAACGCGCTGTAAAACGCCCAAATGTGTACCATGCCCATAGGGATACATGGCATTTCACATGTTGTGCGATTTTCAGCGCGTAGGAACGCGCTGAAAAACGCTTAGGTGTGTACCTAGGGTAAAAGACTCACAGCAGAAGATCCCACAGGGGTCTCCATGGCTTCAGCTCCTAGATCAGTCTTCCTCACACTTGCAGGGAGCTGAAATGACGCCAGAATATATACCCCTTCTACTTACAGACCTCAGATCAGCTGGGCTACCTTTAAGTCTGGCGTGCTTTTTTAAACCTTTTAGCTCCGACCACATGTCACGCGCACGGCGCGGACCGCTGCAGGTTGAATTCACATGGTCTCTTCCCCGACGCTTTCCCTGCCAGACCCACCCTAATGGATGGCAGGAGGAGCTTCACGTCTCAACCGGAAGGACTCGCTGAGTGTCCGGCGCTGCATGGGCCTTCCTGCAGAAAGGAGAGAACAGACACCGGGCCAGAGACACCGGCTCCCGCAGCACCAGGTACCCTAGCTAGGGGTTGGGGCTGCCATCTGCCTCCATGCAGGTGGGCAGATTTTCTTCACCTCCACCCAGCACTGCCCCCTGAGTGGTCCTATACCAAATGCCATGAGGGATGTCCTCTCCCCACCTGGAGGGACAGGAAGACACTAAAGGTGAGATGGAGGAAGGCCTACTTTCAAACTTCCTGTCCCTACCTGGTTGCAGGAGGGTCATCTCTCATGGTATGCCGTCGTGGAGGATGAAATGGAAAATTTTCACTTTTCCTGTGTAAAAGTGCATTTTTTTCTACTACGTGGAAATCTGTCTCAACTGATTTCAATGAAAATCTGCAATGTAGTTCATATGACGTGGATTCCCATTTTCCACTGAAATCAAAGGGAGGTGGATTTCACTGCCAAAATCCATGTGAAAATTCTGCCGTGTGAACCTACCCTAAGGGGTGAAGGCTGCAGGAAATGTTCTAAAAAACAAAACATCAACTACAACACACCTCGTAAATCCCCCCCGCTCCAGCCAAACGCTACACACGCTTTTTCTGGAGCGAAGACATGTATACATCCATTGACTGCTGCAGCCAAGCACCAGCCTCGGACTGTGGAGGACAGCGACTGGTAAGCTGCAGGGACCCCCATAGCATTGGCACATGTTTTTTAAAATTTTATAATTTTTATATTTTTCCTGCAGCTACTTTACAAACTCTGTAAACTACAGAAAATCCAGAGAATCGCTTGACTCCAAGTATCAGTAAACTTTCCATATGTCAAAGGGAAGTATCAAACGTTTAGATTGGTGGCGGTCTGAGCGCTGAGACCCCCGTCGATCTCTAGGACGAGGGGAGAGAAGCTCTCACTTAGCCCGCTCTCTCTCCTTGCTGCATGAGACGGGTCCATAGACTTTCTATTGAGTTCATCCTGTTTTCTGCCCTGCAACGAGAAGAGAGAACGCACAAAGCGCACGCTTCTCTCACCTCTTTTTAGAGATCGGTTGGGTCTAGCTCAAACCCCCACAGAGCGAAACTTTTGATATGTCCCTGTATGGATTTCTGACAAGCGTCGCGGCTTCCTCCAAAGGTTGATCGGTGCTGATCCCAAACTGATGACCTATCCTGAGGACACATCATTAGTATCAAAATCCTGGAGAACCCCTTTAACCATGGCGTGCAGCTTCCCACTAGAGGCGTGCATGTTGTGAACTTTACACCACATAATTGCAGCATTTTACAGTAGCAAAGCAGATCAGATTTAGGACATGTTCACACTGCAGATTTTTCACCACAGAAAAAAATAAAATAAAACAGAAAATGGAAAAAAATTAAATAAAAAGCCTGTGATTTAGCTGCACATTGTGCGGATCCGCCACTGCCCACCAGCTCCAATCTCCACAACATACACCGACACGTCCACGCTTATTTCCATGTTACAGTTCAATTCCATGCACAGAAAAATATGCACCATGTGAACTGCACTGGATTCCCACTGAGAATCAATATATGCGGTTAGGGTACTTTCATACTTGCGGCATGGCTATCCGGCAGGCTGATCTGGTGGGGGAACAGCCCGCCGGATCCGCCATGCCGCTCCGTGGAGCTACGGCGCAGCAGAGCAGTGCACGGCTGTAGATCGCCTGACTAAAAGTACTGTATGTCCAACTTTTTAGTCCGGCGATCACTGCCGTGCTGCACCGTAGCTCCGCCCACATCACCATTATAGTCAATGGGGACGGAGCGGCAGCACACGGGTACTTGCGGCATGGCAGATCCGGCGGGCTGTTAACCTGTGAAAATACCCTTAGCCCACCGGCTATGCACCAAAATCCAGTGTGAACGTTCCTTTATACCACTTTTTATCCTACGCACTGGATAAATTATTTTTTAGAGGCAAAGCAAACCAAGAACACTGCGGAGAACCGATTTCTGTTCATTTATTTTATTGAAAGCTTCCACTGCAGTAAGTGCACATTACACGTCACCCAGAAGAACCATGAAACATCATTTCACAGCAGACCTCTGCAAACTGCGCCTCTCCAGCTGTTGAACTACAAGTCCCATCATGCTCTCGTACGGTGATCTCCACAGCTGGGTAAACGCCACTAGGCCACGTGACAATCTTTGGTCACGTGACTTTAAATCACACGCGTTTAGAGGCGGCACCTAAACTCCATGCGCGGTAGGGACCGTGTGATGTCGCGTGAGATACAAAGCCTCAATTTCAGAGTGACCGTGCGTCTCACCCCAATCACTACGATTTGAAGGCTATCTACACCTTTGGAGTCAATTTTTGTTCATGATTGCATTTAACTTATTTTTGGCTAAAAATCATATTTTCAATTGGCCTTTATTAAAAATATTGAGCTGTTCAGTCACAAAGGGTTAACTATTTTTCTAGCTGTGTGAGCAGTACTTTCACTTTGTGCCCGTCATCTAATAACCCTTCTCTCTAAGGGTACTTTCACACTAGCGTTATTCTTTTGCGGCATGGAGTTACGTCCTCGGGGCTCTATGCCGGAAAAAAAACGCTTCAGTCACATCCCCATGTATTCTGAATGGAGAGAAATCCGTTCAGGATGCATCAGGATGTCTTCCATTCAGTATGTGAACGTTTTTTAGACGTTGACAAAACCGCAGCATGTTGCGGATTTGTCTCCATCCAAAAATCCGGAAGACATGCCGTAACGCCGGATCCAGAATTAATGCCCATTGAAGTGCATTAATCCGGATCCGGCCTTAAGCTAAACATCGTTTCAGCGCATCACCGGATCTGACGTTTAGCTCTGTGCATGCGCAGCAGCAGTTACGATTGGGGCCCCAGTGTAAGCTGGGGCTCCGATCAGTTACCATGGCAGCCAGGACGCTACTGAAGTCCTGGCTGCCATGGTAAGTACTCCGCTGCAGTGTACTTAGCTGCACTGTGGCCTCCGGGCGCTCCTTCATGACATCACATTGGTCTTTGCGCCGCAGGCACCTGTGATGGCTTGAAGGTGCGCCCGGCGGCCGCAGCGCAGCTAAGTGGAGAGCAATCCGTTCAGGATGCATCAGGATGTCTTCTGTTCAGTATGTGAACGTTTTTTGGACGTTGACAAAAGCGCAGCATGCTGCGGATTTGTCTCCGTCCAAAAAACCGGAAGACATGCCGTAACGCCGGATCCGGAATTAATGCCCATTGAAGTGCATTAATCCGGATCCGGCCTTAAGCTAAACGTCGTTTTGGCGCATCGCCGGATCCGACGTTTAGCTTTTTCTCACTGTTACCATGGCAGCCAGGACGCTAAAGTCCTGGTTGCCATGGTAAATGTGGTGAGCGGGGAGCAGTATGCTACCATCCGTGCGGCTCGGGCGCTCCAGAGTGACTTCAGGGTGCCCCAGACGCATGGATCACGTGATCGCATGGACCACGTGTTCCATGGGCATGGGGCGCTCTGACGTCATTCAGGAGCGCTCCGGGAGCCGCACGGACTGTAAGTATACCGCTCCCCCGCTCCCCACTGCTACTATGGCAACCAGGACTTTAATAGCGTCCTGGCTGCCATAGTAACCTGAAAGCATTAGAAGACTGATCAGGATCCTGATCAGTCTTCTAATGCTTTCAGGCGACTTGCGTTCTGATGGATCCGGCGGGACGGAAGTGCCCGCCGGATCCTCAGAACGCAAGTGTGAAAGAGGCCTAAGAGGTATTCCGTTAGTCATTCTGTCATAATAGAAGTCTATGTCATGCATAACGGATCCGTCCCATTTCCGTTATGCCGGGGACTTCTATTACCACAGAGAATGGGATGTAGACATCACCTTCCTGTTCCTTCAGCCCCACGTGACTGTAGCATGTGACGTGACCTCACAAGGTCCTCACAGTGCCTGGAGTTTACACACAACTGAGAATTCTGGGCGCTGTACTGCTGATGCTGGCTTTGCTGAGAGGCGCAGGGTGAGATTCTCTGCTGTCACATCAATGCCAAGCTTCTGCGCCACCTGCGACTGCCCTTTAGCACTTCTGACGTCACGTCCTGCAACAACAGGAAACTAGGAAGACGCCATCTTAACTGTGGGAAAAAGCCCTTTCTCCCCTCGCCAAACAGTTTTATACCAGTTATGGCACGTGGCACCTGTCATATTGAGACAAGGACATCTTCCCTTGTCAATTCTTGCAGGAACCGTCGTAATTGGACGCTGCAAAGCGCTGAACCAGCAGTGACCTTTTCTGCTCGCCCCCTGGTGGTGGGTTTGGTGTAGGGCGACAAAAGTCAGTGGTTAGAGCAGCGGGTCTGATAGTGCAGGTGTAAGTAGTGCAGTGTGTGAAGGTAAGTGCTGGCACCCAGGGTGGTGGCTGCCACCAGGAGCACCCTAGAGATAATGCAGGCTTCCTCAGTGCCCTGGTATTACCAGAGTACATAGTGAGTAGGGAAGAGTTAATATGCTGCATTTACTGTTATTTGCGTATATTTATGCCTTTTCAGCTTCTCTGTACAGTATTGTGCATGTATTACACACACATGGAGCTGACAACCATGAAGAATCTGTCAGGGGAAGATGGAGAATATTATAACTTGCAGAACTGCCAACTATTCCATGAAAAACCTTGAGTGATTAGTGCAGAGTTGTGTAAGAGCGCGTTCACATGTAGCATGTCAATCACCTGCTCTCCAGTTTTACTGATTTGGGTGGTATACACCAGGGTGGCTCTGTCTGTCATGCCCACATCGAGCCATAGCATTTTCTTCACTATAGTCCAGGCATCCTCAAACTGCGGCCCTCCAGCTATTGCAAAACTACAACTCCCAGCATGCCCGAACCGCCTACAGGTATCAGCCTAAAGCAGGGCATTGTGGGAGTTGTAGTTTTACAACAGCTGGAGTGCCGCAGTTTGAGGATGCCAGCTATAGTCTATCACTGCACAGACCTGAGGGGCTCTATGGTGGAGTCGTACCTCACGGCTGCGAAAAAATGTAACGGGGGCAACACAAGTGCTGCGGGTAGCCTGTTACAGCAGTTTTTCTTTATGTTAAAGAGAACCTGTCACCTCTCCTGACATGTCTGTTTTAGTAACTACCGTAGTTATCGCCCTATAAGACGCACATAGGTTTTAGAGAAGGACAACAAGAAAAAAATATTTTCCATTAGACCTCAGATCAGACCCCCATGTGAATGACCCCCAATCAGACTTCAGATAAAAGCCCCAATATAAATAAGACCCCCATATCTCAGATCAGCCCCATGCCTCATATCACATAAAATAAAAAATCAATGTACATCCGATAAAACGCAGTGACATGAAAAAAGGGCGTCTTATGGGGCGAAAAATATGGTACTTGCATTCCCCGTGTAATAAAAATTCTGGAGCATCTATTCCTGTGACTCTATGCTGTACCATTCCTTTATTACTCCTGCTAGAAATTTACAAATAAATTGCTAGCAGTCTGCCGTAAAGGTACTGCTGGGTGTTACCAATAGGTGGTGTCTCTGTCTAATGTGCTGCTGGTATCAGACTGTGCAGGGACACCCCACCCCACCGACTAGTAACACCCATCTGTACCTTTACTGCAAACTGTTGATAATTCATTAATAAACTTCTAGTAGGAATAACAGAGGGATGGCACAACATAGAGCCCTAAGAATTGATGCTCCAGAATTATTACATGGGAAAAGCAAGTAGTTACTACAACAGACATGTCAGCAGAGGGGACAGGGCGTCTTTAATCCCAGGTAATCCTCTTTGTGCACCCCACACAGTAAGAATGTCCCCTTAGTGCTCCCTTCACAAAAGTGATGTCCCCAGAAGGTAAAGGTGCGACTCAGACGCTTATGATGGATCCTTAGTGTTCCCCATACAATATGACCCCCCTTTAGTGCCATCTGCATAGTATGATACCCCCTTAGTGCCTCTCCACGCAGTATTATGCCCCCCTAATCTTTGCTCACTTAGCCCCATTTCCATGAGGAATGGGGCTCCTGCCTCTTCTGGCCTGTGCAGTCTGAGACTCCCAGCGGGCCCAGTGACGGCACTGCGTTATTCCTGCACCAAGCCGCTGAAGGCGAGGGGTTTAATGGTGGATGATGCCTATATAGTTGAAATTGGCCCGTGCTTCTGTCTTCCCAGGACAGCACCCAAAATCTGGGGGTGTTCCGGCTGAAATGGTTGGCAGGCATGGTCTGAATGACTGTGGGACATGGGCATTCAGATGTCACCACTAGAGTTGAGCGAACTTTTGTTTTAAGTTCGGCGTCCAAAGTTCGGGTTATCCAAGCATCCCGTTACGGATTCTGCTACCACGGACCATAACGGCATTTAGAATCCATAAGGGGATTCTTCAATGAACCGAACCTTGGACAACACTAAGGACCTGGGGTGACGTCACCGTCATGTGATCATTGCAGGGGGCGTGGCTCAGTACTGGATTAGCCTACGACCTCATCCAATCCAGTACTGAGCCACGCCCCCTGCACTGATCACATGACGGTGACGTCACCTCAAGTCCTTCACCCCGGATTCCAAATTCCGTTATGGTCCGTGGTGGCGGAATCCATAACGGGATGCTTCGATAACCCGAACTTTGGACGCCGAACTTAAAACACAAGTTCGCTCAACTCTACTCACCACGAAGATGCAGAGCAGTCTGCAGGCGGCACGTGATGGAGCAGCTGAGCAGATATATCATTTTGTGGGAACAGATTCACTAAAACGCTGCTATTTCTGAACTTAAAGGGGTTATCCAGGTAAAGATAATGATGACCTATCATCAGGATAGTCTGGATAGGTAACTGGTCGGCACTGCTGTAATGGTCCGGCCGTCCACGCGTCTGCGGATTGGCTTCCCAGGAAGTATTATCGTAGAAAAGACCGGAACTCGCACGTAGTAGCTTTATGCTGCTTGATTTATTGGTCACATATTTACAGCATAGTGACGCGTTTCAGCACTGGTGTGCTTTCTTCAGACTATATACATGTATCCACACATTGTTCCTTAAACAGACAGCTCAAATACAAAGGAACTGACGTCGTAGTCATGCCTCCTCCCACAAGTGAGACGATATAAGAAGTTACACAGAAAAAAGGTGTATATATATATAAAAACAAAGATCGGAGGTATAATACATCATATCCATCAGTACAAAAGCATGTTGTGTTTCAGTTCCGCGGAAAAAAGAAGAAAAAAAGGGGGCATTAAAAGGGCATATCATAGGAAGCCACATACATTACATTCACGATTCAGGCCCCTCGGCTCCATCGTTTGTAACACGGGAACGTTCCTGGTTTGGGAGAAGATAATACTCTCTGTCTTGACTCGATCTTATTGCTACCTACATCTGCCCTGACTATTTTATCCCTCATGTTGTTGGCTCTAGGAGGCCGTTGAAATTCACCTATCTGTGGGTATGATCTAGAGATAACCTGCCAAGGCCCTTCAATCTCTGAGTCCAAGGGTGGTATTTCACAACGAGTGGGATACGTGGACCTTTGTCGGATCGAGCTACCTGTCCACTTTCTGTTCTATTCCCCTGTTCCTGTAGTAGGTGTGCTCTAATCCTGAAACCTGTAAAAAAAAGATTGGATGAAATGACCACTGAATTCATCCAGCACACCTACGAACATCGGTTACAAACGATGGAGCCGAGAGGCCTGAATCGTGAATGTGATGTATGTGGCTTCCTGTGATATGCTCCTTTGATGCCCCCTTTTTTCTTTTTTTTTCCGCGGAACTGAAACACAACATGTTTTTGTACTGATGGATATGATATATTATACCTCCGATCTTTGTTTTTTTATATATATATATATATATAGGAAAAATGGCGGCACTGACCCAAAAATGATCTGTGGGGGTGCACGTTCAATGGGAATAAGCTTTCTTACCCAAAATATATATAGAAAAACGAACAGCACTCCAGATAGTAAAAAATAATTTAGGTTTATTCACCCATGTGGAGCAACGTTTCGGCTCAACATTAGAGCCTTTCTCAAGCACTTTGCTTGAGAAAGGCTCTAATGTTGAGCCGAAACGTTGCTCCACATGGGTGAATAAACCTAAATTATTTTATACTATCTGGAGTGCTGTTCGTTTTTATATATGTGTGTGTATATATATATATATATATATATATATATATATACACACAACTTTTTTCTTTGTAACCTCTTATATCGTCTCACTTGTGGGAGGAGGCATGACTACAACGTCAGTTCCTTTGTTTTTGAGCTGTCTGTTTAAGGAACAATATGTGGATACATGTATATAGTCTGAAGAAAGCACACCAGTGCTGAAACGCGTCACTATGCTGTAAATATGTGACCAATAAATCAAGCATCATAAAGCTACTACGTGCGAGTGCTGGTCTTTTCTATCATCATACTATCATCAGGATAGGTCATCATTATCGGATCAGCAGGTGTCTGCGTCCTGGCACCCCCACCAATCAGCTGTTTCAGGGAGCTGGCACGCTACCTGGAGCTCTGGTTAGCACAGCCGGCCCCCAACAGCTTTCCAAGTAGAGCATCGTACATTGTGTAGCAGCTCTGCCTGCTATTGCAGCCCAGGCCCATTCACTTCAATGGGGCAGAGCTGCAGCTAGGCCATGTGACCAATGTACCGAGACGTCAAGTGGCCTAGGAAGAGGCCGTGGCGCTCACAAAACCCCAGCCTCTTCTAACAGCTGATTGGCGGGGGTCCCTGGTGTCTGACCCTCACCGGTCTGATATTTATGACTTATCCCGAGGACAGGTCGTTAGCATAAGTAACCCCTTTAAGTCCACCGCGTGTACAGCTATCAGTGACTGACCGCTATCTCTGTATACACGCTTAACGCCTAGTTTACATGTCACTGTTTTGGTCAGTGATTGTGAGCCAAGAGTGGAAGCTACACAGAGATTTGCTCCCATTCTGTGTTTTTGACCAGTACCTGATTTTGGTTCACAATCATTGATTGTCAGTGTTTGTTCAGTATTTTATCAGTGATTTCCATCAGTGATCGTGATGACTCTGCACAGAGATAAGGTATAATGGCAAGATTTGCACCTGTTTGTGTTTTTGACCCGCACCTGGTTTTAGCTTACAGTCGCTGATGGAAACACTGATCAAACACTGACTGTGTGAAGGTGGCCTTAGGCCGGGTTTAAATGTGATTGAAAATCCAGCACAAATATCAGCTGGTTTATTTTTACGCAGCGTGGGGATGAGCATTCAGACATTCTTATCCCCTTTTTGGTACTGTACAGCGCTGTAGTTTGCCACGCGCAAATCCACGACCACAAATCCTCAGCTAATCAGTCACGTGTCATCACGGCCTTATTGCAGGTCCACAATACACGGGCACCAGCTTGAATGGGTCCGCAATCATGGAGATGCGGAATGGAACCAGACGGAAGCACTGCAGAGTGCTTCCGTGGTGTTTCTGGACGTGCCCCCCGCACCGCAAAAAAAGCAGTGCACTACTTTTTTTCGGTGCGGACTGTTGGATGAGGATCGCGGTCCCTATTCAAGTGAATGGGTCCGCAATCCACATGCGGCTTCTCCACGGTCGGTGCCCTTGCATTGCGGACTGCAATTTGCGGTCTGCAGCACGGGCCCGGCCAGCACGCGGTCGTGCGCATGAGCTCTTACACAGAGAATGCTGCCAGTCATTGGTAACACCTCCCCTGTGTACTGCTGAGATCATAAACAGTAGAGTCTTTTCCCAGAAAACTATATGAGTCTGCTCAGCTCCTCCTGCTCTATAACATGGCACCTGCAGACAGGGCCGGTGCAAGGATTTTTGCCGCCCCAGGCAAAAGAAAAGTTTGCCCCCCCCCACCTTCCCCATGTGACATCACAATGCCCCACCCATATGATATGCCATATTAAAGGGGTTCTGCAATTTATTTAAACTGATGATCTATCCTCTGGATAGCAATCCATATTCCAAGCAGCACTCCGGATCACTCGGTCACACCTGATGCATCAGCCCGCCTTCTGTCCTAGACTCATTCGGACTCAGATCAAGCAATAAATTCAAATCGCAGGCAGCATCCACGGTGTATTTCCTTTATTCAGGATCGCAATCCCAGAAATTTGTGCAAGTACAAAAGCAGCTACGTTTCGGCTATCTGCTAGCCTTTATCAAGCTCAATGTGACTATGAAATAGTGGCTATAAATATCAAAGACCCCACCCCTTAAAATTAAACATGACCAATGCTGTTAAACCTCACATTAGCCCCTATTTACATAATATATTCAGACATATGTGCAATCTACTATATCCTAGAACACATACCGCTCTTCTCAGGTGGCATCCATGTGCGGCTTCACTCGGCATCCAGCGCGTCTATCAGTATCCGCTGCGCATGTCAGCTAAAGTTCAGAGGTTACTGCCCCGCTCACGTGATCGCTGACACACTCGTCACTGCGATCACGTGATGGCCGGCACTTCCGCCCTCACCACTACTACGCTCCTGACGTCGGAAATTTTCGTCATACACGACAGTGATGTGTCTAATAAAACCACTTTAAAAACATAATCATGAGGAAACAGATTATACCATTCACATATATTTAGACATTAATAACATTGAATTCTATGTTCATCCCATACGGTTGGAGCGCTCTCAACTCAAAAATCCATCTGAGCTCTTTCTTACGCAATATACGATTTTTATCCCCTCCACGTCTCAGTTGTCCCACAGAGTCGATAATGCGGAACCTCAATTGGTTCACTGAATGAGCAGAATCTACAAAGTGCTTAGCCACCGGTTTGTCTATCAATCCTCTCCTAATGTTACTTTTGTGGGAATTAATCCGTTCACGCGCCTCCATGGTGGTCTCACCTACATAAATGAGGCCACAGGGACATGTGATCATGTAAACAATATCACGGGACCGACAGGTGAAGAAATCCCTGATTCTGCTCATTCAGTGAACCAATTGAGGTTCCGCATTATCGACTCTGTGGGACAACTGAGGCGTGGAGGGGATAAAAATCGTATATTGCGTAACAAAGAGCTCAGATGGATTTTTGAGTTGAGAGCACTCCAACCGTATGGGATGAACATAGAATTCAATGTTATTAATGTCTAAATATATGTGAATGGTATAATCTGTTTCCTCATGATTATGTTTTTAAAGTGGTTTTATTAGACACATCACTGTCGTGTATGACGAAAATTTTCTATATATGTTCACTTATGTCACGTCCACGGATGGACCTTTAATGGTCCCATTGTTTATTTCACTCGAACTTATATTGCATACTAACTGTAGAGTTCTGTGTTGCTGTGGTGGTTTCCATGGTAGCGGACTCGACATCCGGAGCGCAGTAACACTGAGGTCGGAAGAGCCGGCCATCACGTGACCGCATTGACGAGTGCGTCTGCGATCACGTGAGCGGGGTAACGGCCTCTGTTGTTGTGGTGGTTTCCATGGTAGTGGTTCCGACGTCAGGAGCGTAGTAGTGGTGAGGGCGGAAGTGCCGGCTATCACGTGATCGCAGTGACGAGTGTGTCAGCGATCACGTGAGCGGGGCAGTAACCTCTGAACTTTAGCTGACATGCGCAGCGGATACTGATAGACGCGCTGGATGCCGAGTGAAGCCGCACATGGATGCCACCTGAGAAGAGCGGTATGTGTTCTAGGATATAGTAGATTGCACATATGTCTGAATATATTATGTAAATAGGGGCTAATGTGAGGTTTAACAGCATTGGTCATGTTTAATTTTAAGGGGTGGGGTCTTTGATATTTATAGCCACTATTTCATAGTCACATTGAGCTTGATAAAGGCTAGCAGATAGCCGAAACGTAGCTGCTTTTGTACTTGCACAAATTTCTGGGATTGCGATCCTGAATAAAGGAAATACACCGTGGATGCTGCCTGCGATTTGAATTTATTGCGCTATCCTCTGGATAGATCATCAGCATCTGATCGGCAGGGGTCTGACACCCGGGACCCCCGGCGATCAGCTGTTTGAGAGGGCAGCGGCGCTGGCAGTAGCACCTCGGCCTTCTCACTGTTTACCGCAGGCCCAGTGACGTCACGACTTGTATCACTGGCCTGGGCGGGGCTAAGCTTCATTCAAGTGAACAGAGCTTAACCCCGCCAAGGCCAGTGATACTAGTCGTGACGTCACTGCGCCTGCGGTAAACAGCGAGAAGGCCGCGGCGCTACTGCCAGTGCCGCTGCCTTCTCAAACAGCTGATCGGCGGGGATACCAGGTGTCGGACTCCCGCCGATCAGATGCTGATGATCTATCCAGAGCATAGATCATCAGTTTAAATAAACTGCAGAACCTCTTTAACTAACGCCAGTTCTCTCTCTCCCCCCTTGTCATTCTGTTCCTTCCCATGTCATTCTCTTTCCCCTCTTGTCATTCTCTTTCCCCCCCTTGTCATTCTCTTTCCCCCCCTTGTCATTCTCTTTCCCCCTCTTGTCATTCTCTTTCCCCCTCTTGTCATTTTCTCTCCCTTTCTTGTCATTCTCCCCCTCCCCCCCTTGTCATTCTCTTCCCCTCCCCTTGTCATTCTCTCCCCCTCTTGTCATTCTCAAACCCCCCCCCCCCATGTCATTCTCTCCCCTCTTGTCATTCCCTTTCCCCCCTTGTCATTCTCTTTTCCCCTCTTGTCATTCTCTCTCCCTTTCTTGTCATTCTCTTTCCCAATTCCCCCCCCCCTGCCTCTAGTGTAGCGTGGCTGAGCTCTGTATGGTCCGCGGTACAGGAGCTTTAGTTTCTTGTACCCGGGCGGACTGACAGGAAGTGCACACTGTGTGCGCACTTTATGTCAGTCCGGCCGGGTACAGGAGACAGATGCTCCCTGTACCCGCGGACCATAAAGAGCTCGGCCGCGCTACAACGGAGTGACAGGAGGGAGCGCTGAGCGCTTCCCTCCTGTCAGTCCCTCTCCTCTTGCTGCGCCCGGGCGGTGCGCCCTCATGGATGCGCCAGCCCGGGCAGTGCTGCAGCCGCCAGAGGCTCAATATAGAGCCCAAGGTGCGCTCTACGTGGCTGCCTAGTCCGCTTATAGGACGCGCCGGCCCTGCCTGCAGATTGCACTGCATTTTGTGGTGACAGGTCCTCTTTAAGGCTGCATTCACTCAGTGGGGCACATTTACTAAGGCCGTTTTTTTAAAGTCAGTCTTAGTTTTCACTGCTAGCGCCCCGCCCAGTGACGTCACGACTTGTATCAAGTTAGTGAACAGAGCTTAGCCTTGCCCACGCCACTTGGATACAAGTCGCGACGTCACTGGGCAGGGCGCTAGCAGAGGTAAACAGTGAGAAGGCCGCGGTGCTCCTGCAGCGCCGCTGCCTTCTCAAACAGCTGATCGGCAGGGGTCCCGGGTGTCAGACCCCGGCCGATCAGATGCTGATGATCTATCCTGAGGATAGATCATCAGTTGTAACAAACTGGAGAACCCCTTTAATAAAGTATACTACAAATAGTTTTATTAGGAACATCATATGAAAAGTTCATATAAAGGTTTAGTTACTCCTTAACTGTTCACACTAACAGTAATTCTGCCCAAACGTTTGCATGTATATGGGGGCACAAAACGGGCTGTGTGTATATATATAGATAATGGGGCACAAAGGGGAGCATTATAGATACTGGGAGGTCTACAGGGCCAATATATATATATTTCCGGGGGGCAACCCAGAGGGGCCGCATAATATATACTGATGGTGCTGCAGGGCCTCAGTATGGGCCTGAATGCGACTGTTAAAACTGATGCAAACGGCCTTTGAAAATGGATAGACAGCTGTAAAATGGATGCACACACTGATGCAAAATGGGGATAAAAAACGGACAGTGTGCCCATCGCGTGCACGTAGCCATAGGAGAGACCTGGCTTCCTCTCCAGGGAGCTTATCGATGCATCTACTGTAATGTGGTGACATTGCTTTCCTGCAGCCATATCCTGATACATGACCCCACCTTGGGGAAGAACACCACTGATACCTTGGTACAGATCTTCCAGAGCTGGAGTTATCTCTTTGTGGGGGTGCGCCTACAAGGGCTGGACTGGACTCTTCAACATGGGGAATTGTGTTTTAATCAGCACCTTGTACAGTCCTATTAGATAATCTATTGCACCCAATGAAGCTCCACAAAACCTGTTTTGGGTTTCCTACAGAGAATGTGTAATGTTTTCATAGAAGTCCTCATTGCCATATTGGCCTAGATCAGGGGTGGCCAACCTTACAGATACAGTGAGCCAAAAAAAAAAGGATGATTACCAGGAGCTGCTACTTTGCAGGTCTGACACGCTCTCCACCATGATCTGATGAGCACAGCATCCGGTCATAGTGCATGTCTTCACGTACTACGTTCTCACACTGTGTGCATCTGGACGTAGTGGAGAGTGAGCTAGAGCTGCAAAGTAGCAACAGTGCCAGATCAGGAAAAAATATCCGAGCATGGGGTGGAGAGTGAGCCAGCCTGACTGCTTCCCGGCTCCACAGCAAGAGCCGCACTTGAAGAAGCAAAGAGCAACATGTGGCTCAAGAGCCACAGGTTGGCCACCCCTGGCCTAGATGAATCGCTTGATATTCTCTGCAGGTATAAGAATGAAGGGTCTGGTATTGTGCTCTGTATGTTCCTGTGTGCATAGAGAAACCTGTGTTTTTTTGTCCCTAGCAGATTTATGGCCCAGTCCTCATTTTCTGATTGCAGGGTTGCAGCATGAAGGATGGAGGATAGCATCGACACTATTTTGTTACATAAATCAACCAAATTTCTTTTTAATGAAGAATCTCACTCGCGAGCACCATGGGTTATAGCCGGCGTGACCGCCACCGCGTATGCTCTGTGGAGCCTGTTTGTTTTCCCAGGTTTCCGCCAAGTTCCCTGGAAGCTTAAGGTGGGCATCATCTGGAGGCTGCAGTTATATTGATTGTCTAAGAACAGTTTCCATAAGGCTACATGCACACGTTTTTGTTCTCTGCGTCTGTTCATATATTTTTTTTTGCGGATAGAATGGGGACCCATTCATTTCAATGGGTCAGCAAAAAAATGCTGATAGTTCATCTGTTTGTGTTCCCCGTCCGTTGTTCGTGTTTCCCTTCAGCAAAAAAATAGTGCATGTCCTACTTTTTTCACATTTGCGGAAAAGGATAGGCATTTATTACAAGGTATCTGTAGGGAAAAACGGATGCCACGTCCGTTTTCTTTTTCGGGCCTGTGCATGTAGCCTAATGCAGATTGAAATTTAGTACATTAACTGGTTTCTGACCAGCGACAAAACGTATATATCTTGATCAGATGCTAGTTACATTTTTATCCTTGTAAGGCCTCATGCACACGACCGTTTTTTTATGCTGTCCGCAAAAAGGGGTTCCGTTGTTCAGTGATCCGTTGTGTTTCCGTGTGTCTTCCGTTTTTTTTAGCGGACATGACCCAAAAGATTTTACCAAAAGACAGGCTGACAATTTTTCCCAAGTGCCTGCCAAGGGATCCGCAAAAAAAACGGACACGGAACGCGGATGACGCACGGATGGCCATCCGCATTTTTTCACGGACCCATTGACTTGAATGGGTCCGCGAACCGTTTTTCACGGACAAGAATAGGACAGGTTATATTTTTTTGACGGACTGGAATCACAGACCACGGACGCGGAGGACACACGGTGCATTTGCCGAGGTTTCCACAGACCCATTGAAACCAATGGGTCCGCAGAAAATCACGAAAAACGGAGCAACGGACACGGAATCAAACAACGGTCATGTGCATGAGGCCTAATTTTGTGGGGGCTCCTAAAGGATCAGCAGCAGGAGTAGGGCTGTATTACACAGTTCTGCACCTGGTGGGGTCGGTGGTGACTGGTACCACCTTGGTAGCAATGAAAATGTTAACTCATTTCACAAAAAAAGACGAGCCCTTGCAGCACAACTCCGTCGACAGAAAAAAAAAAAAGTTATGGTGACAAACAGAACACATGATTTTTCATATGCAGAAAAAAGCCCTTGCATAAAACAAAACAAAAAAAATGGCCCTTCAAATGTGAAGATGAAAAAATAAAAACAAACCTTGGTCTATAAAGGATTTTTGCCCCCCTCTACCCCGACAGACCTGTGAAGAGAAGTATACTTACCTACCACCCAGTTCTGGCTCCATAGGTCCCAACCTGTCTTCACAGTACTTCTGGTCACCTGATATAAACTTCTTCTAGGGATGGGATCTTGAGCCCTGCTGCAGCCAATGACTGGCCTTAGCATTTACGTGTCCTCAAGCAGCATGTGACCCAGTGTGCATGCCCCGGCCTAGCGAGGGAGAGCCCAGGCATCGAGAGAACGCTGGATCGCAATGGAAAGAAGGCGAACACCAGGGAACAGAAGGGCGGGCTGAGGCAGAGAATGGGGCGGTAATATGAGCCCAAGAGGCAGAGCAGCCTGGGCTCCAACGTGGTGAACGCCGCCCCTGGGCACTTGCCAGCCCTCATTTACATATAAATCAAACTGCGTTTTTGCCTGTTTTGAAGCTCAATAGAAACAAAGAAAGGTACTATTTCAATCATCTATGGTTAGGCTACAGCGCTATGCGAACTTTTTAAAATGTGGTGACAGACTCCCTTTAAAAAATTTGACAAGGTTTGGGGTCTATGGTGTAGGTCACCCCACACTATGTACTCATCCTTGAGACTGTGGCAAGCTTTGTCAACGGATCGAGCATCCATGGTTCAGTCGGTTTAGTAGGGCCACCTGAATGTATTGTATAATGCAACGCCAGCCAAAGAAATAAGGGATTCGCAACTAAGCAGTGGGTGTTTGAAGTAATTGATAAAAAGGAATCTTTATATCTGTCTGTATCATGACCTGTAACAGGAATGTATGATGTCGATGTTATTTCTATTCTAAAAGAGTTTAAAAAAAGAAAATACGCTTTTCAATAAAAAAAATAGCAAAAAAAAATCTCCTCCATGTGTTTAATTTTGCCGTGTCCCTAATGACCACACTACATAAATATCATGTAAATTATCACCTACGGTGAATACCGTAAAAAAATAAATAAATAACAGAATTGCTAATTTATTCTTAGTTGCCACTGAAAAAACGTAACAAGTGATCAAAAAGCGTAATTTACTGCAAAAAGATACCAATGAAAACTACAAGTTTTCCCGAAAAATCAAGCCCTCACACAACTCCATAAAAATAAAAAAGTTATGGGTCTTGGGAAGCGGCAATGCAAAAAGATTTTTTTTCCTTAAAAAAAAAAGGTGTTTTTTTTTCACAAAAGTAATAAAATGTAAAAAAATAATATGTATTTGGTATTGCTGTAATCGGACTGACCCAGAGAATAAAGTTATGAATGTTATTTTTTCACGAAAAAAACTCAATGGCAGTATTGCTGTTTTTCCCATCTCCGTCCCAGAAAGAGTTAATAAAAGTTAATCAGAAAGTTGTGTACCCTAAAATGGTGGCATCAAAAACTACAAGTTGTCCCGCAAAAAACAAGCCCTCATACAGCTATATGGATGGAAAAATAAAAAAGTTATAGCTCTTGGAAGGCAATGATGAAAAATGTAAGAAAAACGCTTTGTCAGTAAGGTCCAAAACAGGCTGGTCACTAAGGGGTTAAAAAAATAGTCACTATTGGACAACTCCTTTAAAAAAGGCCTCTTAAAGGAAACCTGTCATATTGAACATGGTGTCTGAGCTGCAGTCAGCATGTAATAGAGTAAATTGATTTATACTGTATTTTTTGCTTTATAAGACGCAAAGAGTTAGAGAAGGAAAGTTAAAGAGGACGTTTCATGGGTCCAAAAAATATGAGCTAAGTAGCAGGAAGTGTAGAGCGGCGCCCAGGGATCTAAGTGCACTAACTATTATTCTGGGCGCCGCTCTGGCCCCCGCTACATTCTCCGGTCGGAACAACTGAGAGGAGACATCAGCCTCTCTCCCTGGGCGTTCCTTCTCACTGACAGCGGCGCTGTCCAATTGCAGCGCAGAGCTTCACTGTCAGCCATGCGATTGGACAGCGCCGCTGTCAGTGAGAAGGAACGCCCAGGGAGAGAGGCTGATGTCTCCTCCCAGTTGTTCCGACCGGAGAATGTAACGGGGGCCAGAGAGGAATAATAGTAAGTGCACTTAGATCCCTGGGTGCCGCTCTACACTTCCTGCTACTTAGCTCATATTTTTTGGACCCATGAAACGTCCTCTTTAAAACACAAACATTTTTTTCTTCAGACCTCAGATCTGACCCCCAAATTAGGACCTAAGATCAGACTCCCACCAGAGCTAAAATAAATTAACTTGGCTCCCCTGCTCCGACACTACTCTGAAGGTCTGGCGGTCTCTCCTGCAGCCACACTCCCTTGTCTTCTCCAGGCCCAAGCTGCACCGTGGCCTGACTGCATACAGCGTCAGGTCATAGTGCGCATGCAACATCCCGATGCTGTACGGAGTCAGGACAGTGCAGCGCTGTGCCCTGTGGAAGACCAGGGAGTGGTGAGTACATCATACTGTCACCGCTCCCTGCACCTCCTGCATACTAGTGAGTGCTTCCATAATGAAAGCTCTCACGAGTATTCTCTTTATAAGATGCACTAACATTTTTCCCTCAACTTTGGGGGGAAAAAAGTGCATCATAAAGCGAAAAATATGTTAGTTTTATGGGAAAAATGTTTATTTTATATGTTTACATCCCTGCACTGTCTATGCTTAGGAGTTCAGTAGGCGAAGCTAACATAGAGAAGAGGGATGAGCGAATCGACTTTGGCTGAAACATCCAAAGTCAATTTGCATAAAACTTTGTTAAAATACGAGTTTGGAAAAAAGTTTTTTTACAGTAGAAATAAATTTCTGAAGTTATTGGCCGTAAGTCCCGCGAGATTTCGCGAAGTAATAACTTTGGCTCATAGAAGCCAATATATTCTAATACTGTACGGAACGCGCGCTGTGTACAGTATACTAATGAAGTTTTATGCGAATCGACTTCGGATGTTTCATCCAAAGTCGATTCGCTCATCCCTAGAAGGTTGACAATCACTGGTAGGACCGCCCACTGGACTCTTAAAGTGTAACTGCTATTCTATTTGTATTTGTGTAATATATAGGGGCAGTGATACTAACCATTTTTGTAATATACTTTAATTACTGAAATCATACATTTCTATCAGAAAAATAGCTCTAAAGTGGCCCATTTTGAGCCTTAGCAACGCTTCTCTGTCTTCTGTTTACATAACATATGTTGAGCAAGTCTCCACTGTTATGTAAACAGAAGACAGAAATGTATGATTTCAGTCATTAAAGTATTTTACAAAAATGGTCAGTATCACTGCTAGAGATGAGCGATTCGAAGTTGAAGAAGTGGAATTCAATGCGAATTTCAGGAAATATTTGATTTGCACCGAAGCTGAATTTCCTGATGCTTCGTGGTAACGAATCACATTTTTTCCTAAAATGGCTGCTGCACGTGTTAGGACATAGAGCAAAGAACTCACAGCCCTATAAATAGCCTCAGCCATCTTGGATTCTGCTATTTTCCAGAGTACTTAGTGCAGGGAGAGACGTCAGCAGGAGTTAGGGACAGTGCTGGAAAGACTTCATTGTGCTGACAAAACAATGTAGAAGTTCAGGGAAAGATTATTCAAGGTATAGCGATTCTATTACACCTTGCTGCACTAATTGGGGATCCAAATTGGTGTTATAGTGCTGCTTTTAGGTTGTTTGCACTATATGATGCATCAGTAATTCCAGCAAACCTTACTTGTTATTGGGGGGCAAGTTCTGTTTGATACAGCCATTAACGGGGTGTATTAATGGGAAAAATACGCACGTCCTATTAGCTGTTCTGCGTTGATTTTACATTGTTTTACTTTTTTTTGGTGGGGGGGTGTATTAATAGGAAAAAAAAAAGTCATAATTGCCGTTCAGCGGTGAAGTTACATTGTACTACAGCCATTTACGGGGTGTATTGAAGAGTAATATACGTATGTCCCACTAGCTTTTCTGCGGTGAATTGCGAAGTCTTTTTTTGGGGTGTATTAATAGGTTAAAAAAATATCTCAATTGCCGGTCTGCGGTAAAGTTACATTTTACTACAACCTTTTTTGCAGGGTACTATTTTAATTTCAATTAAATTCTTTTATTATACAGTATGTCAGACAGACAAGTGACAGGTCCTTCAAAGGGAACAGGCAGTGGCCAAAATGTTTCTGTCGCAGGTAGCAGAAGAAGGGGGGTAGCAGCAGGAGTCGCCGTGAGAGCCCTGAGCTCTTGGTGTCATCTAGCGATCGTGTCTTGACCAGCAACCCAGCGAGCTTAAACTTTTGACCTACAATCCCCATGAACTCATTTAAAGGTGTAGAAGTGTCTACCTGTAACACAAATTTTACTTGACACTATACAGTGCCGAACGTAACTGAAAATATCTAAACCAAGAGAAATGAATTGTACGGTATTCTGACTTTGTGCTAATTCCTAGAAAGAAAGTACTTCCCCATTCCTCACCACTTGTGAATAAGAAAGAATTTTGTTTCTCTGCCAGTACTGATCCCCTGCTAGTTGATCTAGAAACTGTAAGGAATGATTATGGCAAAGAGGCGTACAAGCCAAAAATACCCAACCCGCATCTAATAGTACGCCAGGAGTTGTTAAACAGTTTTCTAGCCTCTCTATAGTCCTCTTGTATAATAGTTAATTGGCCAGAATCCAGTAGGGTGAATATACTATCAAAGGGAGATTGACTCGCCAGGGTCCTGCATAATGGGCTTTCCTTCCATTGACAAAATAACCACAACTGTGCGGCTATAAAATAACCCTTAAAATATGGAAGGTTCAGTCCTCCCTTTTCTATCGATTTATAAAAATGTTTGATTTTCAGTCTTGCACGCTTTCTGCCCCAGATTAAATCATTAGTAATTCTGTCAGTTTAAAGAATTTATCCCCAATCTATACTGGGAGAATATACAAACACTGAGGTAAGATCACCATCTTGACCAATGGTGGATTATAATTGGGCCATTTGGGTCGGTCGCCCCCGGGCCTGGCATCACTGGGGGGCCCAGCGCCGATCCGAACGCCCACATACTGAGGCGGGGCACTGGAGCCTGAGGCCTATGTGGTGGTAGAAGCCCGGTGTGCGTGATGCCACACCATTCAGCATACAGGTATTAGCTTTTTTTTTGTGTGTGTGCTAACTTGGGGGGGGGGGGGGGAGACATTAAGAGAAAGTGGGGCATCTTTCCATGGGGGCAAATTAGTTAATGGATGGCAGCGTGGGGGCAAATTAATGGATGGCAGTGTGGGGGAAAATAAATTATTGAATGGCAGTGTGGGGGAAAATTAATGGATAGCAGTGTGGGAAAAATTAATGGATAGCAGTGTGGGAAAAATTAATTAAAGGATGGCAGTGTGGAGGAAAATTAATTAAAGGATGGCAGTGTGGAGGAAAATTAATTAAAGGATGGCAGTGTGGGGGAAAATTAATTAATGGATGGCAGTGTGGGGGAAAATTAATTAATGGATGGCAGTGTGGGGGAAAATTAATGGACGGCAGTATGGGGGCAAATTAATTAATGGATGGCAGTGTGGGGGAGATTACTATGTGGGCGCCCCCACCATCTGGATGCGGCTGGAGGAATTAGTCATGGCGGTCTGGGTCAAATGGAGGAGAAGAGGAAAGAGAAGATCTATATGACAAGAGAAGTCCCTGGATGTAAGAGGTATGTGGTGCTGTATTCTACCTACTGTGAGCTGCGTCTTATCTCCTCCTCCAAGTCTTTATCATAATCATATGTATTTTAAATTTGGCAACTAAAATTTTAATTTGTCCCCTGCAGTCCTATGTAACAGCCCAGATACCAGTGATAACTCTCTGTGTGCAGATAATGTTGTACATGTTCCCTGCAGTCCTTTGTAACACCCCACATAACACAATAATTCACTGTGTTATGTGGGGTGTTACATAGGACTGCAGGTAACATCTATGACATCTGTACTCAGAGAGCTATGAGATGGTGGGGGTCTGACTCCTCGCACCCCGCCATTCAGCTGTTAGAGGAGATCGCGATGCTCCATTGAGCGCCGCAGCCTCTTTGCTCCTTACCAAGCACAGCTCAGCACAATCACTCAGATGGGATAGAGCTGCACCTCGGCCACGTGAACGATGAATGTGATGTCATATGGCCGAGGAAGAGAAAGTGATGCTCACAAAGTACTACAGCCTCTTCATACAGAAAAAAAACCTGAAACTTAAAATGGAGATGGGGGGGGGGCCTAAGTTGGGTAGACAGCCCTGGGCCTATCATGCACTTAATCCACCCCGACCCGAACGCCCACATACTGCGGCGGGGCATGGGAGCCTGAGGCCTATGTGGTGGTAGAAGCCCGGTGTGCGCGATGAATGCCACACCATTCAGCATACAGGTATTAGCTTTTTTTTTTTTGTGTGTGTGTGTGCTAACTTGGGGGGAGAGAGACATTAAGGGAAAGTGGGGCATCTTTCCATGGGGGCAAATTAATTAATGGATGGCAGTATGGGGGCAACTTAAAGGATAGCATTGTGGGGGCAAATTAATGAATGGCAGTGTGGGGGCAAATTAATGGAAGGCAGTGTGGGGGCAAATTAATTATTGGATGGCAGTGTGGGGGCAAATTAATGGATGGCAGTTGTGGTGGCAAATTAATGGATGGCAGTGTGGGGGCAACTTAATGTATGGCAGTATGGGGGCAAATTAATTAATGGATGGCAGTGTGGGGGCAAATTAATTAATGGATGGCAGTGTGGGGGGAAATTAATTAATGGTTAGCAGTGTGGGGGGAAATTAATGGATGGCAGTATGGGGGCAAATAATTAATGGATGGCAGTGTGGGGGCAAATTAATTAATGGTTGGCAGTGTGGGGGAAAATTAATTAATGGATGGCAGTGTGGGGGAAATTAATGGACGGCAGTATGGGGGCAAATTAATTAATGGATGGCAGTGTGGGGGAGATTACTATGTAGAGCAGTGTGTGGGAAATTACTATATTGGGGCATTGTGGGGGAAATTACAATAGGGGCAGTGTGGGAGAAATTACTATATGGGGCAGTGTGGGAGAAATTACTATATGGGTGCAGTGTGGGGGAAATTACTATATGGGGGCAGGGTGGGGGAAATTACTATATGGGGGTAGTGTGGGGTAAAATTATTATATGGGGGTAGTGTGGGGAAATTACTATATGGGGGCAATGTGGGGAAATTACTATATGGGGCAGTGTGGGGAAATTACTATATGGGGGCAGTGTGGGGAAATTACTATAGGGGGCAGTGTGGGGAAATTACTATATGGGACAGTGTGGGGGAAATTACTATATGGGGGCAGTGTGGGGAAATTACTATATGGGGGCAGTGTGGGGAAATTACTATATGGGGCAGTGTGGGGAAATTACTATATGGGGGGCAGTGTGGGGGAAATTACTATATGGGGGCAGTGTGGGAGAAATTACTGTATGGGGGCAGTGTGGGAGAAATTACTGTGTGGGGGAAATTACTGTATGGGGGCAGTGTGGGGGAAATTACTGTATGGGGGCAGTGTGGGAAATTACTATATGGGGCAGTGTGGGAAATTACTATAGGGGGCAGTGTGGGGAAATTACTATATGGGACAGTGTGGGGAAATTACTATATGGGGTCAGTGTGGGGAAATTACTATATCGGGTCAGTGTGGGGAAATTACTATATGGGGAAGTGTGGGGAAATTACTATATGGGGGCAGTGTGGGGAAATTACCATATGGGGGGCAGTGTGGGGAAATTACTATATGGGGCAGTGTGGGAGAAATTACTGTATGGGGCAGTGTGGGAGAAATTACTATATGGGGGGCAGTGTGGGAGAAATTACTGTATGGGGGCAGTGTGGGAGAAATTACTATATGGGGGGCAGTGTGGGGGAAATTACTATATGGGGGCAGTGTGGGAGAAATTACTGTATGGGGGCAGTGTGGGAGAAATTACTGTGTGGGGGAAATTACTGTATGGGGGCAGTGTGGGGGAAATTACTGTATGGGGGCAGTGTAAAGGGAAAATACTATATGGGGGCAGTGTGGGGACATTATTTTTGGGGACACTATACAGGGATTATTACCTGGAGCACAATATAGGGTATTGTTGTTATTATTACTGGGGGTACTCTAGGGGACATTATAACTGCTGTAGACACTATAGGAATCTTTCGGGTCATTTATAAAACTGTTGTAGTAGAACTGGCTTAGTTTCCCATAATAACAGATTCCACCTTTCATTTTCCAGAGCTCTTCTGGAAAAGGAAAGGGGGAATCTGATTGGTTGCTATGGGCAACTAAGCCAGTTCTAATTTACACCAGTTTGATAAATGACCCCAATTATGAGAAATCTAACATGTCTGCGTAACAAACTCTGTAGAGATGAGATGCGGCTGGAGGAATTAGTCATGGCGGTCTGGGTCAAATGGAGGAGAAGAGGAAAGAGAAGATCTATATGACAAGAGAAGTCCCTGGATGTAAGAGGTATGTGGTGCTGTATTCTACCTACTGTGAGCTGCGTCTTATCTCCTCCTCCAAGTCTTTATCATAATCATATGTATTTTAAATTTGGCAACTAAACTTTTAATTTGTCCCCTGCAGTCCTATGTAACAGCCCAGATACCAGTGATAACTTTCTGTGTGCAGACAATGTTGTACATGTTCCCTGCAGTTCTATGTAACACCCCACATAACAGAATAATTCACTGTGTTATGTGGGGTGTTACATAGGACTGCAGGTAACATCTATGACATCTGTACTCAGAGAGCTATGAGATGGTGGGGGTCTGACTCCTGGCACCCATCCAATCAGCTGTTAGAGGAGATTGCGATGCTCCATTGAGCGCCGCAGCCTCTTTGCTCCTTACCAAGCACAGCTCAGCACAATCACTCAGATGGGACAGAGCTGCACCTCGGCCACGTGAACGATGAATGTGATGTCATATGGCCGAGGAAGAGAAAGTGATGCTTACAAAGTACCACAGCCTCTTCATACAGAAAAAAAACCTGAAACTTAAAATGGGGTAGATGGCCCGGGCCTATCATGCGCTTAATCCACCCCTGCCCCTGACTTGAGCATTGGAGCAGTTTATGCAAAGGCATTTTCCGGAGTTCCTGTGACAAACCGGGCTGTCCATGGGGCTGCCAGGAATCCCGGTGACGTTACCGGCACTGATGGGCAGGTTTTAGCGCTGCCCTAGCCTGTAAAATGGCTAGGGCAGCGCTATAGCACGCCCATCAGAGCTGGTAACAAAACAAAAACCAACAAAAGAGCCCTTGCCCTGCGTGATCTAGCGCAAGGCAAGGGAGCGCATCGGAGCATGAGATGCTCCGATGCTAACATCAGGGGGGCTGCCTGGGGGAAATTATGAGTATGTCCAGGTTCAGCTCTGAACCTGGACAACCCCTTTAAGATCCCCCATTGAAGGACTGGAAACTATCTAAGGGCATAAGTGTAATTTTAGACCAGTTGATATCTAACTTCACTAAGGCTGGGAACACACCTAAGCGTTTCTGAATCGCGCGTATGACGCGCGTTTTACGCGCGTTTTTTGATGCACGTTTTTGTAACTAAGAAACGCGCATCAGACGCGCGATTCAGTGATTCTCCCCTATTTCAGCATGGTCCATAGGCGCGTTAAAACGCCCAAAAGAAGCTCATGCTGAAGCGACAGCGTTTGGCGTGCTTCAGCGCGTTCAAACGCGCTGTAAAACGCCCAAATGTGAACCATGCCCATAGGGAAGCATGGCTTTCCACATGTTGTGCGTTAAACGCGCTGAAAAACGCTTAGGTGTGTACCTAGGGTAAAAGAATCAACTATTTGAATAATTCTTGGGAGTGTAGCATTAGTATTTTGTAAAAAAAATAGTACATCATCTGCGTATAAATTATTGCAATCCTCCCTTCCCAGTATTCCGAACCCTTCATTTGCAGAATCTTGCGTTATTCTAGCCGAAAGGGGCTCGATATATATATATATTGAATAGTAATGGTAGAGTGGACATCCTTGACGGATGCCTCTTGTCAAAAAGAAGCTAATTGTCAAACCTCCATTAATATTCAACCTAGCCTTTGGAGACTTATACAAAAGCTTAATCAGCAAAAGCTTGTTGAACACCTTCCGGAGGTATCTCCACTCCACC
The DNA here is from genome assembly GCA_033119425.1 of Bufotes viridis. Lineage (NCBI taxonomy): Eukaryota > Metazoa > Chordata > Amphibia > Anura > Bufonidae > Bufotes > Bufotes viridis. Next base: position 61,358,092 of record CM065589.1, on the reverse strand, counting down.
CATCAAAGGCACTAGAGGCATCAAGAGATAGGATGGAGCGGGAGACCCCCTCCCCCCAGATGATTGCATATTTGTGTGAATAACCGGTGAAGATTGTAGTGCGTACCCTTATTAGGAATAAAACCATTCTGATCTGATTGTATAACTGATGTAATAACCTTAGTAAGCCTGGTAGCAAGAATCCTTGAAAGAAGCTTTACATCTGTATTCAATAAAGAAATTGGCCTATATGCCTCAATATCTAAAGGATCTTTACCTTTTTTTAGGATTAGTGTTATTACAGCGTCTGACATTGATTCAGGAAGGGTACCATCGTCCACTGATTCCATGAATACCTTCAATAAACAAGGGAGGATAACCTCCCTATATTTACGGTAGAACTCATATGTATATTCATCTGAACCAGGGGAGGAGTTTCCTGAACAAGCTTTTATGGCAGCCTCCAACTCCAGCAAAGAGAGTTCATGTTCGAAAAATTTTCTTTGAGCATCCGTTAGGACGGGTAAGGAGATAGAATCCAGGTATGAATCCATCATTTCATCTGGGATAATCCTATCTGATTTATATAACTCCGCAAAATACTTAACAAAAATTCCTTTAATAAGTTCTTGATTAAACCTTTAGGAGAACAAATACTTAATATTTGTTGTTTTTTTTTTGCTCCTGATTCGAGACGACCCTGGCTAATAATTTCCCTGGTCGGCCCGATTCGGCAAAATATTTCTGTCCTTTAAACAAAGACTTCTGCTGTGCCTTATGCAAAAGAAAGTCTGAATCCATAAGATCTCTATTTTTTTCCGTTTTATTTTTAGAGAATTCCTCTATAGCAACCAAAGCTAGCTCTTAAAAGTTCCCTCTCTCTAATACCATAGCCCTTTCTCAAATTAGATATAATACTGATGAATAGACCCCTCATGAAGGCCTTAAGGGCATCCCATACCAATTGAATTTTCACAGAGCTGTAATTAATATCCCAAATACGGATAATCTCCTGTTCCATCATTTTATGGTTATCCATTAAAAAAATCAAATAGGGATGTGATCTAAATGGGCGTCTTGACCGAAATTTGTTATCAGTCATAGGTACTTCCAATGTGAATGTGCATGATCCGATAGGGCCCTGGCCTCATACTTCATCTGCCTTATAGAACTTGAATAGTGTTTGTTAACTAGGGCCAAATCTATCCTAGACATGGAGTTACCAGATTTGCTCATACAGTAATAGGCCCTTTTCCCCTTCCCTTAGTAACCCCAAACATCTATAAAGCCTAATTTTAAACAGAATCGTGCCAAGGGGGATCCTTGTGGCTCACTATACAGTAGGTAAGTTCTCCCATTGAGATCCTATCAATTTCTGGGCTAAAACAGAATTAACCCCCTCAGCCCCCCTAGCTTAAACACCCTTAATGACCAGGCCACTTTTTACAATTCTGCACTACACTACTTTCACCATTTATTGCTCCGTCATACAACTTACCACCCAAATGAATTTTACCTCCTTTTCTTCTCACTAATAGAGCTTTCATTTGGTGGTATTTCATTGTTGCTGACATTTTTACTTTTTTTGCCATTAATAAAAATTTAACGACGTTTTTGCAAAAAAATGACATTTTTCACTTTGTGTTGTAAAATTTTTCAAAAAAAAATAAATTTCTATATAAATTTTTCTCTAAATTTATTGTTCTACATGTCTTTGATAAAAAAAAAAGTCCAATAAGTGTATATTTATTGGTTTGGGTAAAAGTTATAGCGTTTACAAACTATGGTGCAAAAAAGTGAATTTCGGCATTTTGAAGCAGCTCTGACTTTCTGAGCGCCTGTCATGTTTCTTCAGGTGCTAGAATGTCAGGATAGTATAAATACCCCCCAAATGACGCCATTTTAGATAGAAGACACCCCAAAGTATTCGCTGAGGGGCATGGTGAGTTCATGTATCATTTCATTTTTTTCACAAGTTAGCGGAAAATGACACTTTCTGAGAAATTTTTTTTTAAAAAAAAGTTTCAATTTCTGGCAAAAAAAAAACTCACTATGCCCCTCAGTGAATACCTTGGGGTGTCTACTTTCCGAAATGGGGTCATTTGTGGGGTGTGTTTACTGTTCTGACATTTTGGGCGGGGCTAAATTGTGAGCCGCCATGTAAAACCTAAAGGTACTCATCGGAATTTGGGCCCCTTTGCGCACCCAAAATGGCGAGTTCATAGAAGATTTTTTTTTTGGCACAAGTTAGTGGAAATTGATTTTTTTATTGTTTTTTCTCACAAAGTCTCCCTTTCCGCTAACTTTTGACAAAAAGTTTAATTTTTCATGGACTCACTATGCCCCTCAGTGAATACCTTGGACTGTCTTCTTTCCAAAATGGGGTCACATGTGGGGTATTTATACTGCCCTGGCATTTTAGGGGCCCTACAGCGTGAGAAGAAAAATGCGTAAAAATGCCCTCCTAAAAGGTACTCATTAGAATTTGGGCCCCTTTGCGCATCTTGGCTGCAAAAAAGTGTCACTCATGTGGTTTTGCCGTACTCAGGAGAAGTAGGGCAATTTGTTTTGGGGTGTATTTTTACATATACCCATGCTGGGTGAGAGAAATATCTCTGTAAATTGACAACTTTGAATAAAAAAATTTAAAAAGTTGTCGTTTACAGCGATATTTCTCACATAAAGTATGGGTATATATAAAAATACACCCCAAAACACATTTCCTTACTTCTCCTGAGTACGGCGATACCACATGAGTGACACTTTTTTGCAGCCTGGGTGTGCAAAGGGGCCCTAAAACCAATGAGTACCTTTAGGATTTCACAGGGCATTTTTACGCATTTAGATTCTCACGCTTTAGGACCCAAAAAAAAAAATTTGGCACAAGTTAGCGGAAATTTTTTTTTTTTTTTTTTTTACAGTCTCATATTCCACTAACTTGTGACAAAAAATAAAATTTTACATGAACTCCCCATACCCCTCACGGAATACCTTGGGGTGTCTTCTTTCTAAAATGGGGTCACATGTGGGGTGTTTTTACTGCCCTGGCATTTGAGGGTCTCCGCAATCATTACACGTATGGCCAGCATTAGGAGTTTCTGCGATTCTCCGTATATTGAGCATACTACGGGTAATGAGATTATTTTTTTTCCGTTCAGCCTCTGGGCTGAAAGAAAAAAAAAAAATGAACAGCACAGATTTTTTCATTAGCATCGATCAATGTGGATGAAAAAATCTCTGCCAAAATCAGTGACTGCGGTGCGGTGGGCTGGGCGCTAACTACCTAACAAGTAGCTAACTAGCTGGCGGTGATAAGGGACCCTTATGCCCCATTCACACGTCCGCAATTCTGTTTGCGGAACGGAATTGCGGACCCATTCATTTCTATGGGGACAGACTTTGTCCCGCTCGGATCCGGAATTACGGATCCGCGCTTCTGGGTCTGCACTTCCGTTCTGCAAGAATATAGAACATGTCCTATTCTTGTCCGCAATTGTGGACAAGAAAAAGCATTTTCTATATAATTCTGGCAATGTGCAGATCTGCAAAATGCGGAAAGCACATTGCTGGTGTCCGTGTTTTGAGGATCTGCGGATCCGCGGATCCGTGAATCCACGGATCCGCAAAACACATATGGACGTCTGAATGGAGCCTTACAAGGGGTGTGATCAATGACAGGGGGGTGATCAGGGGGTCTAGATGGGGTGATCAAGGGGTTAACAAGGGGTTAATAGGTGGGTGGGGGGTTAGTGTAGTGTTTGGTGCAACTTTACATAGTTACCTGGTCCTCTGGTGGTCGATCCCAGCAAATGGGACCACCAGAGGACCAGGTAGCAGGTATACCAGACGCTGTTCACAAAACAGCGTCTGATATAGCTGTTTGATGCGATTTAATTCGCATCTACAGCCTGCCAGCGATGGATCATCGCTGGCAGGCTGTAGCAGAACTCCTGAGACGCGCTTCACTGTGAACGCGCGCGTTCACAGGAAGTCTCGCTTCTCGCGAGATGACGCGCCGATGCGTCCACACAGAACTACAGGACCGCCCGCAGGACGCATCCCTGCGTTAGGCGGTCCTGTAGTGGTTAAAATCCCCATTAATTATCGAAGGACATTCAAGCCATTGGTCCATAAAGGTTAACAGATGATTAAGTACATCAAAAGAAAATGGTGGGGGAATATAAATAAAAGCAAGAATACATGAGGTACCAGCAAGTTTTCCATAAAAAAATACAAATCTGCCTTGCCTATTGATAGAGGAAGCCCAGCAGATATAATCAATTTGATTATGAACTAATACTGTCACTCCTCTAGAATAACTAGAGTGGAGTGGTATATCTGTGTGGCTCATCCCCTATCGATCCGCCTAGCCGTTTCCTCAGTAAGATGGATTTCAAGTAGACACACAATAGCTGGTAAATGTCTCCGTACTAAGTCAAAGAGCTCCAGTCTTTTTAACATCCCCCAAACCGCGGACATTCCATGATAGGATTTTAGTTAGCATAAATCAGTCAATAAATTCCCAGAAAAAAAAAAGACTTCAAACTCCCAACCTCCCATCCCCTCCTCTAAAGAGACACACCGCAATCCCTCCCATAAACCCCCCTCCAAAACACTTGATCCGCCACATGACTGCACCAGATCTCTTTCCCAAGACCACTCCTCCCTCCCTCCTCCAACCCACCACCATAAAAAAAAATGGAACAAAGAAAAAAAAAAATACACATCCAGCTGGCACATGCCTATGTATTAGTCCGATCCAGCCAGTCTGTCACAAGACCTGGGTTATCAAAAAAAAAAGTTTCCCCATAGAAAATTATCCAAAATTTGGCTGGGTAAATAAATGAATACTTTATATCCCTTTTCTTGCAGCCGTTTTTTAACCACAGTGAAACTTTGTCTCTTTTTTAAAATCTCTTTAGAAAAATCGGTAAAAATTGAGACTTTACTTCCGTTGTATAAGATGGGGGTGGGGGGGGCATTGCCTAGCCCTTCTCTCAGGACGGTGTCCCTGTCCTGTTAAACCAATATCTTTACCAAAAATACCTGTGGCTACCTTCCCGGGATAGGTTTCCCACCCGGAACCCGATGCGCTCTCTCGACCAGAAACCGTGATGAGAAATGTTCCTTTCCAAATTTCTCCAGGATTAGGCTGGGTTCACACGAGCGTAATGGATTTAGGTCCGGATGCGTTGCGGATGCGTTCAGTGAAAACTGTGCGTTTTCACAGGCAAAGCCATTCAGTTTTGCCTGCGATTGCGTTCAGTTGTTCAGTTTTTTCCGCGCGGGTGCAATGCGTTTTGATGCGTTTTTCACGCGCGTGATAAAAAACTGAAGGTTTACAAACAACATCTCCTAGCAACCATCAGTGAAAAACGCAACGCACCCGCACTTGCTTGCGGATGCAATGCGTTTTTCACGCAGCCCCATTCACTTCTATGGGGCTGCGGATGCGTTTATAACGCATAAGATAGAGCATGCTGCGATTTGCACGCGTTGCGGAAGTGATGCGTGAAAAAAAACGCTCATGTACACAGCCCCATAGAAATGAATGGGTCAGGATTCAGTGCGGGTGCAATGCGTTCACATCACGCATTGCACCCGCGCGGAAATCACGCTCGTGTGAATGCAGCCTAAGGTTTGTATCATTTCAGCTGGATTTTTCCCTTCTGCTCCCTCAGGTAAACCTATAATTCTAACATTGCATCTCCTCGATCTGTCCTCCAAATCTACAATTTTTTTTTATAGCATTCACTTCCATATTCAAAGTGGAAATTTCAGATTTGAAGGTTGAAAGTTTCAAAGAGATGTCTTGTATTAATTCTCTTTTTTTTTAACCACCACCAAGATTTTTTTTAGCGGATTGGATTAAGTATACAACGCATCATTAGTATCCACTCTCTCCTACCCCTCCTCCTGAGGGTAATCATCCGAAATTTCTTCCTCTCTAGCTGCAAATTGTTTTTCTTACATTGGGGTCAGTCATCCCACCTGCTCTGCGTCCTTCATCAAGAAATTTAATCCTGGCTTTCTCCTGATATGCAACGTTTCAACCCTCCATATATTGGACCGATTATATCAACAAAGAAAGGCCATAAACAATTTCTTGATGATACAGGTGGACAGAGGTACTCCCCTATGTAACTTCAATGTTAGCCAGTGGCAGCTCATGCGTGACACCTGCCGTTTGCTCGGGCCCTTTGAGGAGGCCACTTTATTTGTCAGTCGCCAGGACTACAGGATGAACAACGTCATTCCACTGATTCATGTCCTGGAGCACATGCTGCTAAATTCGGCTGGCCAGGGGGACAGGAGACGTGGCGACTACATCTCACGGTCACATGAGCCCTGTGGGGGCTGAAATGGAGGAGGAGGACATTTGAACATAAGCAATGCATAGGGAAATGGGTGTTTTTTTTACACAGGTGACAGCAGAGGAGAAGCATCCAGAGGAGCTACAGGGCAATGAGGAAGACGAGGCAGAGGACCCAGACACAACGTGGCAGTATGCAGTGGAGATGGAGGCAGGGAGTCCCTCTGAGTCACTTGTGAAAAGCAGTGCCATCTCCACAGCAGCAACTAGAGTCGCCGATGAGCAGTTTTCTTCACCCGCCTACTGAAGAAACTACTCAGCAGCAGCTAGAGATAGAGCATAACCTAAACCAGCAGGTTGTGGCATACTTGGAGTGCACCCTTTCACCCCACATGGAAGATCCCCTGGACTACTGGGCAGCCAAACTCGCTTTGTGGCCGCAACTAGCCGAGTTTGCCCTGGACAAGTTTTCCTGCCCGGCCAGCAGTGTGGCATCAGAGTGAGTTTTTAGTGAGGTGGGGGCTATAGTTAGCCCAAAGAGAACTCGCCTGTCCAAAATGTGGAGAAACTAACCTTTGTGAAGATGGATCAGCCAGGATTTTCAAACACCAGTGCCTCATTCATCAGACTAGATCATCAATGCTGCCACACCTATACTTTGTCTAAAGCAGGCATCCTCAAACTGCGGCCCTCCATCTGTTGTAAAACTACAACTCCCACAATGCCCTGCTGTAGGCTGATACCTATAGGCTGTTCGGGCATGCTGAGAGTTGTAGATTTGCAACAGCTGGAGGGCCGCAGTTTGAGGATGCCTGGTCTAAAGAGAGCAGTTTCTTCTAGATACCTGCTTCAGCCACCATTCTGAAGCTGAAACTTGCCTGATGCCACACCTGCTGCCAGGTGCTCCTACTGCCGCCCACCATCTTCAGCTGGTACTAGTATTGCCTCCCACTCTGTCACTGGGCCACTCTGTGGTTTCTCATGCTGATCCCACCTCGCCACTCTGTCATGCTGCTGCCATATCACCATTTTGTGGTCTCCTTATGCTGCTGCCACCTCACCACTCTGTGGTCTCCTCATGCTGCTGGCACCTCAACACTGTCACTGGGACACTCTGTGTTCTCCTCATGCTGCTGCCACCTCACCACTCTGTGTTCTCCTCATGCTGCTGCCACATCACCACTCTGTGGTCTCCTCATGCTGCTTCCACCTCACTACTCTGTGGACTCCTCATGCTGCTGCCACCTCACCACTCTGTGTTCTCCTCATGCTGCTGCCACATCTCCACTCTGTGTTCTCCTCATGCTGCTGCCACATCATCACTCTGTGGTCTCCTCATGCTGCTTCCACCTCAACACTATGTCACTGGGCCACTCTGTGGTCTCCTCATGCTGCTGCCACCTCACTACTCTGTAGTCTCCTCATGCTGCTGCCACATCACCACTCTGTAGTCTCCTCATGCTGATGCCACATCACCACTCTGTAGTCTCCTCATTCTGCTGCCACCTCACCACTATGTCACTGGGCCACTCTGTGGTCTCCTCATGCTGCTGCCACTTCACCACTCTGTAGTCTCCTCATGCTGCTGCCACCTCAACACTCTGTCACTGGGCCACACTGTGGTCTACCATCTGCTGCCACCTCACCACTATGTCACTGGGCCACTCTGTGGTCTCCTCATGCTACTGCCACCTCACCACTGTTTCACTGGGCCACTCTGTGGTCTCCTCATGCTGCCGCCGCCTCACCACTATATCACTGGGCCACTCTGTGGTCTCCTTATGCTACTGCCACCTCACCACTGTTTCACTGGGCCACTCTGTGGTCTCCTTATGCTACTGCCACCTCACCACTGTTTCACTGGGCCACTCTGTGGTCTCCTCATGCTACTGCCACCTCACCACTGTTTCACTGGGCCACTCTGTGGTCTCCTTATGCTACTGCCACCTCACCACTGTTTCACTGGGCTACTCTGTGGTCTCCTTATGCTACTGCCACCTCACCACTATATCACTGGGCCACTCTGTGGTCTCCTCATGCTACTGCCACCTCACCACTGTTTCCCTGGGCCACTCTGTGGTCTCCTTATGCTACTGCCACCTCACCACTGTTTCACTGGGCCACTCTGTGGTCTCCTCATGCTGCTGCCACCTCAACACTATGTCACTGGGCCACTCTGTGGTCTCCTCATGCTGCTGCCACCTCAACACTATGTCACTGGGCCACTCTGTGGTCTCCTCATGCTGCTGCCACCTCAACACTATGTCACTGGGCCACTCTGTGGACTTCTCATGCTGTACCCACCCTCCCCATCCATGACAGGGCCACTATTTTGCCTTTTTAGCCTGGTTGACGTCATCATTTCTTTGAGCCTTCTTCTGATCTGTCAGAAGGAAGGAAAAATAAGACGCACAATGGATCCTGTCTGTGTAACAGCTGTAAGGCCTGTATGACATGGTCCCTATTTTGCATCAGAATTGGCTTATGATTTGGTAGCCAAAAGCAGGAGTAGATACAAAACACAGAAGACATGCAAATATTCCATTCACGTGTCATCTCTGTTCTGGATCCACTCCTGTTTTTTTTTTTTTTTTTGGGGCTTTAGCAGTACTGATAGATTACTGACCAAATGCTGACTGAGTGAAGGCGGATGCTTAACAGACAGGATCCGTTTTTTGGGGGTTATTGTTCTGACATATCAGAGGAAGGGCAAAATAATCAGTGACGTCAACACAAACTTACTGCTGACACCCTCTCCACTCTGTCAGAGGTGATCTACTTGTATGAGCGTTTAATAGAGCAGGTTCTGTAGGCATCTATTTGGAACCAGCTGACGACGGTGTAAAATGAGTGCGCTCTTTCAGGCTATATTAGGATCTTGGGCCTCTGCACAGTTCTTTATACATGGTGCTAACATTGACCTGTAAGGCTGAGTTCGCACTTGTTATTTGGTCAGTTTTGGCCCCATAATTGACCAAATTAGTGAATTGTGAAGTCATTCTAAGAGCGACGCCTGTCATTTGCGTGTCATACTGACTGACAGAATTGTTTTACTACCACAGCAGACTCCCTGTGCGTGTTACTGTAAGGCACAGTGTTCTACACCACTATAAAGGCTCTCTGCAGCCAGGAAATAGCTATTTTTAACGCGATTCACCACAAATAAATTCAGATAGAATCTTTTTGGAAAATTTTGCGAACCGATAAAATTATTTCGAAATTCGCTTATCTCTAATCACTGCCCCTACACATTACAAAAATAAAAATAGAATGGTAGTTACACTTTAAGCATAGAGCGAACAGATATTTCTCTCGATAAGCTACATCTTATTCTGTCATCTACATAAAAATCATATTGTACATATCTACAAAACTGACTACACTACATTCTACCTTATATTATATTTCTAAGCTGTATTCATAATTCTACTTGTCACCGGAGGCAGCTTAGTGACCGACGTTCCTAACAGGTTAGTCTTTTAATGCAGTGGGATAGCTAGTTCTTAACCCCTTCACACCCAGCGCCGTACATGTACGGCGTTGGGCGGGTGTTTAAAGATGACGCTCGCTCCTTTAGCTCTTTAATTAACATCAACTCCAGGTATCACAACACTTTACAGTAACCCCACTCAGACCTCTGCCTTGCATGTATAGTCTTTAAAGATAACCACAGATTTTCTGCTGTTTTAAATAGTAGAGACCCGGGGCTAATGTCTGTGATCGGCTATAATGCTGATCGAAGACATTTACTCCCTCAGATATAGTAGTCAAATGTGACCAAGGCATTCAGGGAGTGCTAAAACCAGAAGCCACGCTTCCTGGCCCAGAACGCCTTCCCTGGCTGAGATGGGGGAAGGATTCCGTATTAGTAATAGGCCTGAGCCTGTACAAGACCTTCAGGCCAATTACTAGTATATTCAATGCTGGGCTGCAGGTGGCAGCACTGCATTGGAATATACTGATTCTTTTATTCTGCAATAGGTAGAAATCCATTCGAAAATATGTGTCAATCTAATGATTGCATGCTTTTTAAAAATATAAAAAATAAAAATTCCAATTCCCAGAATAAAATCAATTTTTAAAAATCAATGTCTGTTTGCCTTTCCTCTATAGGCATCCAAACGCCTGAACCGTTGGGCACCAAATTTTGTACATAAGTAAATTGGGAAGGTTTTTGTAAAGGTCTCCACTCTCTAGGAAATACTGTTCGTAAGATATTCTTAAGATAAAAATGCCATAGTGGCACCATCACATGACCTGTATTAGCCAATAGAAGCTCGCAGGTCCTTCATTCATATCCTGAAATACACACGGCCACATGACCCTTATTAGCTAGTAAAAGGTCGCAGGTCCTTCACCCTTCGCCTCACTGAGTTTTACATCAGGTTTCCATAACAACTAAGCCATTTTTCTTCACTGTTAAGGGGGCAGGGCGCTGTGCAGGTCACTGTTAACGGGGTGGGGCACTGTGGAGGTCACTGTTAAGGCTACTTTCACACTGGCGTTAGGTGCTGATCCGTCTGGTATTTGCACAGACGGATCCGCACCTATAATCCAAACGTTTGTATCCATTCAGAACGGATCCGTTTGCATTAGCTTTAAAGAAAAATGTCAAAGTCAAAACGGATCCGTTTTGAATTACATTGAAAGTCAATGGGGAACGGATCCGTTTTCAAATGCACCATATTGTGTCACTGAAAACGGATCCGTCCCCATTGACTTACATTGTAAGTCCGGCAACCTGCTGGCACGGCAACCTGCTGGCACGCCCCTTCTTAGTTTGATTGACAGTGCGGGGAAGCGATCCTCCTGCACTGTCTTCTGAAATCCCGCGCCTGCGCCGCCGCTCTGTATTCGGCGCAGGCGCGGTGAGCAGAGGACAGCAGGCACCAGCGTCCTCTGCTCACCGCGCCTGCGCCGAATACAGAGCGGCGGCGCAGGCACGGGATTTCAGAAGAAGACAGTGCAGGAGGATCGCTTCCCCGCACTGTCAATCAAACTAAGAAGGGGCGTGCCAGCAGGTTGCCGGATGGAGCCGCTAGGAGCAGGGCAACGCCCCCCCCCCTGCTCCTAGAGGCTAATTTACATATTATAAAAGTAAGTTTTTCTGACTATATATACATCCGATTTTTAAAAAAGACATTATCAAGCTGGTCTGACATTAGCACATAGCTAATGTCAGACAGCTTATAATGTCAAAAGTTGGTGACAGAAACCCTTTAATTGTAATTTTTAGTTAGTTGCACGAGTGCACATTGGGTGGAGTTTATTTGGACTAAGGCTCTGTTAAGGAAGGAAAGTAAACCTGCTATGCACACATTTCAGAATCTGCTTAGGACCATAATCACCATAAAGGACCATAAACTTCCTGGTTTCATCAGCTTCCTGCTAGTTTTCTAACCAAACCAAGCATGATTTGCTCTTTAATGTCTCTCAGGGCTTGCTCTGCCTGCCACACTGTTCCCCCTGTACAAGTAATGCAAGCCATGAGAAACATTGTAGATGTAGCATGTTAGGTTTGGTTAGAAAACCAAGCGGGAAATTTGAAAACAGGAAGTTCTGCATGTAAACATCCTGCCAGGATACTGTGACTTGAGGACAGGGGAAGTAAAATGTTGACATGAAAAACAGGTATATAGGGCAAAAATACGCAGTGTTTGGTGGTACTCTGGGAAAATAAAGAATTTGTTTATAAAACCAGAGAATTCCTTTAATTGTATAAAACATACTGATTTTAGTATTTTTGTTTTTCCTGAGTTAAAAAAAAAAAAGGCATGGGAAGGTATTGAAATAATAAAAGAAATTACATTAACTGTTCCAAACCCCCTCCATTCTGACACAGCCACTCTGTCCTATATTCCAGGCTTTGTTTTTTTTTTTAAAGCCAACCACTGAGCTTAGCTGTAACATAGTACATAAGGCTGAAAAAACACATCTGTCCATCCATTTCTGCCTAGCATCCTGCTAGTTGATCCAGAGGAAGGCAAAAAAAAAAAACTGTGAGGTAAAAGCCAATTTTCCCCACTTGAGGGGAATGAAAAATTCCTTCCCGACTCCAATCAGGCAATCAGAATAACTCCCTGGATCAACGACCCATCTCTAGTAGCTATAGCCTGTAATATTATTACCCTCCAGAAATACATCCAGGCCCCTCTTGAATTCCTTTATTGTACTTACCATCACCACCTCCTCAGGCAGAGAGTTCCATAGTCTCACTGCTCTTACCATAAAGAATCCTCTTCTATGTTTGTGTACAAACCTTCTTTCCTCCAGACGCAGAGGATGTCCCCTCGTCACAGTCCTGGGGATAAATAGATGATGGGAGAGATCTCTGTACTGACCCCTGATATATTTATACATAGTTATTAGATCTCCCCTCAGTCGTCTTTTTTCTAAAGTGAATAACCCTAATTTTGATAATCTTTTTCGGTACTGTAGTTGCCCCATTCCAGTTATTACTTTAGTTGCCTTCCTCTGAACCCTCTCCAGCTCTGCTATGTCTGCCTTTTTCACAGGAGCATAACCATAGCAAAGGAAGGTGCACTCTGCGGCAATACTAAACCCTCACACTGATGTTAAAATTGAGAGGTTAGTTCGACACATCCTACTCGGAGGGCATGTCTTAAGCTCGGACACCACGCCAAGGTCTCTCAAGTTCACAGGAGCCCAGAACTGTACACAGTACTCCATGTGTGGTCTGACTAGTGATTTGTAAAGTGGTAGGACTATGTTCTCATCACGGGCGTCTATTCCCCTTTTGATGCAACCCATTATCTTATTGGCCTTGGCAGCAGCTGCCTGACACTGGTTTTTGCAGCTTAGTTTGCTGTTTATTAAAATTCCTAGATCCTTTTCCATGTCAGTGTTACCGAGTATTTTACCATTTAATATGTACGGGTGACTTGCATTATTCCTTACCATGTGCATAACTTTACATTTGTCAGTGTTAAACCTCATCTGCCACTTAACTGCCCAAGCCTCCAACCTATCCAGATCCCTCTGTAGCAGAAAACTGTCCTCTTTTGTGTTAACTACTTTACACAGTTTAGTGTCATCTGCCAAAATTGATATTTTACTATGCAAGCCTTCTACACGATCATTAATAAATATATTGAAGAGAATAGGGCCCAATACTGACCCCTGTGGTACCCCACTAGTGACAGTGACCCAATCTGAGTATCTACCGTTAACAACCACCCTCTGTTTTCTATTACTCAGCCAGTTACTTACCCACATACAGACATTTTCTCCCAGTCCGAGCATTCTCATTTTATATACTAACCTTTTATGAGGGACAGTGTCAAATGCTTTGGAGAAGTCCAGATATAGGACATCTATTGATTCGCCGCTGTCAAGTCTAGAACTTACCTCCTCATAGAAACTGATTAAATTCGTTTGGCATGACCGATCCCTCATGAAGCCATGCTGATATGACGTTATTTGCCTCTTTCCGTTGAGATCCTCTAAGATAGCATCTCTCAGAAAACCTTCAAACAGTTTACCCACAACAGATGTTAAACTTACCGGCCTATAGTTTCTGCGCTCTGTTTTTGGACCCTTTTTGAATATTGGCAGCTTATTTGCTATGCGCCAATCCTGTGGAACATTCCCTGTCAGTATAGAGTCCACAAATATCAGAAACAAGGGTCTGGCTATGACATTACTTAATTCTCTTAGGATACGGTGTGTATGCCATCTGGTCCTGACGATTTGTCTATTTTAATCTTTATAAGTCGCTGTTGTACTTCTTCTTGGGTCAGCCAGGACACTTTTAGTGGGGGATTTACTTTTACATTCAGCATTTCATCTGACAGTTTATTTTCCTCAGTAAATACATTCGAAAAAAAAAATATTTAACAGCTTTGCTTTCTCCTCGTCGCTTTCATTACTCTTTAAAGGGCCTACACCTTCAGATTTATACTTTTTAACATTTATATAATTGAAGAACATTTCAGGGTTAGTTTTACTCTATTTGGCAATTAATCTCTCGGTCTCTCGTTTGGCCGCTTTTATTTATTTTTCACATGTTCTTTTTTTTCCTTATAGTTTTTCAGCGCTTGCTCGCTACCCTCCTGTTTCGGTTTGTGCTCCGGCTCCCCCGTGCGGCCATTAGAGGAGCCGGAGCGTGCCTGCAGCAGCCTGGTTCTTAATGAATGAAACCCAGGCTGCTGCATAGTATTTCCTATGGAGCCATAGCCTGTAATAGGCTCCATAGGAAATATGCGATTTTCTCATATGCTATAGCAGAACGATTGTAGCAATGAATAGAGAGATCTCTGAATCCATGTGAGGTACAGCGCTGGTTCTACCTTTGTTAGAAAGAGATTTTCATGTGCTATATGATGTCTGATTTTCATTCTTTACATCAATCATAGCATAACCTCTTTAAGAGAGGTGGAAGAGAATAATGGAAAAAAAATCAGTAAAATTACCCACACACCAAATTTTTTCCAATAATTAAACTTTATTAAATATAAAAATAATATACATATATTTGTTCTGGTCATCAAAGCCTTATTGGGATTATATGAAATTAAACACACACATCTGTTTTCTTTCAGAAAAGCTGCCACTCCTGTCCGTGGGCTGTGTCTGGTATTGCAACTCGGTCCAATTCATTTATTTCTTTACACAGGTCCCATACTTACCTTCTGGCAAGACTCAAACTGCTAATGTGATAAAACTATTACAAGGACGGAAAGGGAGATTGGTTGACCTTGGATCAGGAGATGGAAGACTGGTACGGTAGATGTATGGGTGGGTTTACATTATGGCTTTGCCATCTGTTTAGGGTATACAAAAGACTTCTACATTGACAGATGCCTCAGACTGATGCCATAAAGTCCCATCCATTCACCCTAGAGTTGTATTGTAAAAAAAAAATGTATACGTTGACATATGCATTTTTTTTACCAGGCTCTGCAGGATACAAAAGTGTGGTGTGCTGCTGCTTTTTTTTTTTTTTTTATCAACACATAGGTTAAACGATGGCAAAAATGTGATGTGAACCCCCCCAACTGTAGAACATGACTGCTCATTGTCTTTATTGCTGCAGGTAGAGTGATAAAACAACCTGTCTCCTTGTAAGCGCTATGATTAAAATTGTAAGAGTCCTGTTGGTAATTTCTGTGGCCTAACACAGGGTGTTATTTGAGACTAAGGACTTTTTCACACGGGCGTCGCGTGTGAGGACCGAATAAGATGCGGGCGCGTTGCAGGAAATCACGTGATTTTTCTGTGTGAGTGCAATGCGTTTTAATGCACGCGCGTGAGAAAAATCTGAATGTTTGGTATTCTGTAGATTTGATTATTTTCCCTTATAACATGGTTATAAGGGAAAATAATAGCATTCTTAATATAGAATGCTTACTAAAATGTGGATTGAGGGGTTAAAAAATAAAAAAAATTTAGTCACCTCATCTGCCGGGCAGCCGGGCATTCTCTTCTTTCTTCTTCTTTCAGGACCTGCAAAAGGACCTCTGAAGATGTAATCGCGCTCACCATGTGGTGAGCGTGGTGACGTCAGTGCGGGTCCTGCTGAATGAAGAGAAAATAATACAGTAAATAGACTTTAATGGGGTTGCTTATTCCTGTCTTCTCCTAGCAACCATGCGTGAAAATCGCACCGCATCCGCACTTGCTTGCGGATGCTTGAGATTTTCACACAGCCCCATTCATTTCTATGGTTCCTGCGTTGCATGAAAAATGCAGAATATTGAACCTGCTGCGATTTTCACGCAACACACAAGTGATGCGTGAAAATCACCGCTCATCTACACAGCCCCATTGAAGTGAATGGGTCCCGATTCAGTGCAGGTGCAATGCGTTCACGTCACGCATTGCACCCTCACGGAATAATCGCCCGTGTGAAAGGGGCCTAATGGTTTGATCCCATTTTGCGTTTTGTAGCTTTTTTTTTAATATAACAAAAATTATTAATTTTATTTTTTTTGTAAAATGTGGCCAAAATGATGCAAAGGCCTAATGTGTTAAAAGGTGTAATTGAATTAACTGTTATGGAGAGGCGAATATCCATAAAGACAGGAAAAATACCGTATTTTTCGCTTTATAAGACGCAAAATGGTAGTGCGTCTTATAAAGCGAATGGTGCGCTGACATTGATGTAACGCCGGCCGCTATGCTGCGTGGCCGGCGATACATCAGTTACAGTGCGGGAGGGAGGAGGGGCTGGGAGCCGGCATTTAGTCTTGTAATGGCAGCGGGGCCTGGTGCAGTCACTGTACTCTATTGCCCTGGGCCCCGCTCACTGTACTAATATGAAGTATAACTGTGGCCAGTGTAATAAAATTCTTCAAGTCAATTAACTGAAACTTACTAAAGCCTAAGTAGCAGGCAGGAGGGTGGGCGGGCACTTGCAGCGTAACTCACAACGTCACACACCCGCACCGCCCACTTCATGAATGAATCCCGGCCTCCTGCTTCCGCCTCCTGCCTGTTACTTAGACTTTAGTAAGTTTCAGTTAATAGACTTGAAGAATATTATTACACTGGCTACAGTTATACTTCGTATTAGTACAGTGAGCCGGGCCCTGTGCAATAGAGAACAGTGACTGCAGCGGGCCCCACTGCCATTACAGAACCACAGTAGATGCTGGCCCCCACTCACACTTAACAGGGACACTGTTATGGGGGAGATCTGTGGATAACATGCTATGTGTCATCCACAAATCCCCCCCCCCCCCCAGCAGTGTCATGCCATCCACAGATGCCCCCATAACAGTGTCACCCACAGATGCCCCCATAACAGTGTCACCCACAGACCACCATTAGGTCAAAACCCACCAAAAGAACACCTTATACGGTATATCCCCTACTCCTTTTAAATGCTGACCCTGAAGCATGCAGCTTTATGCAGGGGCACAGTTTGTCAAAAATATGGGACAAAATAGTGCAACATGCTTTGCTTTTTTGTCTGTAAAAATGCTGTGTTTTCTAATAGTCACTAGGGTATGTCAGGTCACATTGGCTTCCATCATTTAATGGAACACCGCTTGTATTATTTTCATTATTGCCTATAATGGAGCAGAACTTAAATAAAAATGCCAATGTGAACCCAGCCAACAGGGCTTTCTTGGAATATCTCGGGCTATATAGCAGCTACAGATATGAGCAATAACCTATAGATGTAAAACTGTATGTTGGCCTGTTTCATGAAAGCTCTGGCTGCTACACGTACTGTGGGTACTCCGGTTTCCAATGACATACTGATAGGGAATTTGTGAAATCTAAAGGGCATGTGGAATATTTTGGTGTAAGTAAATATAAGAGTATAAAGAAGATATAGTTACTAATATATGTTGGTACCGCGCTATCACACTCCATCACTACTCAGTTGGCACATGTGGTAGAAGATGACAATCCGTGAGTTACCTAGTATTTTCTCAGTTTTACCAACAATTTCCCCTTTTTACCAATTAATCCATCCAGTTCCTTTTTAAACATCTGGGTGGGGCCCTTGCCTAGTTCCCTATAAGACCTAATTGCAGTAAGAGGAAGGATTCAAGAGGCAGATCTCCTCCAGGACATATTTGAGATGAAGGGATGTGATGCACAATTCATGAGGGAAACAAAAAATGCAAAACCCACAGGATAAAATCATTGTTTACCAATTACAGAACTGTGTGTGGACTACGCATAGGTCCAACACACATACCTGCAACCACCAGTTTCAAAATAGAAACACATGGACACCGCCAGAGTAGTACATGGATATAACATCATAAATAAGGCATCAAAAATTGTGGATACTTATCAAAATAGACAGGTCAGCGGGCATGGTGTGTAGGTAAAATACGCCCCACACGTATCTCCATGTCAGACTGGCTTCCTCAGGGGACTATGGTCCAGAGCAAATGTGCACACTATATATGTATCCATAATTAATTGATAATACACTTCACCTGTTAAAATAAGTACGCAGAGAGCAAGGGAAATGGGTGGTGTTGGTGCACCTGGTGCAGAACCCACGTACACATCATGGCGGTGCATAGTGTGTCCCGGTGTAACGTTACATTTCCCTACTTCATGAGATTTCCCTACCGGTCGCACTTGATATGATGTGAGGAGGCGTTCCCGGGTTGTGACGATATGCGCATGCGCCGGAGAGCCTCAGTAGGGTAAATTACGGCCCAGTGCGCAAGCGCCTAGGGGAGATCTGATGGCCATTTTTTCTGTTAAATAAATAAATATTTATATTTATTATATTTTTACAATATTAATATTATAATATTATTTATATTATTATATTATTTATATTATATTTATTTATTTAATAGAAAAAAATGCCCATCAGATCTGCCCTCGGCGCTTGCGCGCTGGGTCGTAATTTTTCACTACCCCCACACTGCGCAGGCGCGGAGATCGGATAGATGTTCTGGAGTTTGACGCGCTTGCGCACTGGGCCGTAATTTACCCTACCGAGGCTCTCCGGCGCATGCGCAGTGTCCCGGTGTGCAGCCGAACTCCGCTGTGAGATTTTCCCTAAACTGATGTTTTGTGCATGCGCACATCGTCACAACTCGGGAACGCCTCCTCACGTCATTTCCGGTGCGACCGGTAGGGAAATCTCACGAAGTATGGATATGTAACGTTACACCGGCATCTGAAACATACAGAGCGAGCGTGCGTGCGCAAGATGGTGCACGGCTGGAAGTGAGAAAGCGATGCGTTCCAAAGACCGGAAGCGCATCGCCGAGATGGATGTGCCAGATACAGACCATGCGTGCTTTCATGCGTTCCATACGCAGGTAATGGAAGTGGCATACAAAATTAGTAAATATATACTGTATGTATCTGAGGGCACCAAAGCAACAAGAAAGGGAACCAAGAAAACTAAAAAATAAAACTAAAGAAAAAAATGAATATATCCAAAGAGAAACCCTAAACATAAAAATTGTGATATTTAACATGATCAAGATATACACACTGATATATATGCGCATATATATATATATATATATATATATATATATATTATTGTGGAAAAAATAAAATATAAATAATAACAATAGATATAAATAGAAAATTCATGATAATTAGTGCACAAACTATAAATAGATAAATCCATAGTTCATAACTGAAATAACTACCGGTAATCCATAATTATTAATACACACGGCATAGATAAATTCATAAATGTACTAAATAATTCACAACCATTGGTGCGCAAGACATAGATTAATTCATAAATGCACCAAATAATTCATGATTAGGGATACCCAGTACATACATAAGTAAATAAAAGCATAATCCATATATCATCACACACAAAAAAGAAAAGGAAGAGAATAAATACAATTTAAAAAATAAATTAAAATGTATAAATATAAATGAAAAATTAATTCATTAAATTGTATATCATAACCAAAGTGACCCATATAATTGTGCAATAATAAGAAAAACAAAAAATATATGTATAAATGAATAAATAAATGTAATATATAATAACCAATTATCCAATCTGAGTGAAAAGTTGTGATCCCTTTTGAACATAAAAATGCATACTCAATAATCACAGTATATAAATAAATATGACAAACACCACAAATTCATGTAATGATAATAAAATATGAAATATAAAAGGGTGTGGGTCTGCACCAGGAAACCACAAAGAAAAGGGGGGGGGGGAGACAGAGAAAAGAAAACATAATGTGAATAAAGCATCAAAAGTAAGTCCATAGTTCATCACACATATTTGTGTGGAAGAAACCCACAATTCATATTTTGTTCGCCTACCGTTGCATTGATATGAGGATTTGCAAAGGGAAGGTCCTTTGGGGAAAGATCTCAAGGGCATCCTCAAAGTGTCCGTGCCCATGATCGCATAGTATAGAACCCGATCTAAAGTGCTAAGTGCTCATCGTGTCAAAAAAAAAACTACGAAGAAAGACCTTGAAAAGACAACAAACAAGGATCAATTACCACGTGTACTAAAAAAAAAAAAAAACAACAAAATGACTGTGATTAATATCCAGTGAAGGTGAGTTCTTCATTTAGACCAGACAGTGTAAGAGAGCCCAGGTTAAAAATCCACCTAGATTCCAATTTAAGTAATTGTGAAGACATGGTGCTCCCCTAATATTGCCACAAATAAGATCAAACCCTGCAATCCTCAGACCACTACGCCTACCTCCATGATATTCCAAAAAGGGAGATGCAACGACGTTAAGGATTTGTCCTTCTTAGATCTATCTCGAGAGACCAAACCAATATTAGAGAGATGTTGTATCCTCTTGCGTAGTTCCTGTGGTGTTTGTCCAATGTAAACCTTCCCACAGGAGCACAGTAAGGCATAAACCACATTTCTGGAGCGGCAATTCACATAATTCTTCAACGCTATTTTCTTCTGGTTGCCAGGACTGGTAAAATTGTCATAGCATAACATAAATTGGCATACGTTGCAATTACCACAGGGGTATGTGCCTGTGAAATGGCTTTTTTGGGGTACCCCCTCCACTGGAAACGTAACGATAAATCAGTGGAGGCTTCTTTGAAGTCCACCATACCCGTAGATGTGCAGTTTCGGCAGAGTCTTAAAAACTGACCTTTTGGTATTCCCTTTCTCAGATGAGTTGGGTGAAAACTGGTAATAAAGTAAACTATTAGTAGCAGTAATCTTGCGGAACAGAGATGTTGTAATGTGAGGCCCCTTCATTCGAATCATTAAATCCAAAAAGTCAACCTCTGTCTCAGAGATTTTGTATGCTAGAAAAATGTTACGTCGATTTTGATTCAGTAGGCCAATAAACTGTTCACATGTTTTCTTTGATCCCTGCCAAATAAATAAAACATCGTCGATGTCAATTTTCTAATAAATGATATATATTTTATAACAAGAGGTGCAGCCTTGTATGCGGTATTTCTTTTTGTTTATTCTATATGTTCGTGCTTTAATACCGTGGTTTGCACTCTTTTCAGCTTATTGGGTGGGCTCCCTGCATCTGGTTTCTTTATTGGAACCAAATAATGTTCATGGGAAGAATGAGGAGGCAACTACTGTTACAGAATAGGAACATAAGAGATGTGTTATTAAGCAGGGCGGTAATGGGAGAGAAGGAGGTAACTATTCCACCCGTTATCTCACAATATAATAGCCTAGCCGGTATACTTAAAGCAAGATACAATCATTTAAAAAAAAGCTCATATGATAGCCAATAAGATGAAAAGTAAATCTAACTGGTATGAATTTGCTGCTGAAACATCATTACCAAATGGCTTCTTTCCCTGTAGAATGCATATGTTGCCGTAAAGTAGGTCTGAGAAAATCCTCCTTAGAAATGGGAAGAGATGAGATTGAAGGCAGCTCTACACAGAATATTAGACAACATATTACCTGCTGCACTTAGGGGGGCTTGTATTCATCAATATGCCCATGCAATAACCGTTATGTGGGCAGGACGAAAAGACCCTTATTCCAAAGATTCCGGTTATATTAATTATAACATCGAGAGAAGATATGGCGGCCACCCGTTATCGAGACATTACATTGAGAAACACAAAAGACAATTTAGAGGTTGCTCAGTATGTACCACAAAAAGAATAAAAACCAGATTAGAGAGGAGATTATATTAAAGCTATGTTGAGCTGATTTTTTTTACCTGATTTCAATGGCTCCAACTGGATTAAATTATGAAGCTAAACTATTCGCTTTTGATTGAAACAGCTGTCATTTTTGAAAATCTGTTACCAGAAATTTTTGTTCTTCAAGTTAAGGAAAATAGTTCAATACATTTGTATCCACCACCCCAGATCATTTAGATTTTCCGGTGTAACACAGTACACAGATGTGTGATGTCAATGACAAAAGAAAACGCTTTTCTGAAGCGCGCAGGACTCCTTTTTGGTCCACAACAGTATCCGTATCAAGAGTGACGTTACTAAATGCTCTGTTCAGCATTTTGGGGATACATCAGACCGGTGGAGTTTATCGGACAGTCAGACTTCTCACACGAACATACTGGACTGGAACCCATGCAGCTTTTGCTAGGACATTTTGCAAATTAGATAATAGTTAATCAGTGGTTTCTAGTTTCTAAAATTTATCTGCAGGCACCATGTTATAGACAGGACGAGCTGAGCAGGAGGATATATAGTTTTATGGGAAAAGATTCAGTAAAACTTTGTAATTTATTCATTTATATCCGTGCTCATTCTGGGTTTTGAGTTCCTATCAGTGATTGACAGCTCTCTCTGTGTACAGAGTAATAGAAAGAAGGCTGTCATCACTGATAGGACCGGCTCCTGGACTTCAAAGCCCAGAATAAGCTGGCAATTAAATGAATGAAATACATGTTTTACTGAATCTTTTCTTTTATCATTCTGCTCCTGCTCTATAATATGCTGCCTGCAGATTAATTTGTATTTTCATGGCAACAGGTTCCCTTTAATATTCCCAAATTGTGTATCATTTAAAAAATGTATTGCTCGGTTTTTGTTTGAACCTTAGGTTTAATTGTGCCAGCTAAGTAGTGGTGGAGGGTGATGGCAGTAACCACAGATAGAGATTAGTACATTTTCTGCTACATTATTGTGGGAGCGGTACCGCAGCACTATCCATCTTAGGGTAGTAACACCTGCCTGTCCATACTTTAGCTGTAGACAATAAAATCTGTAGGTAAACTAGAATCCACCAATTGCCACTCACCACATTCCCTGTATACTTTAGTGGAAACCTGGGATGCACCTTTCCATTGAAATGTATGGAGAATGCAGCATCTGGGAATTTGTGAATAAGGGTCACATAATATTTGCATGTTGCTGTACAGTGGTCCCCCAGAACAAAGTTTACCAGTGAGCCCTATATACCCCAGTCCAGTACTGAGGGACTGGGCAGACTGGCAGCGGGGGATCATTGAGGTGAAGATACATTTTTTATGTATTTACACCCTGCTGAGTAGTTTTTAAATATATATTTTTTTACCTGGACACCCTCTTTAAAGTATACACATGTGGTGTTATTTGAAGGGGTTATCCCATGACTAATGTAAAAAATGAAATTCGGACATCATACAGTACATGACAGAGAAATAAGAAAAAAACAAACAGCAGGTGGCGCAATACAGGTATGTTTTATTGAATTACTCAGTGCCCATGCTAAATTTTTAATTTTGTGCTATTACAAAAGTATTCCGATCCGGGTAATGGTTTAAAAACTAGAATATTTTTCATGGGACAACCCCTTTAAGCACTGAATGGCAGTATTATGTGGGTAGCATTTTTTGGACACTATATTAAGTTATTATGTTGGTTTTATATCTGTAAGTATTGTTTGGAGGCAAAAAGATTTCATTTTGTGGACAACTTCAAGCGAGATGGGTCTTGATATAGAAATTTATTAAAGGCATCTTACATACTTCTCCATTTGCAACTGTGAGATCAAAGTGTCTACAGTGTGTTTGCTTTTAAAAATTTTTTTATTTTTTTCCATGTTAGGTTTTTGCTGCAGCGTCTATGGGGTTCCACAGCACTGGCTATGAGTTAAATTCGTTCTTGATCAATTGGGCAAAAGTTAAGGCGTATCGGAGAGGGATTTCTCAGGAGCAAGCAACTTTCCTCAAGCAGGATTTTTGGAAAGTAAGTAGATCTCCTTGACTTTTGTATAACAGTAATTTGCCAAGGTTGATAATAACCAAATAATTTTTCATGGTGTGTTTTGTAGGCTGATCTAACAAAGTACAATCATGTGACTGTGTTCTTGGCATCGAGTGTTGTGAGTAGCTGCCTTTTTATATTTCAGTATAATCTTTCAGTTGTCCGGTCTCGTTTAGGAAAAGGCACTTAGCCAAAAATTATTAAAAAAAAGAAAACATGTATTGCACATCCACATGCTGTGCATTGATCTGTTCACATGGTGCAGTACTGCATGGTTGCCGTGGTCTTATCCTGTGGGTTGGTGTGGCCCAGTGCCAAAAGGGCTTAGTCTGACAGCAGAAGTGCTGTTGGACAGCTGGGTAACGCCGCCTGTGTTGTATACTCTTGAGTATGCTGAGAAGCACTGTAAATTATGCTGCCAGAGCTGGTTTACTACTTTTCCCCATCTCTGTATACACTGTGCTCCATGAATGCCATGTATACAGATCAGGATGTGGCCATGACACTTCCTCCTCCCGTCTCAGTGATCACGGGATTACCAGGTAACTGCAGAAGCTGTTGGGTCTCAGCAGACCCAGTTCAGCTTTGCAGTGGGGCTCTGGAGGCTGTATACCCCTGTAACTGGGGTTGACCTATTAGCAATCAGGAAAAAATTGTAATATTAAAATGCTCTCCCAAAGGTCTTGTATGATAGTATGGAAGGCACAATGTGTAAAATAAGTAAAGAAAAAAAAAAACTGCACTGCTAGTCCACATCACAGCCCCTAATGCTACAACCCCACCCTCGAAGACCATAAACTATATATTCTCTATAACATCCATAACAGAAAAGGGACACATTTTTTTTCCACCTAGGTATGAAAAAAATAAAAACAGAAATACTAAGATAAAATGACATAAAAATAAAAACCCAGTGAAAAAAATAGAAGGAAAAATTATTTGTTTAACTGAATGAAAAAAAAAAAAGATGGCTTTCAAAGCCAAAAAATGGAAACATCTTTGGTCATGAAAGGGGGGAAATAGTTTGGTCCTGAACTGGTTAATGAATCGCTTCTGGAGGGAGCTGCATGCCGGCAGCAGGGAGGTCAGTAAACATGACCTATAAAGACTTCTAATAATAATGTGCTCATTACCACGGTCACCAACCCAGAACTGGGTTATGAGCAGATTATTTTTTGTCGTTATCTCTGAATTTGCTATTCAGATTTGTGTGGAAGAACTTGAATGTGAAGTTCATTTCTGCACTTCATTAACTTTATGTCCTGTTTGGAGTCATGTAATTGCACGTTTAGTCCATAAAACAGGTAATTTGCAAGCACAAAATTAATACGTCACCTAAATTTGTAAATGCAATTACACGAGTGATGACTAGCAGCCAACGGGGCGTTCAATGTCGTAGTCTATAAACATCTATTCGTAGCGTTGTAAGAGGAACGAGAAGCTGGAGCAGTTGGCTGTCAGACTACAGCTTTAAAGGGATATTTCCATCTTCGACATTTATGGTTTATGTATGTGATCTTCCATAAATGTATCATAGATATGGCCTTGCTTAACTATTTCTGTGGCTCCCATATGAGTAAATGAAGACAGTCACGCACTTGCATGGCACTTCTCCATTAATCCTCCACCTGGATGCAATGGCCAGAGGCTGACCCACAAGCTGGGCAGGGGGGCAGGGGATCTAAGTATACATGGCGGTCCTGGAGGTCAACTTACTTGCAGAGCAAGTGTATGGATCATGTCCTAAAGTTTTATTTTGGAGTCGTAGCTAGGCTTTTTCTTCACCCAGGGCAAAAACAAATTTTTTTTCCTGTACCCAAACACCTTTGCAGCCATGACCACAACATCACAGACATGAAAGTATTGATATTAAAAGGGAATTTCAAATCCCAGAGGGACAGGAGAATCTTGGAATACAAGTTCATGATAACCTTTGACACACTGAGATCAGGAATGAATGTGTCTCATGGATTTATGTCCTTCTACATCTCTTAAGGAATATGGTCCTCACACATCTTGGGTTCATCACATTCATGGACTAGACATCAATTCGAGGACAATAAAACGTTCACATTTCTTATCTATAATCCTCATGTATAATTGCTCCCGACAATTTACTGCTACAACTGTTTGATTTCTACTTCACTCATATTGATCTGCTTTACATCACTCGTCTCATCTACCTCATTATTCCTATGTACTTTCATCCTTGCACGGCTACCGGTGCATCTGCCCATCATGCGCATCGAAACATCCGGCGACAAGGGAGCAGCCAATAGCAGGCCGCGAGCCTCCCTAGCATTGGCTATTGGCTGCTCCCCCCTTTGCCAGATGTTTTGATCTACATGACGGGGAGATGCAACGGTGGCCGTGCAAGGATCTGGATGGATGCGGACTGGGTAAGTATCGTCTATAGGAGGGGCCCGGGCATTGTTGGGGGTATTTGTACTATTAGATAACCCCTTTAAAATGAGAGTAAGGGGCCGAGAGGACTTAGCTCCTAGTGGCAGCTAGCGGTCGTGTCATGACCAGCAACCCAGCGGTTCTTGAATGGTTGAATTAATCTTCGACTTTGTCGCAAGTGACATCAAACACCCCCAGCCAAGAGTCAGTGGGTTTGTCAAACACAACCCTTAGTTGGCATGGTCCGGGAGCAGGTCCTGTGCCGTCATCTGTCCTAAACCTGCCTCTGTCCTTTCCTCCACTAGGCGGGCAAGTAGTGATGAGGAGAGTGGCGTAGGAGCTGGTGTTGTGAGCGGTGAGCCTCCTGTCCCAGAGACGGTTAAGGAGGATCTCATTGACGTGCAGACAGTAATCTATGATGATGTAGCTGATCGAACTTGGGAGCTGGGTGACGAAGGAGCTTCATTTTTTTCCCTTATATAATAATATAATATTATAAAATCCGGTGTCTCCATGATAAATCTGCATCGTGGGGGCCCCGTGTGGCTTCTACACATTTTCAAAATAATCCTTCAGCAGGGCAAATAGATGCCGGATGACCGGGAAGCTCCATGACCTTCGCAGGAGCTGCAGTCGGGAGCAGCGGTTCATTTCTGAGATGTCCGTATCATTCGGGGGAATCTGAAGACCCTCTCCATCTCTGTGTGCCACAGGATATCCTCCTTCCCATGCATGATGACTGGGAACTCGTGATGTTTTCTTTCCCTGACGTAGAGACCAGTGGCTGGTAGTTATGGTTTGAATCTTGATGAACTTTGCGACTCTTCCAGGCTCCAAGCAATCTTGAAGCTTTGTCTCCCATTGTCTGTAGCTGCTAGAGGCCTGTTCATGCCAGGGCGGTTCCCCCAGAAGTATTTGGCTGGATGAGCAGCCAAACTTGCATCAATCTTGACAGGATTTGTCTCCAGGTGGAGAGAAATTGTTTTTAAGAATGCTTTCTCCATCGCAACCACGTTCTCGAATAGGCAGAAGACTGGCCAATTCTCTCCTGTCTTAGGAAACACTTTATTGAGTAATTGCGGAAAGTCAAAAAACAGTTGTCCACTGCCCCCATAAAAGCCTTTCCCATGTGGGATAACCACAGATAAGTCATTACAAGGACTGCTGCCAATTATCAGATCGAATTGTCCCCATTCCTCAATCTGTTTCCTGGTTATATTCTGTATGTCGCCCACATATACAATCTGCCCTGGATGATGGCGTACCCATCCTATTGTGATGCCGTCCTCACACACCTCTGATGCCATATATTTTTCAACATTGATTCGAAGCTTTTTCCATGATGACTGGGAACTTGTGATGTTTTCCCTGACATAGAGACCAGGGGCTGGTAGTTATGGTTTGAATCATGATGAACTTCGCAACTCTTCCGGGCTCCAAGCAATCTTAAAGCTTTGTCTTTTCATTGTCTGTAGCTAGTAGTGACCTTTTCATGCCAGGCAGGTTCCCCCAGAAGTATCTGGCTTGATGAGCAGCCGATACCACACTTGCATCAATCTGGACAGGATTCGTCTCCAGATGGACAGAAATTGTTTTTCGGAATGCTTCCTCCATCGCAACCATGTCGTTGAATAAACAGAAGACTGGCCGATTCTCTCCCGTCTAAGGCAACACTTAATTTTCTAAATTAAATTTATGAAATATTTAATATTAAATTGAGCCAAAACTTGATTAGAATTATAAGAAAGTAAACTTAAATTCGCCAATATATTATGCCAATCTTCTAAGGAAATTTCCAGACAATCAATTTGCCAAGCCTTTTGTGCCAGAAAACATGTATTATTACATCGTGTTTTAAGCAACACTTTATAAAGTTGAGAAATTTTAACCTTCTGTTCTGTCCCATATTTCCTATAAATGAATAGACAAACTGCTCATGCTGCTGCCACCACCGCAATCTCTCGTCGTCGTGCCACTCTGTGGCCTTCTCATGCTGCTGCCACCTCCGCAATCTCTCGTCGTAGTGCCGATCTGTGGCCTTCATTTGCTGCTGCCACCTCCACAATCTCTCATCGTTGTGCAACTCTGTGGTCTCCTCATGCTGCTGCCACCTCCACACCATGTCACCTTGCCACTCTGTGGCCTCCTGATGCTGCTGCCAACTCCACACTCTGTCATCGGGTCACTCTGTGGTCTCCTCATGCTGCTGCCACCTCCACAGTATGTCACCTTGCCCAGTCTGTGGTCTCGTCATGCTGCTGCCATCTCCACACTATGTCACCTTTTCACTCTGTGGCCTTCTGATGCTGCCGCCACCTCCACACTCTGTGGCCTTCTGATGCTTTTGCCATCTCCACACTCTGTCATTGGGCCACTCTGTTGTCTCCTCATGCTGCTTCCACCTCACCACTATGTCATAGGGCCACTCTGTGGACTTCTCATGCTGTTCCCACCCTTCCCACTTCATGACTGGGCCACTATTTATCCTTTTTGGCTTGGCTGAGATCATCATTTATTTGACCCTTCTTCTGATCTGTCAGAAGGAAGAAAAAATGAGACGCACAACGGATCCTCTCTGTGTAGCAGCTGTAAGGCCTGTATGGTCCCATCAGAACTGGCTTGTGATTTGGTAGACAAAAGCAGGAGTGGGTACAAAACACAGAAGACACGCAAATATTCAGTTCACGCGTCATCTCTGTTTTGGTTCCACTCCTGTTTTTTGGCATTAGCAATACTGATTGATCACTGACCAAATGCTGACCGAGTGAAGGCAGATGCTCCACAGACAGGATCAGTTTTTTATGGGTAATTGTTCTGACGGATCAGAGTAAGAGCAAAATAATCAATGAAGTCAACACAAACTTACCGCTGACACCTTCTCCACTCTGTTGGGGGCTCTACTTGTTTAAGCGTTTAATAGAACGAGTTCTGTAGACCTCTATGTGGAATCAGCCGACGACAGTGTAAAAGGAGTGCGCATCTTCTTGGCGCTAACATTGACCTGTAAGGCTGAGTTCATACCAGTTTTGGCCCCGTGACTGCCCAAACAGGTGAAGTGTGCAGTGATTCTAAGGGCTCTTTCACACTTGCGTATTTCTTTTCCGCCATAGAGTTCCGTCGTCGGGGCTCTATGCCGGAAAAATCCTGATCAGGATTATCCCAATGCATTCTGAATGGAGAGAAATCCGATCAGCATGCATCAGGATGTCTTCAGTTCAGGACTGGAATGTTTTTTGGCCAGAGAAAATACCGCAGCATGCTGCGCTTTTTGCTCCGGCCAAAAATCCTGAACACTTGCCGCAAGGCCGGATCCGGAATTAATGCCCATTGAAAGGCATTAATCCGGATCCGGCCTTAAGCTAAACGTCGTTTCGGCGCATCGCCGGATCTGACGTTTAGCTTTTTCTAATTGGTTACCATGGCAGCCAGGATGCTAAAGTCCTGGTTGCCATGGTAAAGTGTAGTGGGGAGCAGTATACTTACCGCCCGTGCGGCTCCCGGGGCGCTCCAGATTGACGTCAGGGTGCCCTACGCACATGGATCACGTGATCCATGCGCATGGGGCACTCTGACGTCATTCTGGAGCGCCCTGGGAGCCGCACGGCGGTAAGTATACTGCTCCTCCGCTCCCCACTACTACTATGGCAACCAGGACTTTAATAGCGTCCTGGCTGCCATAGTAACACTGAAAGCATTTTGAAGACTGATCAGTCTTCAAATGCTTTCAGTTCACTTGTGTTGTTACGGATCCGGCGGGCACTTCCAGCGACGGAAGTGCACGCCAGATCCTAACAACGCAAGTGTGAAAGAGGCCTAAGAGCGACGCCTGTCATCTGCATGTCTTACGGACTCACAGTATTATTTCACTACCAAAGCAGACTCCCTATGCATGTTACTGCAAGGCACAGTGTTCTACACCACTATAAAGGCTCTTAGCAGCCATGAAATAGACTTTTTTTTAAACAAAATTTGCAGCAAATATATTCGAATCGAACCAAATTTTTTCTGAAAAATTTGCTCCTCTCCAGTATCAACCACTGAGAAATCTCAATCTTTTTTCATCTTGTTAGACAGATAGTGTGGCTATACACATAAGATGAATGCTTGTGTCGACTGGACTGGATGACCATCTAATGTGTATAGGGGTGTTCTGACTAGGGATGACCGATATTGATTTTTTAGAGCCAATACCGACATTCTGTGAACTTTCTGGCCGATAGCTCATATTTTATACCAATATTCTGCGCATTTTAATTTAAAAAATGTTTTCTGTTACAGCGTTCAACGCTTTTTAAAAAAAAATATTTTAATAGTTTGGACTTTTTGGGCACGGTGATATGTTTTTTTTAATTTATTGTTTATATATTTTATATGTAAAATTGGATAAGGGTTAATTTATACTTAATATTTTGGTGGGGTTTCTTTACTATTTTTTTATTTTTTTACTTTTTATTGAATTACTATTTCCCCCCTTAGGTGTAGAACCTGGGCTCTTTACATCCCTTGTCCTATTCACCATAATAGAGCAATATTGGGGTGAATAGGATCTCACACTCTCCCTGCTGCCCTGTGCTATGGACACACAGCAGCAGGAACCGACCATGGCAGCTAGGGCTTTAGTAGCGTCCTGGCTGCCATGGTAACCGATCAGAGCCCCAGCATTACACTGCTGGGGCTCCGATCAGAAGAGAGATGGTGAGGGGACCCTGTGGCCACTGCCACCAATGATATTAAAACTGAAGGGATGGGGGGAATAGGGGGGATGGGGGAGGGCGCACTGGCCACCAATGATAATAACGTTTCAGATACTACAAACATAGGCATTAGAAACACATTGCCAAACCCTGCCTCTGACAGAGCGCTGCGATCCACGGCAATTAACCCCTCAGGTGCCGGGAATATCGGCATGGTTAGGTGCCGATACCGATAACTGTGCAAATCATGAATATCGGCCGATAATATCGGCCAAACCGATAATCGGTCGACCCCTAGTTCTGACTACCCTAGTGGCAGATTTTAGTGGAAAGAATATCAAGATGTCTGATCCTTTTGTTATCAAGGAAGATTTGTCACATCAGCAGAGGTGTCAGGCAGCAACTTGTCATCCTCTCCCCATTGAAAACACATGCATGCCAGCCAAGAGTGGTGGTGTATGTCAGAAATAGCTGTTACACAAACAAGCTACTGTATCTAAGGTGTATAGCCAATTTTAGTTTCCCCCTAGATCACACTACAGTACGGTGCAGTGCCTGGTAAAGAGGTCCAGAATACAAATAAACAGAATAAGCAATGTAGGGCCATTAAGTGAGTAAGGAATGCTGGGAGATTTCAACTCTGAAGCCTGCGTAATAGTGAATGCAGCTGTGGACATCAATACAGACTGTAACTCACAATTAGTAAATATAGTGTAAGTAAAGCAATGTAGAAATGGGGTAATTCCATGTGTCTGACTGATTCTTTTTTCTTGGAGGTGGAAACCCTAAAGAAGAAGTTAGCTGAAGAACTTCTTGATGACGCCAGGGTGATAGTTTGTCGATTTCCATTAACTGGATGGTCACCAACATGCACTGAAGGTTCAGGGTTGGACCAGGTCTGGGCGTACGATATGGCTGATGTTAGAAAAGATTCTGATCCCTCGCTGTCTTAAATGAGATCATGGATTTGTTAATAAAGCTTTAAGATCACCGTTTCCCCAGTGCATATTTAATGACAACTACTCAATGTACACTGCTCAATAAATTAAGATATTAAGAGAACACTTAAGCATCACAATATAACCCCCATACCTGAGTTAAAAAAAAAAAAGTTTGCATAATGGCTGTACTTCTTTGTACAGTTATAACTGTGAAAGAATAGTTGTTTGGGCTTACCTAATATTTTCTCAGCCATATTCTTTTGAGTTTCAGCTGCACAGCTAGATGTATTTCACTCAAAAGCAGGGGGCATCTCCCTTCTATCGAATTGTGAAAGTGCAGTGACTTTTTAAACTTCAGGGATAGCATTAGTCAGTTTTGCCAACTAAAAGAACTGGCTGGATGGGAGACCAAGAATAGGTACACATTTTTGAAGATTTGGCAACCCTGGTTAGACTTCATGGCTGAGAGGAACTGATAATAATTATTTGTGCACTGATTCACAATTTTTTTTTGTTGTGTCTCCCAGCAAAGTCTCTAGATTAAAGACCTAGGCTGTTACACAATGAGAGCTCAGTATGAATGTAGAAGGTACCATCCCAGGACTGGTATCTGCTCCTTTGTGTGAGGAGAAATACCGCCAAAGAATGACCCTCAGCAGGCTACTGGCTGTAAAAAATAGACATATTCTTTAAGTTTTTATGTCAAGGAAAGCATTGCATTTGGAGCTATTTAACATGTGCCAGTAGGTTTCTAGAGAGCATCCATTCATATAAATGAAAGTCGATGACAGATAAATCCAAGAGTAAGAATATAGATTTGCGCAGTATACGATTGAATCTTTCTAAATGCCAATTTCGCATGAGCATATTCAGTACGTGAAATATGTTCTGCGTGATAGCATTATTTCCCAGGATTAGGGTGCATTCACATGACTGTATTTTTGGGTCTGCAATTTTGCGTAATGGGTGCGGACCCATTCATTTCCATAGATCCAATCCACGGCCCAGAAAAAAAGATAGAGCATGTCCTATTCTTGTCCGCAATCGCAGTCACATGGACGGTATTTCACAGACTGAATACAATTGTGTGAAATAAGCCTTTTTTTTACCACAATTTAATAAAAAAACTGGTGTAAACTGCCTAATGTATGTGGGCCGTACAGTCTGTATACAGTAGCACCCTCTTTTGCAGTATACTTTATTTTCTACCTGTGGTAAGTCCTGATGCATGGACACTAATTATATCACCTGCTCCATACTAAGGAAACCCTGAAAACATGACTGGTAGGTGGGTCCTGAGGACCGGAGTTGAGAAACCCTGTTCTAGAATGTCTCTGTCAGTAAGGGCTCATTCAGACGGGCGTATGCGGATCCGTTTTTTTTGCGGATTAGACGCTGTCCCGTTGGCGCCTTTTCTTCTATTTCACGGCTCAGCAAAACAAATGAAACATGTTCTATACTTGTCAGTAAAAATCAGGACATGTCCCTATTGAAGTCTATGGGTCAGCAGAAAAACGAAATGCAATCCATTTTTTTGCGGACATGCTGAAGTAAATTGCAAATTCCCTTTGTGACCAAATCTGAGACAAAAGTACGACAAAAAGTGTTGTACTTTGCATCATAAATTATCCCCTTAGGGCTCATGCACATGATCGTATTTTCTTTCCGTGTCAGTTCCGGGTTTTTTGCGTCCCATATGCTGAACCATTAATTTCAATGGGTCTGCAAAAAAAATGGAAGTTTACGTGTGTCCGTTCCACAACAGAATATAACATGTCCTATTATTGTCCACATTATGGACAAGGGTAATACTATTCTATTAGGGGTCAGCTGTCCCGTTCTGCAAAATACGGAATATACACTGATGTCATCCGTATTTTTTGGGGACCGCAAAAAACATATGGTAGTGTGCATGAGCACTTAGTGTCAGGATTGTTGCAGAGTTATTTACTGTGGCTTCATGTTTCTGGATGTCATATAATAGTTATATATTGTGTTCACAGTAGCAGAAAAGATTATATACCTTTTAAGATTCATTATATGACTGTAAGGTAAGCTTAATGACACAGCAGAATTAGCAACAGAAAGTATAGAGTTAAACTGTTGTCACTGCCCAGGAAGCTTAACCAATCACAGCCAGTCTCACACTGCGCAGGAGTCTTGGCCAATTACAGCCAGACTCACACTCAGCCTGTCTGGGAAATTCCCCTAGCAGGAGCTGCTAGAATTTATTACACCAGAGGAGAGAAGCTGAACAGACATTCACTCTACTGAGAGTTCAGTTTTATGAAAGCAAAGAGGCCAAAATAGGTTTTTAATACAGTTACAGATGTTAATAGTGTGATTAGAGCTATATACTGAACTGGTTATATGTGTTTACTTGCAGTCCACCAAATAAACAGTATGCAATAAGCAAATTGCAAATGAACAGTATACAAATAGCAATCTTCAAATAAACAGTATGCAATAAGCAAGTGAATAGACCAAATAGAAAATACCAAATTGCGACCAAACTATGCAAACTATGTACAGTTTGCGAACTGCTCATACCAGATCATATGGAGCAAGTAAAACTATTGCCTCAGATATACCTCTCAGAGAGATCATAAAGTGCTTAAATAACTAAAAGTGAAAGTACAGATACTGAAGAGAGAAATATATCCACCATTTTATGCTGAATGACAAGATTGAACAGTTGAACCGCCATTTTGTGATACATTATTCTTTGTACATGGACTGTCTGCTGAGGAGGTAGCAGCGTTACATATGAAGAAAAGTTGAAGTTAATAAAGAAGTTATTTCAAGCATTTGGTGTGCTCTTTAAAACTACTGCTTCCATAGAACGGCGCTAAAGGAATTACAGAGTAATAGACAGTCTGGTTAGACTAAAAAGTCAGAGATATCAAAATTCTAATGCCACAGCGTATAAGGCACTTCATAGTGCTGTGCCTGCGCGCCTGCCACAGTGGAACTATTACCCTCAGAGGGTGAAGCGATAGCGCTCCTCAACTTGCACAGTAAAGAGCGCATTAGAGCAGCGGAGCGCCAGCATATACCGCCGCGCAGCAACTGTTCCCTGAGTGAGCAAGCAAAAACACCTGAGCGGAGCTACTATAGAGGCCATAGAACATGTGCATTAGTCAAACTGCAGCCAACCCTTAAAGTGGCAGAACGGCAAAGGCAAGATAGTCAGAGAAACAGAGCCAACGCTCCTGTGATGCCTAGAGAGAAAGAAAGAGACGCATGGTGGGAGGCCAAAGTCCAGAGCTAGAGTGCCCGCACCACTACCCACGAAGAGGCCACGTACTGCAGCCAGCTAGTTTCTTGCTACTAGGCCCAAAGCCTGCAGCAGCGTATCCAAGCCAGCGCATTGCAATCATCGCGAGTCATCACAGAGCATCGCAAGTCAGCATACAGCATCGCAAGTCAGCGCAAGCATCGCATCACATCAAGAAAAGACAAGTCTCCTTTAAGACTGATACTTCCAGCAACCTACAGATCACATTATCCTGCCCTTCAGAATAAGGTCAGAGCTTTCCTTTTTATTACTTATCATGGTATATAGGCTTTGGCATAAAGAGGCATTTTCGTGTACAGGAATAAAAGACTTTAAAGTAAAACAAAGGACAGTTGCAGTACACGGACTAAAGTATTTCAAGTGAAGGTGATTTATTGCCTGCATTTATTGCTATTGCATTTAAAGTGAGAGCCATTTATTTCTGCATTTGTCAGTATTGCATTTAAAGTGAAAGGCATCTTATTATTTGTATTGATTGTTATAGCATTTAAAGTAAAATGTCTGATGTACAAATAGTTAGACAAAATCGCAGAACTACGGGTATGGAACTCTTATAACCTTAATAGGATGACTCAGTTGTACGTGGAGGGTACATTGAAAGAATATACACAGCACGAATTCAAAATCCCTAAAAAATTATTTTATTTATATTTGCAGCTTAGACACGCTATAAAGGCACAGGATAAGTCTGAAAAAATTGCCCCGGCATTAAAACATAGTATTATAGATCTAACAGCGACTAGTGGTACTCCTAACAGGGTAATATCACTTCATTACAGCGTACTTATTGATATGCAACTCAAGAAAACTCCCCTACAATTGTATGCCAAGTGAAAAGCTGATATATTAAGTATCGAGTATTGAGTCTCACAACTGTACCTACTGCATAGGGTATACAGAACACCAGTGGTCTTTAAAAAAAAGGGATATAGGGACAACGACCTCTGCCCAAGGTGTGATGTATCCAATGCGGACTTAATTCATCTCATGTGGAACTGTCCGAGACTGAGAAGGTATTGGATAGAGGTCATAGAATTAATAAACACTGTCTTTGATGTAAGCCTAGATGTCGTACCCTTACCGTGTGTGCTAGGATATTTTGAGATTTTGCCAGGCATGGCAAAAAAGAAGCTAGCTATTGGGCGGATCCTATATCAAGCTAGGAAAAATATTGCATACCACTGGATA
This sequence comes from Bufotes viridis, assembly GCA_033119425.1. NCBI lineage: Eukaryota > Metazoa > Chordata > Amphibia > Anura > Bufonidae > Bufotes > Bufotes viridis. The sequence goes on along the minus strand of CM065589.1, from coordinate 61,321,666 downwards.
GACAAAACACCACCGACGATACAAGAACTGGTGGCTAGGGTACACAATCTGGTCCAAATGGAGAAGTATGTTTATCACAAGAGAGGCTCCATTAAAAAGTTTGAGACAATCTGGTTTCCCTGGATGCAGCATTATAGAGATATATATATAGCCCCTAAGCTAGACACAATGGGATGTTCTACTGTCATTATAGTTGATATACAAGATAGGTATGACTGCATAGTGATTGAGTGATAGGTACTGTCGGGATGTGTGTGTATATGAGACAGATGTGTGTTAAGGTACAGGGCATACTGTGCATACGATCGAACATGTTGATCTACTGCCGAACTCGTTGCTGGATTCATGGACTTTGGAATTTATTGGTCATGTGACTATGGGAAGGGGGGTGGGGAGATGGGGAGGAGGTTTGGGGGTTTATTGCTGTTCTTCAATTGTTAATGGAAAATCAAATAAAAATATCTGATTAAAAAAAAAGGAAAATGTCTGAGCCTAGTATTACCATGCCACTATTAGAAGATACAAAGATAGATAGGATAGAAGGTGAAGAGCAAGGGAACCTGTCTGAGGTAAAAGAGTCTAATGCAGCACTAGTCTTGGTACAAACAAATATATCCCAAACAAATGAAGTAAGATGTTCATCATGTGCCAGAAAACTGACACCCAAAGATGCTGGAAAATTTGGAGCAAGAATCGGCATTAAAAGAGAAAATGTTCACCCGAATGTATGATAAGTGGAAATTATACATTAGAGGTATTTGTGAAAAGCTAAAACAAGAAAGTATAAAAAGAAACCTGAGTTACATGGTAGAGACGGTAGAAGAATCTGAATCAGAGCTTATGGCAGCATATGTCAACTTGCGGTTGGTTATGACACCTTCCCAGAATATTGTAAGGAACATGGACACATGTACTGCGGTCATTAAAGATTTAGTAAAGCTCATGAGAGAACTATCATCTGCAGCAAACTATGATGAAGTTAAAGCAAGAAAGAGAATAAATAAGCTTTTTATGAGAGACTATGCTAAATCTTTAGGTGGAACCACAATCTTAAGTGGGACTTCCTTCGCTAGCAGAAGTGCCAGTCACAAATGAGAGTCCTCAAGTACTTCAGCCAAAAGAAAGAAATTAGCTGAACAGCTTGCTGTCAAGAGAGCAGAAATTGAGATGGAATCTGCCATCGAGGCTCAGCGTCTACGGATAGCCGAAATGGAAGCCTAAAGGGATGCACAGCACCATCAAATGGAAGCTGAAATTGAGGCATAGCGCCATCAAATGGAAGCTAAAATGGAAGCACAGCGCCAACAGATGAAAAGTCTGGAAAGGCAGAAAGGAGTTAAGATCATGGAAGCCAGACTCAGAGTACACGAAGAGGATATGAATCAGAGTAATCTTAGGTTCAAATCTGTACAAAGTGAATAAACAGACTCCTATTCTCCTCCATACGCCCAGGAGAATGGAAGGAAATCTCCAGCATTTAGAGAGGAAACAAGTCATTATCCTTCCATCCCTGCTCAGAAAGACAAAGAGAGACCTAGTCCAGTGTTAGGAAAAAGGTGTGTGAATTTACCCTCTATCTCTACCGGAAAAGATGAAGAAAGGGACTCACCTAATTCAGAACTAAGTGAGAAAATTGAACCGGATGATTCTATCCCTAGATGTCACTGCAACGGTCAGGAAAATGTTACAACTATTGTCCCAGCAAGACAACAGAGAACAGTCCTAGCTAGACTTCCCATTCCTGAACCAACTGTATTTTAAGGAGACGTACTGAAGTTCATAGCGTCGAAGGCAAGTTTTGAAATGATGATTGAGCATCATTGCTTCAGTCCAGTCGACAAGTTATTCTACCTTCAGAGATATATTGGTGGAAAAGCAAAGGAAGTTCTTGAAGCTAACTTCTATAAAAAGGACGAAGAAGCCTACAAGCAAGCTTGGGAAAAATTGAATGCAAGATATGGTCATCCTTTCTTAGTACAGAGAGCTTTTAGAGAGAAATTGAATAACTGGCCTAAAATAGGTCCTAAAGAACACTTCTGACTCCAAAAGTATGGTGACTTCCTGCAAGCATGCAGCAATGCCATCCCACATGTTCAAGGACTAGAAGTACTTAACGACTATCTAGAAAGTCACAGGATGCTAGCTAGGCTACCTGAAGAAGTGGCTTCTAGATGGAATCTCTATGTGACTAGACAGTTAGATCTAGGCAAGAACTTCCCAAGTTTTAAAGAGTTCTCTGAGTTCGTCAATGAGGAAGCACGGATAGCATGTAATTCGCTAACATCGACTTATGTTTTAATATCCTTAGAAGAAAAGCCTACAAGAAAGATAAGACGCGAAAGAGCAACTAACTTTGCAACCAACACAGCAGGTAAAGGTCTTGACGCCTACGAAAGCAAGTTCAAAGTCACTACTGGGATCAGTAGAGCGACAGAACCGACAAATCTTCAGACTACCTTCAATTGTATGTTCGGAGGAGAGAACCACGCCATACACAAGTGCCAACAATTGAAAAATAAATCCCCAGATGAAAAGAAAAGGTTTGTACTGGATAACCATCTGTGTTTTGGATGTCTAAGAAAAGGCCATATTACTAAGGAGTGTAAGTAAAAGGTCACATGCAGCGTTTGCAAAGGAGGCCATCCTACACCACTACATGAAGAACGTCCAAAGAAGGATAAATTCTCAATACTTAAAGATGCTGAGGAAGAAAATAAAGTATCGGTATTCTCTTGCAGAGTAAGGGGAGGAGAAAGCAACAGCAAATCAATGGTTGTACCAGTATGCATTTCAAAAAGGAGGAACAAGAAGGTATACGCCTATGCGTCACTGGATGCCCAGAGTGACGTCACCTTCATTGATCAAGAAATCTGCAAGAAATTACAAGTGGCTACAGAACCAGTGAAGCTCAAACTCACCACAAAGACTGTGAGAGAACAGTCAAAGTGTCAAAGGACTGAGAGTTAGAGAACTTTATTCAAACTGCACATTAAATCTACCTCCAGCTTATACAAAAGATGATATACCTCTAGATTGAGATCGCATACCTACCTGTGAAACAGCCAATAAATGGGAGCACCTACCGTATCTGTCATATCTCATGAAATGTCACCGCTGAAGGAGTTTGGTGTTGGACTGTTGATAGGTCACGATTGTCCTGAAGCTTTGGTACCAGGAAAGGTAATCACAAGAGGAAAGGGTGAACCCTACACTGTTGAAACTGATCTAGGATGGGGTGTTGTTGGAAGAAAACAGCAGATCGCAATCTCAAGACAGGGGACAGGATTGTGTCATCGAATATCTGTCCAAGAGTTACCAACCGTGAGTCCAGCGAAAGTAATCAAGATCCTTGAATCCGACTTTGCAGACATAAGTTCTGAAGAAAAGAGTGTATCCCAAGAAGACAAAGTTCGTACACACTCTAGAAGAAAGTATTCAGCAGAATCAACAAGGTTTCGAAATGCCCTTACCTTTTAGAGAACGACCTCTTCTGCCAAATAACAGAAATCTTGCCCTAGCAAGATTAAAATCTTTGAAGAAAAAGATGGGAAGAGATCCTAAATTCAAGCAGGATTATTTAAAATTTATGAAAGGCATCCTTAAAGAAGGCTATGCAGAGAAAGTTAATAACCAACCTAAAGAAGGAGAAGTGTGGTACATCCCACATCAAGGTCTTTACCACTCAAAGAAACCAATAAGATAAGAGTAGTATTTGATTGCTCAGCAAAGTATTATGGTGTTGCATTGAATGATCATCTACTAAAAGGACCAGATCTTGCAAACACTCTACCTGGAGTACTCTGTAGATTCAGAAAGTATCCTGTGGCGGTCATGTGTGACGTTGAAAAGATGTTCCACCAGTTTCATGTGAAGAATGAAGATAGAGACCTCCTGAGGTTCCTATGGTGGGAGGATGGAGATACAGATACAGAGCCATCAGAATACAGAATGAAAGTACACTTGTTTGGAGCAGCCTCGTCTCCAGGTTGCGTCAATTATGGTATGAAGTACCTGGCCAATCAAAATAAAAAAGATTGCCCATCAGCAGCAAATTTTCTGAAGAAAAACTTTTATGTAGATGATAGTCTTATAAGTCTAGAGTCCACAGAATCTGCAATCAAACTAGTGATAGAAAAACAAGAGTCATGCGTAAGAGGAAACCTGCGCCTTCAATTTATCTCAAACAACAGAGAGGTACTGGAATCCATCAGTGACTCTGAACGTGCATCAACAATGAAGAATGTGGATCTCAATTATGATCATCTTCCAGTTCAGAACATACTTGGATTGGGATGGAATGTAGAAAAGGACAAGTTTTTCTTTGAAGTATCTATTGAAGACAAAGTTGCAACTAGACGTACCATTCTTTCCACAGTGACTTCTATATATGATCCATTGGGATTCTTGGCCCCAGTAATCCTCAAAGCAAGAGAGATACTGCAAGAATTATGCGAACAGAAGTTGGGATTAAAATTTGAGGCCAAGGTGGGGGAGTTGAATAAGAGACTTGACTTGAGAGAAGTTCGGATACCCAGATGTTTTGTACCTCATGATTTCGGAAAGTACCAGAAAATAGAACTTCATCACTTTTCAGATGCCAGTAGCTATGGTTATGGTCAGTGCTCCTACATCAGAGTGATAGGAGAAGAGAAGATACACTGTGCCCTGGTTATGGGAAAGGCCAGAGTTGCTCCTACCAGTATTTAGACAATACCAAGACTTGAATTGATAGCAGCTGTTGTTTCAGCACCAGTAAGCAAGTTTCTGAGAGAAGAATTGGAGTTAAATATAGATGAAGAATATTTTTGGACAGACTCACAAGTTGTCCTAGGATGCATAAACAACGAAGCCCGAAGATTCCATATCTTTGTTGCCAATAGAGTTCAGAACATTCGGGAAATAAATCCAAAACATTGTCATCACATTGACACAAAGCATAACCCAGCAGATCATGCTTCAAGAGGCCTTAATGTAACAGAATTGAAGAATTCAAACTGGTTCACAGAGTTACTTTGGGAAAAGGAAATCATACCCAGTGAAGGTCATATAGAAATGTCTATGGGTGATCCAGAAGTAAAAGTTGTTCAAACATTAAGCACTGCTGTAAAGTGTCAAGATAACATACTTGAAAGACTAGCCAGATGTTCAAAATGGAATACAGTCATAAACGTAGTAGTTTGAATTCAAAGTTTTGCAAAGGGAATCAGAAAGAAGGAATCATTGAATGTAGAGGAAAGAATGAAAGCTGAAGAAACATTTATAAGACTCATTCAACAGAGATTCTACAGTGAAGAGTTGAAGAAACTTAGTCAAGAACCTAAAAGGCTTCCCAACAACCACCCATTGTACAAGCTTAATCTTGTTCTGCAGGATGGTATATTGAAGGTGGGAGGGAGACTGTTAAATGCATTGTTACCTAGCAGAGTTAAGCATCCAGCAATTCTACCCAAAACTTCTATCTTCACAAGATTGATATTGATCACTGCCACAATAAATCCTTGGATCAAGGAGAAGCTTTACCCAAAGCTGTTTGAGAGAAGGTGGTTACTGGATTGTGAAAGGAAGCAAAGTTATAGCAAAGTATATAAGTAAATGCATAGTCTTTATAAAGGCACGTAGACCTACCGAAGAACAAAGAATGGCAGATTTACCAGCAGATCGTGTAAACCGATTACGACCATTTCTTTATAGTGGAATGGATTGTTTTAGGGCTGAAACGATTACTCGATTTAATCGAGTAATTCGACACAAAAAAATCCTCTGCAATTTTTTTGCATCAAGGACTCGTTTGTGTCATGTGACCACGGAGCAGAAGGGCAGCACTTGCTATTACTCACCGCTCCGTGGTCACCCGTCAGGTCATAGTGCACATAAGCGCGCCCTATGACCCGACACTGTGCAGAGTGGCTGGCAGCAGAGGAGGCGGGGCGCACAGGGGAGAAGGAGTCGCTCTCTCCCTCCCCCTGTTTTGCGCTGCCAGTGAGGAGAGACGGGGGGGCGAAGGAGGGGCGGGCGCACTGCGCCACCAATGACAGGACCTTACATTGTCCGGCCTTACTAACTAGCAGCTAGCGGCGCCTGGGATGTCCCCGCACTTACAATTATCCCTGGGCGTCGCTCCGTTCTCCCCACTGTGGGCCAGTTACAGTTTCGTGCTCCATGTGCCAATTACTAATATCGGACCAATAGGGAGGAGACATCACCTTCTCTGTGGGCGTTTCTTCTCCCTGCGCTGTCCAATCGCAGCACAGAACGTCACAGTGCAGGAAGAAGGAACGCCCACAGAGCTGATGTCTCCTCCCTATTGCTCCGATATTAGTAATTAGCATATGGAGCAAGAGACTGTAACTGGCCCACAGTGGGGAGAACTGAGCGGCACCCAGGTTTAATTGTAAGTGCAAGGATATCCCTGGGCGCCGCTCTATGTAGCTTCTAGTTAGTAAGTCTGGACCATAAAAGGTCCTTTGTAATCTTTAATACATGAGGCAGGGAGCTGCGATCAGCGGCAGTTAACCCCTCAGGTGCCGCACCTGAGGAGTTAACTGCCGCTGATCTGCTGCCTGCCGCCTGTATTAAAGGTTAATTTTCATTGGTGGCGCAGAACGCCCTCCCCCCACCCCCCAGTATTAAAATCGTTGGTTGCAGTGGCCACAGAGCAGAGTCCCCTCCTCCCTCATTAGTGGCAGTGGCCACAGAGCAGAGTCCCCTCCCCCCTCATTGGTGGCAGTGACCACAGAGCACAGTCCCCTCCCCCCTCATTGGTGGAAGTTCTGATTGGAGCCCAGCAGTGTTATAACTGGGCTCCGATCGGTTACCATGGCAGCCAGAACGCTACTGAAGCCCTGGTTGCCATGGTAACATTCTTATTAGATTACTCGATTAATCGTAAAAAATAATCGATAGAATACTCGATTTCTAAAATAATCGTTTACTGCAGCCCTAGATTGTTTTGGCCCATTCATCCCCAAACAAAACCGCAAGGAGTACAAGAGATATGGACTAATATTTACATGTCTAAGCTCCAGCGCAATTCACCTGGAAACTGACGCATTCATCAACGCCTTGGGATTTTTCAAAGCCATTGGGTGTACTGTCCTTCGAGCTACAATCTGACCAAGATCTAATTTTTGTTGGTGCAAAGAATCAATTGAAGAAAGCTCTAAAGGAGATTGATAAAGAAAAAGTAACTGAGTATTTGTTAGAGAAACAGTGTTATTTTCACATGAATGTTCCACGTGCGAGCCATATAGGAGGAGTTTGGGAAAGACAAATCGGGAACGGTAAGAAAGGTGGTGAGCTCAGTGTTGAAAAAGAACGCCGAAAGAATGGATGATGCTTCACTTAGGACCCTATTCTATGAAGTAATGTCTATTGTTAACAGTCGTCCACTTACAGTTGATAACATCAACAATCAAACAAGTTTGGACCCTTTAACTCCCAACCATCTACTACACCTTAAGTATGATTACATACAGCCACCGCCTGGCAAGTTCACCAAGAAGGATTTATATGCCAAAAGGAGATGGCGAAGAGTTCAATATCTATCAGAACAGTTTTGGAATCTGATGCTAAGAAGTAAATGGCAAACACCCAGAAGAAATGTCCAAGTTGGTGACATAGTGTTAGTGAAAGAAGAAGATTTACCTAGAAGTCAATGGAAATTGGCCAAAGTACTAGAAGTTCAAAAGGATGAAGACAGACTAGTAAGAAGAGTGTTGTTACAAATAGGAGACTCAAAACTTGACAAAAAGGGAAAACGTCTCATTACTCCACTCAAGTTGGTACGTCCTATACAGAAGTTAGTTGTTCTACTTGACAGTGATAAAAGACACAGAGTTGAGAACCTGATTGAAAATTCCCCAAATTCATGTTTAAGTCCTACTACAGAGAACATAGAATTATAGGTAATTTTGGTGGGAGTGTAGCTGGCCAGCTAAGGCCTGTCCTAGGTTGCTAATATGGCTTATATATGCATATAGCTAGACCTGCCAATAGCTTCAATACAGTTCGTATGTTCATATGTGAGAGACAAAAGCAAAGTTATTTACCGTGACTTCATGTTTTTGGATGTCATTTAACAGTTATATATTGTGTTCACATAAGCAGAAAAGATAATATGCAACAGAAAGCATATAGTTAACCTGTTTTCACTGCCCAGGAGGATTAACCAATCATAGCCAGTCTCACACTGAGCAGGAGTCTTGGCCAATTACAGCCAGCCTCACACTCAGCCCACTCAGCCCGTCTGGGAAATTCCCCTTGCAGGAGCTGCTAGAATTTATTACACCAGAGGAGAGAAGCTGAACAGACATTCACTCTACTGAGAGTTCAGTTTTATGGAAGCAAAGAGGCCAAAATAGGTTTTTAACCTTCTCTGGACCGCCGCAGTGATCTCGGCGGCCCAGTTACTCCTCCTTGACGCGCGGGCGCATCATCTCGCGAGAGCGAGATTTGCTGCAAAAAAGTGTCACACGTGGTATCGCCGTACTCAGGAGAAGTAGGGCAATGTGTTTTGGGGTGTATTTTTACATATACCCATGCAGGGTGAGAGAAATATCTCTGTAAATTTACAACTTTGTATAAAAATTTTTTAAAAGTTGTCATTTACAGAGATATTTCTCACACACAGTATGGGTATATGTAAAAATACACCCCAAAACACATTGTCCTACTTCTCCTGAGTACGGCGAAACCACATGAGTGGCACTCTTTTGCAGCCAAGATGCGCAAAGGGGCCCTAATTCCAATGAGTACCTTTAGGATTTCACAGGGCATTTTTAGTTAGCGGGATTTTTTTTTTTTTTTAAAGTCTCATATTCCACTAACTTGTGACAAAAAATAAAATTTTACATGAACTCACCATACCCCTCACGGAATACCTTGGGGTGTCTTCTTTCTAAAATGGGGTCACATGTGGGGTATTTATACTGTCCTGGCATTTTAGGGGCCCCTAAAGCGTGAGAAGTAGTCTGGAATCCGAATGCATAAAAATGCCCTGTGAAATCCTAAAGGTACTCATTGGAATTAGGGCCTTTGGCACCAGGCTGCAAAAGTGTCACACATGTGGTATCGCCGTACTCAGGAGAAGTAGGGCAATGTGTTTTGGGGTGTATTTTTACATATACCCATGCTGGGTGAGAGAAATATTTCTGTAAATGACAACTTTTTAATTTTTTTTATACAAAGTTGACAATTTACAGAGATATTTCTCTCACCCAACATGGGTATATGTAAAAATACACCCCAAAACACATTGCCCTACTTCTCCTGAGTACGGCGATACCACATGAGTGACACTTTTTTGCAGCCTGGGTGCGCAAAGGGGCCCATAGCTGCACAGTTTTTTTTTTTTTTCATTTGCAGCTGTTCCGAATCCCTAAACCACCCTCCGTCCCTTCCCGCCCCCCCTTCCCCCGTCCTTTTTTATGGACGCCATTTGGTCCGTGCAGTTTTTTTGGTCTTTTTTTTACCATTTTACAGCTCTGCATCACTATTTTTGCGTGCGATCTGTGACCGCCAAGTGCTGTTCAGTGTGTACCTGCTTGATCAGCACCTGGGCATTATTTGTACTGGTGAATTTTTATTCTACAGTTTTTGCACACACGCACGATCTGTGTGCGTGCGTGCTGCAGAGCACCGATCAGTAGTGTGCTCAGTAGCATCTGCACATTTTTGAGTTATTTTTTTTTTACATCTTTTTGGTGTGAAAAAAGACCTGCAGTTGGTGGTAGTAGACATATTATGTATCGCTGCGTCCGTATCGACTGGCTCTATAAACATATCACATGACCTAACCCCTCAGATGAACACCGTAAAAAATAAAAACTGTGCTAAATAAACAATTTTTTTGTCACCTTACATCACTAAAAGTGATACAGCAAGCGATTAAAATGGCGTATGCCCACAAAAATAGTACCAATCTAACCGTCACCCTACCAAATGAGCCCCTACCAAAGACAATCGCCCAAAAAATAAAAAAACTATGGCTCAGAATATGGAGACACTAAAACATAATTTAAAAAAATTTTTTTTTTTTGTTTTAAAAAAGCACTTATTATGTAAAACTTAAGTAAATAAAAAAAAGTATACATATTAGATATCGCCACGTCTGTAATAACCTGCTCTCTAAAGATATCACATGACCTAACCCCTCAGATGAACACAGTAAAAAAATAAAAATGGTGTCAAAAAAGCCATTTTTTGTCACCTTAGATCAAGTGTAATACCAAGCGATCAAAAAGTCATACGCACCCAAAATAGTGCTAATCAAACCGTCATCTCATCCTGCAAAAAATGAGACCCTACCTAAGATAATCGCCCAAAAGCTGAAAAAACTATGGCTCTCAGAATATGGAGACACTAAAACATGATTTTTTTTTTGTTTAAAAAATGAAATCATTGTGTAGAACTTGCATAAATAAAAAAAAGTATACATATTAGGTATTGTCGCGTCCGTAATAACCTTCTCTATAAAAATATCACACGACCTAACCCCTCAGGTGAACACCGTAAATAAAAATAAAAAAATAAAAACGGTGTAAAAAAAGCCATTTATTGTCACCTTACATCACAAAACGTGTAATACCAAGCGATCAAAAAGTCATACGCACCCCAAAATAGTGCTAATCAAACCGTCATCTCATCCCACAAAAATCATTCTCTACCCAAGATAATCGCCCAAAAACTGAAAAAACTATGGCTCTCAGACTATGGAGACACTAAAACATTATTTTTTTTGTTTAAAAAATGAAATCATTGTGTAAAACTTACATAAATAAAAAAAAGTATACATATTAGGTATCATTGCGTCCGTAATAACCTGCTCTATAAAAATATCACATGATCTAACCTGTCAGATGAATGTTGTAAATAACAAAAAATAAAAACGGTGCCAAAACAACTATTTCTTGTTACCTTGCCTCACTCAAAGTGTAATATAGAGCAACCAAAAATCATATGTACCCTAAAATAGTACCAACAAAACTGCCACCCTATCCCGTAGTTTCTAAAATGGGGTCACTTTTAGAGTTTCTACTCTAGGGGTGCATCAGGGGGGCTTCAAATGGGACATGGTGTCAAAAAACTAGTCCAGCAAAATCTGCATTCCAAAAACCGTACGTTATTCCTTCCCTTCTGCTCCCTGCTGTGTGCCTGTACAGTAGTTTACGATCACATATGGGGTGGTTCTGTAAACTACAGAATCAGGGCAATAAATATTGAGTTTTGTTTGGCTGTTAACCCTTGCTTTGTAACTGGAAAAAAAATATTAAAATGGAAAATCTGCCAGAAAAGTGAAATTTAGAAAATGTATCTCTATTTTCCATTAATTCTTGTGGAACACCTAAAGGGTTAACAAAGTTTGTAAAATCAGTTTTGAATACCTTAAGGGGTGTAGTTTCTAAAATGGGGTCTTTTTGGGGTGGTTTCTATTATGTAAGTCTTACAAAGTGACTTCAGACCAAACTGGTCCTTAAAAAGGGCGTTTTTGAAAATTTCAAGATTTGCTTCTAAACGGCTAAGCCTTGTAACATCCCCAAAAAATAAAATATAATTCCCAAAATGATCAAGACATGAAGTAGACATATGGGGAATGTAAAGTCATAACTATTTTTGGAGGTATTACTATGTATTCTAGAAATAAAGAAATTGAAACTAATTTTGGGAGGACACAGCAGTTGGGGCACGGTTGGGCACAAACTAAAAGAGGGACAGCCCCTTGGGCACAAACGAAGGTAATTTACATATGAAGAAAATCATATTTTAAAAGTTTTGGAAAGGCAGACAGGGGGGACAATTATATAATTAGATTACACATGTTAAGACCGATAGGGGCATATAAAACTCTTGATATGTTAAAACGGCCTGTCAGTGTCCCTTTAAGGTGAAAAATCCTTAAGGGTTAAAAAAAAACAGCCAGCTAGAAACCAAAAGGACACTGTTTTCACTGTGCAAAAAGCAGGTTATGCATTGTTTCACCAGAAGATGGCGCTGCTGTGCTAAGAAATAAATGCATCCTGTATATACACCATACGTTACCAAATTATGTCATTTTATTTGAGTTTTTTCAATAAATATATAGAAAACAGGAATACGATTTAATTTCTATACTTTATTTGTGATCAGCAAGCACCGAATCCCGCATTTACTTGCTGGTTGTAAAGATTCTGAGTTTGATGTCAGTCGGCAGCGTTGGATTTATTGCAGTTGTCGCAGAAATCTAAATGAACGGCCTCGATCTTCTTCTTACAGTCGTAGCTAGTACGCGTAAGTTTGTGCTGTGACCTTGCACAAAGGCAACACATCCGCCAGCATTTAATATTTTGCCTACACCTGAATTTTGCCGTAAATTGTCATATTAATAGAGCAAGTAAGGCAAAAAGAATACTCCACTGTGCCTTATCCTCCAAGGGGGCGTGGCTTAGGTGGCAATATTTTGTGCCAGAATTCTAGCACAAAGTTCGGTTGCAAAGGAAGCCAACCATGGGTTGGTATAAAGTTAGACGCCAGTGTCTAGTAATGCACCGTATTTATTATCCAGCCTGAGCCCCTGTGATAAACTGGAGAATCGTTAGACTATTCAGTGTAAGTTTAGACAGTTTTAGGAAGGTTAATTGATCTTAACGCCAAAAAAGCTAATTTTTAAGAAAAAAAAATCACCTGCTCCTAGCACTATACTAAGCACCATACGTGGCACACGGAGTCTCTAGGGCTCTGTATGGTGGAGCTGTAGGAAATCTATGTACCTCTGCACACGGTGGAGCCTTATATCTTAGTGCTTAGAGTTGAGCGAAGTGAGCTTCAGATGCTTCTTCCGAAGTCGCTTCGTTCAAAACTTCGGAATAATACTGTACGGAGATTTACCTCCGTACTGTATTAGAATTTATGGGCTCCGATGAGCCGAAGTAAGTTATTCACGAAGTCGCGCATGACTTCATTGAATAACTTAGGTAGTTGATTTTTAAAGTGGAAAACTACTTTAAAACTTGAAAACTAAGTCTGCTTCGGTTCCGAGGTACAAGGTACTATGAGATTCCTATGGGTCTTGGGATGCTGCGATGGAAAAACATTTTCTTTTTGTTAAATAAAGGGATTATATATATAATCAATATATTTGGTATTGCTGTAATTGTACTGACCCAGAGAGTAGTTGTTATTTATGAGATTCATCTCACTTTACATCATTGCTTCTATGACTCCATTTCCATGATGATCATTACTGTACATACCGTACAACTGGCATGCAGCGGTTTATTTTAGGAGCCATACAGGCGGTGTTCTGTGTTATAACTGCATGCAGCCACTAGGGGGAGACAACGGCGCAGCAATGAAGACTGTACAGACATGTGTGAGATGCTGTACTGGTTTTCATAGAATCAGTGTCACAATTTGGCAATATTACAGATGTACTGTGAAATATGCATCCAATGTGAACTGATTTTAAACTGCAATCCCCTAATATAATATTATTAGATAAACGGGAGCAGCCCACTATCTAAGGCCATGTGCATATCTGCATAGGAGGCTTCATTAGGGGCCTCCATCCTAGATTTAGTTTTAAAAAAATGTAGGACAAAGCAGCATACAGCGCTGTCAGCAGGCCAGGTCACATGATGGAAATCTGACCGGCTCCATTATAGTCAATGGTGTCCATTGGGTGCCTTTTGCGTCCATCATTTTACGGAAATTGCGCTAGTTTTGTTTTCATTTTTCTGATCTTATAATGGAGCAGGGCAACAGAAATGCCACCTACTGTGTATGGCATTGCCCTGACTCTACCCCAATACAGACGTCAGGGGAAAGAAGGATCGGACATGCTGTCTTTCAACATCCCCAATCTTTTGTGCTGCTGAGATTTGTTTTCTTTGGCTTTACACAGGACTGCAGGAGAGCCTGGTGTACTTCTTCTCTCCATTACCATGATGCACGCCCCCAAGGAGTTATAGGAGAAATTCAAGTGGAGAAGATATCAGAACATTATGCAATACTTACCTCTCCCATCGCAAGTTACATCATACCTACCTGTGGTATAACTGCTGCTCGCAGCCTTGGCACCATTGACTCTGTTGGACTGATGGTAATTCATACTTAGTAATCAAAAGGAATGTATGCCTGTCATGGCTTTGCTCGCCTCGGGCTACGTGCCATCATGATATGGACTTACTCAGGTTTATTGTCTGTCAGAAGGAAATTCACTGATAAACCAGACAGTGCCTTACAGGGCTAGCTCTGCTGAATGTAAGGACACCTTTCACTTAGGGATCTGTTGCTTCATTCTGGAGAAAATGTACTTTTAATCCATATGCAAATGAGCAGTTAAGTGCACTGAAGTCATCCTTGCTCCTCCTTCCTCTGCCAGGCCCTCCCTCTCCCGCTTGATTAGCAGGGCCAGGTTCCTGCATAGTCATCTTGCCTGGACCTGTCAATCAAAAAGGAGACGGAGGGGCTGACAGAGGAAGCAGGGGGAGCAAGAGTGCACGAAGTGGCTTGGGCCCGTCCTCAGTGCACTTTAATACTCATTTACATATGGATTAAAAGTACTTTTTCTCCATAACGAAGCATCAGATCACCAAGTGAAAGATACATTCAGCTAAGCTAGCCCCACAATGCGATGTGCCTGGTTTATCAGGAACCTAGCTGTAGAGGTGCGTTCACACGTGCTGAAGATTTTGGAAGATATGACAGATATTGGGTCTTAGAAATAAAACTATGACTATTATCACGTGATACGCTGTCTTCAGGTCCATTTTACTTACCGTAGTCCTAGCTGTCATATCACCACATGCTTGGTGGGTGTCATTTATGGACTAAGGCTACTTTCACATTAGCAGGGTCTGGCAGGCGGATCCGTACCCACGCCAGACTGTGTGCGCTGCTGGAAGTCTGCTCCGGCCCCATTCACTATAATGGGGACAGGCCAGATGTCCGGCCGCAGCACGGCAAGCATGTCAAGAGGCAGCCAGACATAAACTGCAGCAGGCGGTTATTGTCGGAGCTCCAGATCAGCGCTACACCGTATGTATCGTACAAGGTTGTATTTTCCTCAGTTATAGTAATGTAAAAAAATCTAATTTTACATTGACCCCTTATGACCTTATAGGCGACACATCGGGGGAGTTTCCATGAACTCAAACATTTCTTAATTACATCTGATCATTAAAGGGTTTTCTGGGTTCAGGATATTGATGGTCTGTCCTCAGGATACGTCATCAGTATCAGAATATCCAACTCTGCACCCCGCGATCAGCTGTTTGAAGGTGCCGTGGTGCTTGTGCGAGCATTGCACGCTCTTCATTGCTTACATGGGTCCGTCTACCTGCATGCAGTAGCAGTAGAGCAGGATATTCACCCTATTCAAGTAAGGACGCATGCACACGGATCTGCAATTTTTTTTTTCTTTGCGGGGCTGAGGAACGGACACGCGGATGCGGACATCATGCGGTGTGCTCTTGAAATGGGTCCGCATCCGATCTGCAAAAAAATGCGGATTTGATGTGGATAGAAACTTCCGAGACTTTATAACTGATGATCTATCCTCAGGATAGGTCACCAGTGTCTGATTGGTGGGGGTAAGCCGCCTGGGACCCCCGCCGATCAGCTGTTTGAGAAGGCACCGGCGCTCCTGTGAAAGCCACAGCCTTCCACAGCTTCTCCTAGGCCATTGATCACACATTCATCGGTCATAGAAGTGAATGGGGCTGAGCTGCGAAACCAAGAACAGCTGCTACACAATGTACGGCGCTGTGCTTGGTGAGCTGAGAGAAGGACGCAGCACTCACAGGAACGCCGGTGCCTTCTCAAACAATAGTCCGGCGAGTGGCCCGACGTGCACAGAATCATTATGATGCTGTGTACTCCCATGCGCACGATCAATGCCGCTCCGGGACATATGGCCTGCTCACGGATCGTATGTCTCGGAGGGCATTCGGTCGTAGGCAAGGGCCCTTTTTTTTTTTTTTTTCTTTCCCTGCGGGGTTGGGAGGGGGTATGATGGGATAGATAGGTTTAACTTTGTATTGTTAGAACCTTTTTTTGGATTGTATGTCTTATGAACTTCAAAATAAAAAGTATATAATATAAAAAAAAAAAAGGGCCCTTACAGAGTTTTCTTTGAAATGAGGCTGCCCCAGTACTGCACGGACACGCCGAGTCCTCCAGAATGAGAGACCCTCTTCGTAGCTCCCCTGTGGAGGATCCTGAATAGGAGAACCCGTCTATTTTCTCACAACCTGTATTTTCTAACCCAGACAACTTTTTTGTAGGGAGAAAATATTCCGGTTCTGAAATGGTCAGGTTACGAGCGTAGATCTACCTTTGAATCAATATGAATGATGATTTAAAGCTAATTATGTAGGCTGATAATGACAGAGGAGAATTGGACTGAATATGCAGATCTCATCTAAGTGGCGTTCTAAACATAGCCGCATGGTTCCCCGCTGTTCCTCATCTCAATAGGTACAGTCTGTCAGGTGACAGGGGTCCGCGCCGGGCAGGTTGTCACTGCTGTAGGGACAAGTGTCATGTCCGGGGGCAATGTCATGCATAGTGAGAACTGTCAGCACATAATGGTTTCTGTTCACACAGTCAGGCCGGCTCTGATCACCAGATCAAAGAGCGATCGCCTATGTCTGCTGTGACAGCTGAGAGGTGTGGGCATGCCTCTGCTTGTCCGCCTGGGACTTCTCACTGTGGGAGATCTGAGCTCCTGACATCAGCCACATCTCCTGTCAGGGACAAAGCCCCTTCTGCTTCCTCCTACCTGCATTCTCTGCCGCTGGGGATTGCATTACATGGCGGTGCTATAGACCGCGCCGAGGTAAAGCCTTCTCATTATGGAGGAGCAAATCTCTCACAACGTATTCTCTGCAAATCTCCTCTATGGCTGTGTTTACATGAGGCAGATTTGTTGCAAGAAATGTCTGCGATTGATAAAACAGCTCCATATGTCCGAATAGGCTGGTTTCTACCAGTATTTACGTATATGTACACCCCATTACGGTAAATCTGCCGTACAAATCTGTACCGTATCTTTGTATAAATCTCATCGACATTGCCGCTACTGTAAAACGCTGCAGATTTCCCAATCAGCAGCATATATACCTGTATGACCTGACTGGCGAGTCCTTGCTGGCACCATTTTTAAAAAGTGTGCGGTACTCCATTCTGTAAGGCTACTTTCACACTAGCGTTTTTCCTGGATCCGGCAGGGTTCAGCAAAAACGCTTCCGTTACTGATAATACAACCGTCTGCATCCGTTATGAACGGATCCGGTTGTATTTTCTTTAACATACCCAAGACTGATCCGTCATGAACTCATGAACGGATCCGTCCCCATTGACTTGCATTGGGGGTCATGACGCATCCCAGGACGGAAAGCAAACCACAGCATTCTGCGGTTTGCTCTCCGGTATGAGAACGGAATGCATTTTGGAGCATTCTCTTCTGTTCAGTTACGTTTTGTTCCTATTGACAATGAATGGGGACAAAACTGAAGCGTTTTTTTCCGGTATTAAGCCCCAATCACGGATCTCAATACCGGAAAATAGAAACGCTAGTGTGATAGTAGCCTAAGTGAGTATATACCTGTATGAACATACTGTAAATCCGTATGCAGAGAGCTCCCTCTAGAGTGGCAGCTGTAGACAAAGTTTTATGATACAGTATGACCAGATGGGACAGCAGATTAACCCCTTCACCATCATAAACACCAAACCCCAGTAGATCTTCAGACACATTACCTTAGACGACCATGGATCTCAGTATTAAACAGGTTTTATTTGTGTCAAAATATCATATATTAAAGTTTTTTTTCCCTGGACTTTTACAATGAAGACCTCCCCTTACAATGGATAGGTCATCAATATCACACTGATGGGGGTCAGACTCCCTGCAACCGCAATTATGAAGTCGTTTGACTGGGCCGGCCGTGTTTGGGCGAGCACTGCACCCTCTGCTTTGGGTCTGTGTTGTCACATTCATCAGTCACATGACCTTTCCGCAATGGGACGGAGTTGCAATACCGAGCACAGCCACTATACAATGTCCAGCGCTGTTCTTGTTCAAACACCCTGGCCCCTTCGATCAGTAGGGGCTCCCAGAGATGGACCCTGACAGATCTGATATTGATGACCTATCCTACTACACAAGGAAAGGGTGCCTGGGGTAGAAAAAAAATGAAACCAACGCCATTTTATAAGTGGAACGTCTCTGTTTTCATAGTTCTTTACAATTGCTATGATCGTTTGGAGTTCTGCAGATCTCGGGAAGCCCCTTAGACCACCGGAAATATGATTGGATCCTTAGCGCTAACCCTAGCGTGACCCCCTATGTAAAAATATGACATTTAGAGCATTGACAAAGACATTACAATGGAGGGCATTTTACCATTTCCATCTTGAGCGCCACATTTCGCCCTAGTCATCCGTTTTTGTACCCTGAAAACATTTCGGTATTAGAAACTACAAAAACATAGAATTTCAGCATTTCCAGTATATAAGTCGCTGCAGCGTGGGTAGATCACATGTATTACACGTGCATGCTGCACATGTATACTGCATGTGTTATGAGTGAGACCACCCATCTATCATGCCTGTACATGGGCTCTGATTCTGGCTTCAGACATTCCCTAGTCCCAGCAAACAAAGGGTTAAACAGCAGATTGAAGCTACCCCTCTGCACTGTCTACAGGCTCGCCCTCCGTCTGTGGCAGAATGGTATATTCCGGCTTTCTCTATACCATCGATTTCATTCATATTTGTTTTGCAGGGGGCTACCACTGCGAACGTGGGGGGTGAGTAGGTGACAGCATAGCTCCAGCAATGCAGAGATATGTCCAGGCAAATGACCACAGAAGCAGGCGTGTCCCGCTTGACGTTCTAAAGGAGGGGCGTGGCCGACACAGCTGATATAAGGCGGCGCTGCAGCCAGCCACCCGCACACAGCACTGGCTCTCGCCGCGGATGGTGGTGGTAGTGGAATAGGAGTGATGAAAATACTGAGGGCTATTACTCATCAACCGAGCAACGGGAGCAAGATGTGTGAGCAGGCATTGGGCAGGGTGTCCGATACCAACCGGAGGTGGAAGCTGCCAGCTGATGGGGAGCAGCATGGGCACCACACCTGCACCAGCGCCTCTACCACTGAAGTGTCCAGGATTATCACGGACTCCAGCACCGGGAAGCGTTACTGCAGGGGCAAAGTGCTTGGCAAGGTAAAAAACCAGCACCAAGATGGGCATCCTACTGGACTGATGCACTGGAATTGTTAGGACGTGTTGGCACTGCCAGGCAGAGCTGATGAGGGCAGGCTGTTCTAGATCCTCTGCCCCCTGGATTTCTGTCTTTGCTGGACATGCTGTGGGCTAGCTCTTCTCATGCCCTAACCCTGTGGGCAGGCAGTCACTGACTGCTAGCAGTGCTACTATCTGTGGGCAGGTTTTGCTATTGTCTCTTATATGCAGTGGGTTGATAGTCATTGGATCTGCATAATATTTTTTGGCTGAAAAATATTAAAAATCCATTTATTTTATTTAAGATTTAAAGGGGAAGGTTCCCCTATTGCAATCTGATATATTTGGATTGCTTTATGATCTACCGTAGCAACATGTGAAGAGCAGAAGGTGTCGTACCGTCACGTGTTGTGGTTGTCGGTGATCTGGGAATCGGGAATCCTTTGTGTTGAGCAGATTGTCAGATAATCTTGTTGCCTTTGATTTTTTATTTTATTAATCTCCGGTTGCATTTTCTTGATTAATATTGGCGGCCTCTATGTAGTCTAGAATTGTGTGGGTAGACAGAGAAATTCTTGCAAAGCTCCTTTGTTTAGGGCTGAGCCTTATTCATTTTTTTTCTTCTTCTCCTTTTGTAGGGAGGATTTGCAAAGTGCTATGAAATGACAGATCTGACAACCAACAAAATCTACGCTGCCAAAATTATCCCGCACAGCAGGGTGTCGAAGCCTCATCAAAGAGAGAAGGTAGGTGCTGGGGCTGGATGTAGACGTGTGTTGCCTCCATTGCACCATTGCTTTGGATTGAGACCTGAACTGAATTATCTTCTTTTTTCCAGATTGACAAAGAGATTGAATTGCATCGGACGCTGAACCACAGGCACGTCGTGCAGTTCTATCACTATTTTGAGGATAAAGAGAACATCTATATCTTGCTGGAGCACTGCAGTCGAAGGGTAAGCATTCCTGCATCCTGACAGTCTCCTCCTTAAGGCTGCAGTGTGCCCTTGTATGTGCCCGATCGCTCCCTGGCACCAGCTAATGACATCTCCCATTGTTCCTCCAGTCTATGGCGCACATATTGAAGACAAGGAAAGTCCTGACAGACCCTGAAGTGAGATACTACCTCAAACAGATCGTGTCCGGCTTGAAATACTTACATGAGCAAGAAATCCTCCACAGGGATTTAAAATTAGGTAAGTAATGCGATTGCAAGCTCTGCAGGCAAGGCGAAGCCGTATCCATCTTTGTGCAAACTGCTAGGGATGTAGCTGAGCTGAGTTAGTGCATTATGACCTAATCACCATGAGTTGGCAAATGACAAGCTCTGCACTGCTACGTCGATGCGGAATGCATGTCGTGACGATGTGCGTTCCTAAACGTTACGACTTGCTTGAGTTGCGTTTTTTATTTCTGTCACTAATGTATTTTATTTTATTTTTAATCTTTTAGGAAATTTTTTTATTAATGAGAGCATGGAACTGAAAGTGGGCGACTTTGGCCTGGCAGCTAGACTAGAACCCATGGAACAAAGAAGAAGGTAGGGCTATTGAGTGATATACTGACCCCCTGGGCTGGGGATCCGGCTACACCTCTGTATGTCTCCTGTGCATGTGATCTAGTCGACTAATGTTCATTTCTTGGCTCTCTGCAGAACGATATGCGGCACACCAAATTACCTCTCACCTGAAGTGCTTAACAAACAAGGGCACGGTTGTGAATCGGACATCTGGGCTTTGGGTTGTGTAATGTAAGTATCTCTGCAGCTTCTTTCAGATATGTTAATGCTGTCCTATCTCATAGGCTTTCTAGATTGGATGCAATTTTGTCTAGTCAATGAACATTTCGTAAAATGTCTCCTTTGTATTTCAAGGTATACCATGTTGCTTGGAAGACCTCCCTTTGAAACCACAAATCTTAAAGAGACCTACAGATGCATCCGGGAGGCAAGGTACTCTCTGCCGTCTTCCCTCATGTCATCTGCCAAGCATCTCATAGCCAGCATGTTGTCCAGAAACCCCGAGGACAGGCCCAGCCTTGAGGAAATCATTCAGCACGACTTCTTCACCCAGGTTGGTAGTGATTCATATCTGGGAATGTGCCTTTTTTGTTCTTGGTGCTCATCCCACAAGCAGACACTAACCGGCTGCTGTCTTCCCTCCAGGGCTTCACACCAGACAGGCTTCCTTCTAGTTGCTGTCATACCGCTCCTGACTTCCACCTGTCAAGTCCAGCTAAGAGCTTCTTTAAGAAAGCTGCTGCAGCTCTCTTTGGTGGGAAGAAAGAAAAGGCAAAGTACTTGGATAATCATAGTAAGTTTATGCTTTTTATATGCATGTAGGTTTGGATGACAGGCAAACCTTTGTCTCCGTATCTTGTGGTCTGCTTTCAATTATCTAACCAGGCTTCATTACTCTACAGATAAACTAGCAAAGGAAGATGAAGAAATTTACAAGCTGAGACAAGACTTGAAGAAAACATCCATATCTCAGCAGAATCCTAGAACAGAGGAGGTTGGTTGAAGTTGCTTTTTGCTGTGGGTGGGGGTTGTCCTTTTGTGCGGGAACACAAACTTACTTTTTGATACTTATGTGGGTCATTACCTCGATTCTTATAGTCTTTGTTCCTTGCCTTCTAGGAGAGCAAAATGATCTCAAAGTCAAATGTCCTCCTTGACAAGCCTGACAAGCAGCAGATGGGAGACACGATCCGAATGATTGTCCGTGGCACCCTGGGCAGCTGTAGCAGCAGCAGCGAATGTAAGTATACCCTACCAGCCTATTGACGGTCTCACTGTCGGCTAAATTATCACGCCGCACAATTAAGCTCTCAGCTGCCTTGGCACTGCCACAAGTCAGAACATTGGCAACGCAATTATAAAAATGTGCTAGCTGCCTGGAATAAACCAGCACAAGATGATAATTGCAGAGCTCCTACTGAACTGGCTGGTAGCTTAGATTGCTGAATATGCGCCAATAGTCCCTTAGGCAGGCAGATTTGATTAGAATTAGTCGTAACATGTCCGTTTTTCTTTCTTCCAGGTCTAGAAGACAGCACGATGGGCAGCGTGGCCGATACGGTCGCCAGAGTCCTCAGAGGCTGCCTGGAAAATATGCCCGATTCAGATTGTATTCCAAAAGAACACTTGACCACCTCATTCCACTGGGTGACAAAATGGGTCGACTACTCCAACAAATACGGCTTTGGTTACCAGCTGTCTGATCACACGGTTGGCGTCCTGTTTAATAATGGGGCGCACATGAGTCTGCTGCCTGACAAAAAGTAAGTATTGCACGTGGACGGTCTCTCATTACAATATGGCTCCATCTGTTCTTGTCCACCGTCCTTGGCTTGGATGTCTTATGCTTATGGCCTTTGCTTTTCTTTGCAGGACTGTGCACTACTACGCTGAACTTGGCCAATGTTCCATCTTTGCTGCTACCGAAGCCCCAGAGCAATTCATCAGCCAAGTTACTGTCCTGAAATACTTTTCTCACTACATGGAGGAGAATCTCATGGATGTAAGTATTTATTTGGCTCTTCTGTCAGTTTGGTGAATGTACCTTCTGTGTGCATGGTCACCTAAATCTAAACGCTGCAGTAGATTTCAATTTATATACAGGTGTCTATTGTCTCCTTGACCAATGTGTTTTTTGTATTTTTCTACAGGGAGGGACTTGCCCAGTGTTACAGATGTGTGCAGACCTCGGTTATATTTGCTTCAGTGGTTAAAGTCTGACAAGGCCCTCATGATGCTCTTCAACGATGGCACATTTCAGGTAAATAACTTTGCTCTGTACATATGTTTGTAAGTTGAGCCAACTACAGTTGTTTTAATGCCGTTGGCTAGGGCCAGGACCTGGCATGGCAACTGTGGTGGCATCCAGCACATGCGCAGTGTATAGATGATGCCGAGACCAGTATTTACTGTGCATGTGAGAATGCCATCAAAGCTGGGAGGAGTTGACTTACCCAGTCTTATGGATGTCAATCAAGCTAGAAGGGTGGGTTAGGATACATCTATCTGACTAATCGGCCAAGAGGCTCCACCTCTGTGACTAAATATGTTAATTTTCATCCAGCGCATGCAGAATAAGACTACTTATTATATATAATATAGATGGGACACATTTAGAAGGTTAAAACTACACTATAAGCCAGTGGTTGGAGTTAAGGGATGTAAATGGTAGGGACAGGTTGTGCCTCCCTTAATGCCCTATATCCAAAATGTGATCGCTTGTAAAATGACTAAACTGGTTATTTTTCTTACCAACAGGTTAATTTCTACCATGATCACACAAAAATCATCATCGCCAACCAAAGTGATGAGTATCTGCTGACCTACATCAATGAAGACAGGATGTCTACAACGTTCCGTCTGAGTACGCTACTCATGTCCGGCGGGTCAAATGACCTGAGGAACAGAATGGAATATGCCTTGAACATGTTGTTACAGAGGTGCAATTAATGTGACTGAAGGTTACGGGAAACGTAGAGGATTGTAAAGTCCTTCACTGTGAGAACACAAAGTGTCAAGCATTGGAACCTAGCACGTTGGAAAGAGGAGGTGGTACGAAAACAAACTTCCTAAGTAGCACGCTGGGCTGGAACCAGACTGTAGATCAGTTCATCCTGCTTTGTTGGAGCAGTTTTGAAGCATATTTTTGTGGAAAGTAATTCTGTTGGATGAAGAACTTTACCAGGAGTCAATCAAAGTGGGGTGACGATATGTTTTTGCTCTATGGAGAGCATCTCGATGGTCGCGGATCTGAACTGTGAACATGATCACGATTCCAAATCGACCGTGTCGGCATTAGAGGACAAGAACGTGACGTCGTCGAATCGCTGTGATAGATGCAGCTTACTGCTGCAAAACTGTGAACTATGGATGGCCATATATAATATATATTTTTAATACCCACATTTGTGGCTGGACAAGTGCATTCCTAGTTATTATAATAATTTATTACAGCCCAAAAGTGAAGTATTATTTATGACCTTTTTTGGACATTTGAAGTATACATTGTATACGTTGTTGGCAATAAATACATGAAATTACAAATGTCTTTTGCCCTTGTTTATGCACTTTGCAGAGTGTATGAGATGGAATAAAATGCAGTAATTGAACTTAGAACTTTCTACAATAGAAGTTTCTGGTTTACAGATGCTACAAGTTGCCTTCAATCCACATTATTCATGCACATAATTGTGCTGCTGTAGCTTATTTTAACTTGGCAGGCCATATATCAGAATGACTACATATTGGTTCCCAAGATCGATGATTAGTTCCTGTAACATTCGGGTTGTTGGAATGTAATATAACCTGTATTTATGGGCGTCTATAAACTAAATGCAGTTGACTACATCACTCTAGAGCAGTGTCCAAAGCCAAGATCTAAATTGGAAGATTACCATCTTGATCTGTAATCTAGAGCAGGTAGCAGCTACCTGACCATTTTATATGTAGGTCAAGAGAGTATAATGGTATGGGGTAGCAATGGCATAGCAAGGGAAAGTGCACATAAATAACCCATGTCCATATAGCATACGAGTCCTTCACAGGGATGCCACCATTACCCAGTACCATGTGAAGTGGTTAGGCGTGGCATAAAATTGAGGGTGGGCCATAAGGAACAGAGATATCGTATATTCCCCAAGATACAACGTGTCATTCTGACGTTCAAAAAAGGTTGTCGGTTTAGTACCGACCACGATCTTACACACTTTTCAATTCTACCCCCAATACTACGGATTCTGATAAATGTTACTCAATTTACCTTCTTGGTCAAAGTACAGATCGCTGGTACAAACTTGAAAAGACTTGTATATGATAAGGTGTGTGGAAAGGAGGATAATCTCTACTCTGGAAGACACTTGATATCCCCCCAGAGGTCTATCAGTAAGGTTCAAGCTAGAAGATGAAGAATGAAGCCGAACACCCATCATGGCCAAAATCCTGGGCCAATCTTTTGAAGTACTTGGGCTAGGTAAAGTGGCTCCCCCATCATCACATGCCTCCCCCTATCTGCAGTATGCCAGTAGTGTGCACAGGGCCCTGATGGTTATACCAGTAGTGGGTAGGGAGGACATTTACATGGTCACTAATACTTATCTGTCCTTTAGGATATACTGTAATATGGTTCCTTGCAGAGAACGTTCCTTCATCTGCCTTAACACAAATGACGACTTCTTTTATCGTGCCGCGCCATTCAGAATTCGCTCAAACTTTGCCACAGACTTTTGTTCTCTCTGAATTTACAGAACACAATGCAGAGTAGGAAATCCAGCCGAAATGTCCACCAATCAATACACCTAAGCAGAAAGGAAATGTGCTTTTGTCAATTGGGTAACCTTCACAGAAATGCATTAGCAGATCCATGAATGATGCCGCTCCTAAAATAGACAGCCAGTAAATGGGGGAGAACTGCAGCTCGCTAGAAGGATACTGCGGCCATTCACGTGAATACATTACGAGCTGTAGATGATTGTGCATTGTGGTAATTGATTCTTGTGTTCTCATATGTCTGACAATGATATAAAATCTACTGTCCACGGTGAGACTGGGATTAAAAAGCAGCCCTGGCACACAAAGCCCACCAGTCCACATATCCTGTGTCTCCTCCGTATCTATCCATCAGTGGTCATTTGGATGATTTGGGCAGAACATTTCCAATGTAAGGTGGTACCCACTGGAAATCTTATATCAGATATGCAGCACCCAGATTAATAGACGTTTTGGAGGAATTACAAAGTCCAATAGAAGGTTTCATCTCCGTCCACAGGAGAAACTGCTGTGTGAGAGCCTCTTTGTAGAAAACGATCTGACCCCACGAACATCTCCCTGACCTGTCAGACATGAATGGACCGCATACTCCAGACTATTAATCATAATGAGTGTGTTGCCATGGTAACAGCAGGACTCGCTTCCCAGTACTACTGCTTGCGCTGCCTTCATTAAAGCTCAGCCACTGCATTTGCCTATTATGCACTGAAATCAACGCTCTTGAGCACCTCTAATGTGTCTGATTTCTGTTTCCGGACTCAGTAATGTGCTGTGAATCAGCAAATGAATGACTTTACTTCAGGCAAATATTCGATGATGTGTGTGAGAGCAGCCTCTAATCAATGGTGTTATAGGACGGAGTAAATAGTGCTCACCAGTGCTGTACGTTGTGTTACACTGGCCGCACTGGAAACCTGCGTCTTCTGTTTATGTTATGCAGGGCTAATGCCTGGAGACCTGTTATGGAATCACGAGTGGTCAGTCTGGTTACCTAAGCTGGTGCTAGAGGGCACATTACTGAGGGTGTAGGAGGCAGTCGTACTGGAGACATGTTGGGGCAAGCAGTCTGACAATAGCTTCACCTAACCTCTGGAGTTGTAGTTGGTGGAGTAAGTAGAGTCCAGACTTTGTGAAGTTTAACGGTTTTACTTGAATAAGCTTGCAATAAACTTGTGTAATCCAAACAATGTGGCTTTCTCTTGGCTCTAGCAGGCTAAGGGTAAACTGGCAGGTAAACTTGAATACTTTGCTTTCTCTCTCTGCTGTGCTAATCTCGGGCTTCAGTCTGGTCCCTATCAGCTTCAGTTACTATTTCTTATGAGTGTAATGTATCCTGTGACCCGTTTTGCTGAGTGAGTAGGGTGTCTTTGGCACCGGTCCCTTTCAGAGGTACTAAGTCCTTTTATATACAGTATCAGGAATGGGCTGCTCTCTGAGCTACTTTCCCAAAGCTCCTGCAGCAGTGAGTGGAAAACGCTCCCTCACAGCACTATGCTGCTTCACTCTCTCCTTCCAAATTACAGCTCCCTGCAACCCCTGCCTTGGTGGACTCAGGTACCTGCTCCTATCTCCTAAATGGACCCCCAATGTGAAAGAGAGCACCAGGCGAATGTGAAACATCCTCTATATTAACTGCTATGGGACTGCCAGAAATAGCCAAGCCAACGCTCAGCTTTTTTAGGAACTCCCATAGCAGTAAATGGAGGGTGGTAGTGCTTGCACAGTTTGCTCTCCATTCACTGCTATAGGACTTTTGAAAATAGCCAAGCTCGGTATTTTCAGAAGTCCCATAGCAGTGAATAGCGAGAACACTGCGCATTCGCAGACTGCACTCTTTCAGTTCAGGGCCCCCATCCTATAGTGGGAGCCGCATGGGAAATGTCTTTGCCCGCCAATATCAACTGCTTTCTCAGGAACTCGACCCACCCTAATCAACTGATTAGCAGAGCAACTCATACATGAAAAGGGTTGTCTGTGGTGAGACGACCTCTTTCCAGGTTCTACACATTTATTATCGATCGTAGAATAGATCATCAATCTGACACCCCACCAGTCAGCTGTTACTCTGCCGTCACGGCTCAAGGAAGTAAACAATAAATGGGGCCAGAGCACCACAGCTCCATTCACTGTGTAGTGGCCATTCTCAGGTACTGCAGCTTACTTCAATGGGACCTGAGAATGGCCACTAGACGGTGTATAGAGCTTAGATGTTCCAGTCCCAGTTACGGGGAAAACCGTGTCCTGTCCTGTCACAAGTCAGTACTGATGTGGGTCTCACAATCTCCAGGTCCATTGGAAGGAAGCAGCATAGCTATGTCTGCTGGAAATACAAGGCATGAACAGTTTCTGTTAGCACATTTACAGTGACATGGGCTTAAAGCCCACGACCATACGCCAACATGCATGCATGATCAGATTAAAGCCCCATTCCTACGTCAGCTACAATGTAAAAAATCCTTTGATATAGCACTGTGATGTTTGATGCTGCACTTGTTGCAGCGCCATCTTTACCTCTTCTTCTTTCTTGTGGCCAAAGTGGAATTGGCACCGCCATTATTAGTTCTCTCCGTTGCGCTGAGAATTGTCACTGTGAGCACAGGTGACCAGAGGAAATAGGAAGACGGAGCTCGGGGGAGGGGCTGGAGTATCAGAGGAGCAGGGGGATATTCTGAAGATCCTGACGTCATGCACGCAGCAGATGCCGACCTCCGGTCTGCACAACAACACATGGATCAGAGAGCTAGTCACACCGCCAGGACGTGATTCAGGGAGGAAGGATGAACGGAGGTGAAAAAAGTATACTGCGAGTAAAAACATATTTACAATGGCTGGAATGGGGTTAATATTAACTAGATAAAAAATAAAAAAGTGCTGGTGTGTTCTTATTACAACTAAGGGGGTGAATATAAAAATCAAGGAACCGAATTCTGGCTTCAAAAGGTCCCAAAATAGGACCTTTGTAACTTTTTGGGGTCACAACTTTTTGCACCACTCCTTTTCTGAAAAGGTAGGTGGTAAAGCCAGGAATGCACCACCAATGAGACCAGGTGAGGCGCCTCAGGCAGCACCAAGAGGGGGTAAGCCAAAGGGATAATGAAACAAAAATAGGGCCACGGGTGAAAGGGAAGGAGTTAGGTTAGGAAATTGTCATTGGGCGGGAGGAGCGCTGTTTCAGTTTTCGCCTCAGGCAGCAGAAAGGCTAGGTGCACCCCTGGATAAAGCGGGTGTGGTTAGTTATGTTGAGTTTACTCCAGATTTATCACTGGGACTTTTTCAAAAAGTTAAAAAAAATAAAAGATGCAAACTCATTCCAGTAGGGGATAGAGTGAAAAAAAACTCAAAAACTGAAGTAGCATTTCTAGACAAAAGCATTGTTTAAATATGTGCCAAAGCTAACACTTAACGCGCGACATTTGATAAATTTGGCATAAAGCACTCCAATGCATGCTCAAGCAAAACCGACTTCAAATATTCCCCTCATGATAAATCCCCCTATTTGTGTCTAGGGTAAATGACGGCAGTGTGCAGATGGCTAGAATATTTCCCCTTGCATTATAAAGCATTTATTGCTAATCACGGCCACTTCCGCTTTCACTCATTTTCGGCGCGCTGTATAAGCTGTATTATCTATTTAATCCAAACGGCCTGGAGAGAATTCAGCTGCAGGGACCACATTGTCAGGCCATAGAGAACAAACTATGCGGACTAACAGGAATCTGGAATGCATCGCATTCAGGAGAATTCGGAAGTGTAACTTGTGACAGACAATTAAAATGCTTACTTTCACTTACTGGTCTTTATCACACAATCTACAGTGAAAGTATATTGTGTATTGCAATGATAGGGCACACACACACACACACTGTATATATGTTATATTTTTTGTAAATTATATCTCCAAATCAAATTGCCTAATAGTAAATCTGGCTCAGTTGTCCATAGCAACCAATCAGAGCTCAGCTTTCATTTTTTCAGAGCCCAATAGGAACTGAAAGCTGAGCTCTGATTGGTTGCTATGGACAACTGAGACTGATTTATTATTCAGTTTGCTAAAAGTAGCCTATAGTGTCAGAAAGATGGTGTTCTCCTCGAAACAGCGAATAGTGATTGTGGAAGGCTATGTGCGAAGCAGATCGAAAAAGACCTTTGCCGACAAGTTCCCAGGAACAAAACCACCAGCTATAAACGTTGTGTTCAGAGTCTGGTTTGGAAATGGCATCAAACTGGCTCAAACATGAAGAAACCGAGGCCTCCATCGATGAGGACTGCTGAATTTGTGCATGATATTTAGCAGCAGATTGCAAGGAGCCCCCAAA
Organism: Bufotes viridis; assembly: GCA_033119425.1. Taxonomy (NCBI): domain Eukaryota; kingdom Metazoa; phylum Chordata; class Amphibia; order Anura; family Bufonidae; genus Bufotes; species Bufotes viridis. Next base: position 61,291,842 of record CM065589.1, on the reverse strand, counting down.
AATCAACTTGAAGACGGTCTCAGCAAGATGGTGTATCAGGAACGACGTGTCAGCGAGGGATGATCTCTCTGAAACCGTACCGAATAACGTGTGTGCAGGAACGGAAAGAGTCCGACAAAGCTAAAGGCATAAATTACTGGACTTGGAGCTGATGATGATTGCTGACAGATGAAGCTTGGTTTAATTTATCAGGTCACTTAAATCACCAGAATACAAGGTACTGGTCCGCTGAAAATCCCCATTGGATTCACAAAACACCACTTCACGACCAGAAATCGACATTTGGTGCTCAGTGTCAGGAACACGAATAGTGGGCCCAGTTTTCTTCATCATACAGTCAATACCGCAATTTACCTTCACATCTCTGAACAGTTTTACAACCAACTAACACCAGATGAAAAACTGTCCTGCTTTTTCCAACAAGACGGGGCGACATGCCGCAGAACTCACTGGCACGGGTTCATGAACTGTTTACGGAGGAGCGAACTGTGAGCGAGGGGTTATGGCCACCACGTTTCCCAGACTTGTCCATGTTCAATTTTTATCTGTGGGGAAATGTAAAACAGAAAGTGTCCGCTAACAATCCACATCTCCTGGATGAACTCAAGGAGAACATCACAAACACCATCTGCAGCATCACAAGCCGTATCAGCCAACATAATCAACGTGCCCAAAGATGCAGAGACTCGAACGGGGACCACCACTGACTTGTGGATAATAAATAAAAACAAAAAAAAAACACTTGTCATTCTTATGGGGCTACTTTTCCGTGGCCCACCCTGTATGACCCATATATTATACCATACAATTTATACAGTAAAACAGGAAGCCAAAATCTCCATATACCCATATAATTCTTCAAGGGAATGGTCATAGGGTTTTTTCTAACTGTTTTCAGCCATACACGTGAGACAACCGGCAGCTATCTCTCTCTCGATTCCCCTGTACACATGCATTCTCAGCAGAGGAGAGGGTAGAAAGTTACTGCCAAACAGCACTGACAGTGGTTTATTTCCCGGAAAAGAATAGGACTGCCTCTGGGGGAGAGTTGGGACAGCCTGGTCTGACACAGGTTCTCTGCTTGGGCTTGCAGGGGGTTTCTCAAGTGTCTGTGATGTTCATATATACTTATAGGACAACCCATTTAACAATTGTACCCTCCAACATTTGAAGTGTTGAAGTGTTGTCACTCTGCTCGATAGTCACTGCTAGTTTTTGTTCAGCTAACAATTTTATTACTTTTCTCACCCAGTGGTACAGTTTGGTTATTCCAAGCCATTGTTTCATTGCCTGTTTAAGGGGCCAGACATTGACTCATAAGGTAACCATAAGGGATGAGCTAATTTGTGTTTTCAAATTCACCGTACAAGGTTCAGATTATATAAGAATTCTGTTATGCTTCCGCTTAGTCCATGGTAGCAGAATCCATAATGGAATTCTTAGATACGCGCACCCGAACCTTACGCCAAAATTGAAAACATAAATTCGCTCAAAACTAGTAGACATTCAATAGGTGCCCAACTTTTATCCTTCCAGATAACAGCCTATTTGCATTCCATTTTTCCCAGGGCCTTCAAGACTCCCTAAAGCCTAGAGTAGCAGATGAGGCTGTTGATTGTTGGGAGGGAAGCGTTCCTTCCCGGCAATCGCCTGCTTGTCAGTGGATAAGACTGCAGTATTACATGCAGCGATCTCCTCCACAGTATAGGAAGGAGTGATCCCCTGAGGATAGGTCATCAGTAGGGATGAGTGAACTTGTGTTTTGAGGTTTGGCGTACAAGGTTTGGGTTATCTAAGAATTCCGTTATGGATTCCGCTACCACAGATTAAAACTTATGGTCCGTGGTAGCGGAATCCAAAACGGAATTCTTAGATAAACCGAACCCTGTACCCTGAACTTGAAAACACAAGTTCACTCATCCCTAGTCATCAGTATTAAAGCCTCGGAAAACCCCTTTAATTGCACATATATAGAATATTCTGTAAGGGTGGGGGTACATACCACAATAATCACACAATACAGTAAAGCTACAAAAATTCATCCGTTTCGTTTATATGTTTGATATGTGACCTTGTCATGTGTCAGAAATATCCGAGTACAAAATAGTGATCGTATATGAAATTTCATAGTTTACTGAGTCTGATAGGCATGCAGAGTATTTTTCCTTAGTATTAGTATTTTTCTGAAGGTATGTGTAGATAGAAGCTCATAGGCCCAGGTAAAGTTCAATTCAATTCCCCTTCCCCACCCTAATATACACATGATACTACCAGTACATCACTGGTAATAAATAGGTTTATACACACAGTTCCTCTGTCCTCATCTGCTGCTTACCCACTGCTGTCAACTGTCCCAAATATATTGGGACGGTCCCTGATTTTCTAAGATAGTCCTGGCAAATTTGGGCTGTCCTGGGCAGGAAATGGATGTGGCTAATGTAATGTAAACCCCATCCATAGGTTGGCGGTCCCTGGCTGTGCCTGGATGTTACCAGGGCCAGTCTTAGATGCCCCAATTTTACCAACTGAAACATAGGTAAGAATATTTACCTTTCTGAAGCTGGCCATACACATTAGATTTATGTTGGCCAAATGACCCAATTTCTGCAGAATTAGCTGACCGGTTATTATCTATGGGGGCTGTCCATCCCCTGGCAGATGTTGGGGTAAAGATAGTGTAGTTGGATATCATCATGCCCTATCCTTTTGTTCTCAAAGAAGATAAGCCATGGTTGTCATGTGGAACTGTGACCGTCATGGGGGCATTGTAGGGAAATTGTGGTTGTTGTGGGGCATTGTGGCGGTCAAGAGGGCATGCTTTCTTGCACTAGGGCCTTGTGGATGGCATAGGGGACATTGTGGCTTTTGAAGGGAAATTGTGACTGTCGTGGGGGCATTGTGGTAGTTGTGGGGATTTGTGGCTCTTATGGGGCATTGTGGCAGTTGTGGGAATTTGTGGTTCTCATGGGGGCATTGTGGTAGTTGTAAGAAACTGTGGCTCTCATTGGAGCATTCTGGTAGTTGTGGTCAATTATGGCTCTCATGGGGCATTGTGATAGTTGTGGGGAAGGGGAATAGTGGCTCCCATGGGGCATTGTGGTAGTTGTGAAGAATTATGGTTCTCATGGAGCAGTGTGGTAGTTGTGGGGAATAGTGGCTTTCATGGGGGCATTGTGGTAGTTTTGAGGAATTGTGGCTCTCAGGGGCATTGTGGTAGTTGTGGGGAATTTTAGTTCTCTGGAGGCATTGTGGTAGTTGTGTGGAATTTTGGCTCTCTGGAGGATTGTGGTAGTTGTGGGGAAATGTGGCCCTCATGGGGCATTGTGGTAGTTGTGGGGAATTGTAGCTCTCATGGGGCATTGTAGTAGTTGTGGGGAATTGTGGCTGTCCGGAGGATTGTGGTGGTTGTGGGGAAATGTGGCCCTCATGGGGCATTGTGGTAGTTGTGTGGAAATGTGGCTCTCATGGGGCATTGTGGTAGTTGTGGGGCAAATTGTGGCTGTTGTGGTGGCATTGTGGCTGTCACAGAGGCGATCTGTTTATATTATTAAGCATTGAGGCTGGCATAAGACAAATTGTGGCTGACCTGGGTCCAGTCTGTGGCTGGCTCTGTAGAGGTCCATCACAGCTGGAAGTAGCCGTCATGTCAGTCCAAATGGAAAACATGAGCAAAGTGAACGACTACAATCAGAGAAGATGTTACGGTAAGTCTTTGGTTTCAGATGTTAAGTCATCCGACCAACACTGTACGTACCTAAACAGTATGTTGTAGTAATTGATAATTTTACAGTAGTGTAAGATTGGAGTTAAAGCAGGACATAAGGGAAGGGACCTTCTGTAAGCGAGTTCACCAACCCCCCCCCCCCCAACCAATCCAGCAACGCATTTAACAGCTATTCAGAATATATCTTACTGCATTCTTAACAGAAGATTAATAGCAGTAAAAAAAAAAAACAAGGAAAGTCCCTTCATTACATTGGAAAATATCATTATAAAGAAGAGTAATTCCATCCATGAGATGTCATTGATCTTGTGATGAAAGTCTGTGAGGAATCTTCATCGTTAAGTCATGTGTCTCTACAGGTTTATGGGAAAAGGTGTATATACCGCCATATTATTACATTATAGTACGTAACTAGGATTTCTAAGAGCGTCCATGGTGTGTACAGGGAGTTTACTGACCTGAAGCTCCTCAGTGTTGCTGTCCATATCATTCCACCCTAAAGGGAATGTGTCATCAGAAAATGACCTATTGTTTTTATGTTAAGCATACTGTATTTTTGGACTATAAGACGTAAAATTGAAAAATTGAAAATACATTTTCTACTTATTAAACCTTCCCTGGTCGCCTAATGAAGAGCAGAGGTCACTGTCAGTAACGTGGGGTCTAGCGTAGAAGGGGTTAATGGTTTGGGCAGCTTAGCGTGTCTTCTACTGACCATTGTAACAAACAGCAATGGCGCATGTGGTCACCTCATAAAATGTACCTACCCAAGTAAATGTGTCTCCTGTCATTGCTCTGCAGTCATTGTTCTGTCAGATTACTTTTTTTTTTTTTGTTTTTTACTCTCCATTAACATGGCACTATGGAAATATACACACACACAGTAGTGCGGTACACACATTATACACACACACAGCTCTGCAGTATTATCCACACACAGTATATCATGCACACACAGCAGTGCAGCACGCACATTTATACAAACACATTAAATTACACATAGCTGCTGCAAAACCAAATAATACGCACCTCAGCTGCTGCAGAACCTTATAATACACACCTTAGCTGCTGCAGAACCTTATAATACACACCTCAGCTGCTGCAGAACCTTATAATACACACCTCAGCTGCTGCAGAACCTCATAATACACACTTCATGTGCTGCAGAGCCTCATAATACATGCCTCAGCTGCTGCAGAACCTCATGATACACACCTCATCTGCTGTAGAACCTTGTAATACACACCTCATCTGCTGCAAATTCTTATAATACACACCTTAGCTGCTGCAGAACCTCATAATACACACCTCATGTGCTACAGAACCTCATAATACACACCTCAGCTGCTGCAGAACCTCATAATACACACCTCATGTGCTGCAGAACCTTGTAATACACACCTCATGCGCTGCAGAACATCATAATACACACCTCATCTACTGCAGAACCTTATAATACACACCTCAGCTGCTGTAGACCCTCATAATACACACCTCAGCTGCTGCAGAACCTCATAATACACACCTCATGTGCTGCAGAACATCATAATACATGCCTCATCTACTGCAGAACCTTATAATACACACCTCAGCTGCTGCAGAACCTCATGATACACACCTCATCTGCTGTAGAACCTTGTAATACACACCTCATCTGCTGCAGAATCTTATAATACACACCTTAGCTGCTGCAGAACCTCATAATACACACCTCATGTGCTACAGAACCTCATAATACACACCTCAGCTGCTGCAGAACCTCATAATACACACCTCATGTGCTGCAGAACCTTGTAATACACACCTCATGCGCTGCAGAACATCATAATACACACCTCATCTACTGCAGAACCTTATAATACACACCTCAGCTGCTGCAGAACCTCATAATACACACCTCAGCTGCTGCAGACCCTCATAATACACACCTCAGCTGCTGCAGAACCTCATAATACACACCTCATGTGCTGCAGAACATCATAATACATGCCTCATCTACTGCAGAACCTTATAATACACACCTCAGCTGCTGCAGAACCTCATGATACACACCTCATCTGCTGCAGAATCTTATAATACACACCTTAGCTGCTGCAGAACCTCATAATACACACCTCATGTGCTACAGAACCTCATAATACACACCTCAGCTGCTGCAGAACCTCATAATACACACCTCATGTGCTGCAGAACCTTGTAATACACACCTCATGCGCTGCAGAACATCATAATACACACCTCATCTACTGCAGAACCTTATAATACACACCTCAGCTGCTGCAGAACCTCATAATACACACCTCAGCTGCTGCAGAACCTCATAATACACACCTCATGTGCTGCAGAACATCATAATACATGCCTCATATACTGCAGAACCTTATAATACACACCTCAGCTGCTGCAGAACCTCATAATACACACCTCAGCTGCTGCAGACCCTCACAATACACACCTCATCTGCTGCAGAACATAATAATAGTGGCAACAGAACTACATGTCTCATCAGGACAAGGTTGTTATTACTGGAAATTATAAGGCAATACATGAAAGGGGTAAAGGAGGAGAAAACTACAAATCTCAGCATGTCCAGGCTGTCATTATGGAACACCTGTGTACTTTAAAGGGAGAGGTAAATAGGAAGAGAGAACTCCAACTCCCTGCATGTCCAGACTGTTATTATATCAGTGGACATTGCATAGAAAGGGATATAATAGGAGAGAACTACAACTCCTAGCATTTCTAGATGTTATTATGAGCTATCACAGGACATTACAGCTTATAGATGAAGAGAAACCACTAACCTCTCCTTCACGCACAGCACAAGAACTCCGCCCCTCACATTGTGACATCACACAGGTCCTTCACCTCTGCTGAGCTTTGTCTTTTCCTGTCCTGATGACATCACACAGGTGCCTCTCCAGCTGGCATTTTCTACTCTGCTAGCTTGCCAAGTGTAATTAAAGAGTGGCCCTTTCATCCACAGCGGAGCCCTCTTCCCACCTTGGGCCCCATAGGAGCTGCATTGTCTGCCTCCATTGGAGGTACTCCGCTGTCTCAGTGATCCAGTATGATACAGTGCTGTATCGGATCATTATGGAAGTTGCCAGGGTGCTCTGGCAAGGCTGAGTGTGAAAACTGCAGGCTTTTAGGATATTTTTTTTTTAAATACACTAACAAAAAAAATCACCAAAAACAATAAGACACAGGCACTTTTTAGCATGATTTTTTAGTCCAAAAATGCTATTTGTTTTTTAGTTTTTGGTGATTTTTTTGTTAGTGTATTTAGAAAAAAAATATCCTAAAAGCCTGCAGTTTTCACACTAAGCCTAATAATATGCTTTCCTATTCTGTAGAGATCACTTCTCAGAAGTCATCTCATTATCATGACAGGCAGGATTACAATGAGAGGTGACACCTATCTATAGAGAACACAGGATCCATTATTCACAGTAGGCGATAGACACAACTCACCTCCTTCCCTTCCCCGCACAATGACCTCTGCACAGATCTGCAAGCCCACAACACTCTCCCATAGAACTCATTAAAATGTCCCGTAGCAGTAAATAGAGAACGCCCTGGGCATGCGCGGCCACCTCTCCATTCACCGCTTTGGGGCGGCTGTAAATAGTGGTGCGCTCGCTTTTACTTTGGACTCGGAGGACTCCTTCTGGAGATAGGGGTGGATCCCAGAGGTAGGACCCACACCTGTCTGACATTGGAGGCATATTCTAGCGATGTCTGAGATTAGACAACCCCTTTAAACTTTGACATTCACTCAAATGGGAGCAACTCTGCAGTAACCAGCTCCGTCCACTACACTATAAGTAGAGCCGTGTAGTTCTAGAGCTACTTCCAGCAGATGATAGGCAGTAGTACAGGTTGTCCTAGCCCTTCAGAACTAATGTCAAAATACTGGAAAACCCCTTTAACCTTGTTTTGGTCAAGGACGGCCAAATTGGCCTTGAATTGCCGTTCAGGAATGACATGCTTCTTTTAAAAGATGTTTCCCATCTTAGCTAGTGATATCATATTGCGAAGATAAGCAATGACTTGCTGATTGGAGATCTATTAATGGACACGTTGGTAGGTCCACGTTCAATATTTATATGAGTAGGGCCCCCTTGCTTATTATATTTATACCTTTCAACATGATAAAATGCTAATTACAAACTACCATCACCATATAGAACCAGTACAGCAGTGCATATATACTGTGGGGGGATTTATCAACCTGGTGTAAAGTAGAACTGGCTTAGTTGCGAATAGCAACCAATCAGATTCCACCTTTCATTTTTCAAAGGAGCTGTGATAAATCAAATGAGGAGTCTGATTGGTTGCTATGGGCAACTAAGCCCATTCTACTTTACACCACGTTGATAAATCTCCCCCATATCTAAATGTGTATATAATATATATATATATATATACATATATAAAAATATATATATACAATGCAACAGCACTCTGCAGGCCAAATAAAGTACTAAACGTCATAATAAATGCTCTTATGTTAATCCTATGCTTATTAATAAGGTAGAGATGCATAGCAAATAAATTTTGTACAAAATTATTTGGGCCCATCTGCCACACGTGAAGGCGATCTCTGTAAAGACGGGAACCTAACACTAAATGCCACCTGTTATGTGCCCATAGCCTCTATAAGATTCATGGCATGTCGGTTCCACATGCATGCTGGGTCCACTCTGCTACAGGGAATTCAGGTACCAACATGCATGCTAAGCTTACTCTGTACCTCTCCTGGTGCCAGACGGCTTCCAGAGAGTCCACTCTATACTTCTCCGGATGCCATGATTCTTATAGAGGCCGTGAGGGCACATAACAGGTGGCGTTTAGTGTTAGGTTCCCGTCTTTACAGCGATCGCCTTGACGTGTGGCAGACGGGCCCAAACAATTGTGTACAAAATTTATTTGCTAAGCATCTCTACTTTATTAATAAGCATAAGATTACAGGCACACTGCCTGGTAAGGGTAATACTGCTGATTAAAATGATACCTGTCTTGTGAAAATCGGTTCTGGTCTCCCAGAGAAAAAAATACTTTTATTCGTTATGAGGGCTTCAGTGCACTGAGGAGCTAGGCCCCGCCCCTTGGTGCACAGATTACCTTCTTTTCATAAAGAAAAAAAGTTTTTTTTTTCTCGGGAAGGCTGCAGCCGATTTTCACAAGACAGGTATCATTTTAATCAGCAGGATCAACCCTACCAGCCAGTGCACCTAGTTTAATAAGGTTGATCCTGCTTGACAGGTGCCCTTTAAGGAAACAGTATCCTAAAATAATAAGGCTTTTTGTAAAACTGCCATCTGTAGTGTTCTAATGAAAATGCGGAATAAGCACAACCTAAAAGTATTTTTTTTTACTTCCGTCATTATAGCCTGAAATTGAGCGAGCTTGTAAAATGTTCTCCTGAGCTCCCAGCCTTGTGGGCGCTGACACTAAATGCATCTTTTCTCAATGGCCCCTTTTTCCATCTCAGCGGCCTAGGCGCAGTGCCGTCACCCGTCAGCCGGCCGATGCGATCTGAACGATATAACAGTTATAATTTCTGTGATGTGAAACTATATCTGACTCTGCAAACCCACAGGAAAGATGAAAAGCTCGATAGCCATTAAGTGTGTTTATAGCCAGCGCAACGCTGGGCAGGATGTCAATGCCCCTCTATTCAATTAAACCTGAAGGACACCGCGCTCCAAACTTTTTGAAAGGATATCCAATTCCCACACACCCAAACATAGGAAATGAAGGCCACTCGCTCCTCCGTAGAGTCTTTTTTTTCAAGCAAGTCCCAAATGGCAGACCTGGAAGAGCTAATGAATAAGATGTACTGTGAGATGCCTGGGACGGGAGGGGGAAGTGAATCCATTAAAGTTTACCGCAGAGTCATCTCCGCTCCACACACATTTAAGTATCAGTTGCAAGGCTGTTTGATGGCTGGAGCTTCCTGCCCGGGGAATATTGCAGGTTCAGACAGTACAATAAGAGAAGGGTGAACCCAAGTCTTGTTAGTGTCTTGTTCTGCAGCCAACCCAAATAAACCTCAAAGTAAAGAGAGGTGTTGTCACATTCCTTGATTTGAAGGCCACGACCGACAAAAGAGGTCATGCACTTTTGGTGGTGTACCGCTCCATTCAGTGCAACTGGCTTCCACTCCATCATCACTACCAGCTCTGAAATGTCAATCAAAGAAGAGGGGAGATGTTATGGCGGAAAGGTGGTGCACAAAATGGTGTGATCCCACCGAAAACCTTTGTATAAAAATAAAAAGAATTTCTCTGGATATGGCTACTTTCACATTGGCGCACAGCTCTCTGGCAGGCTGTTCCAGCATAGGACGCCGGAAATCTGCCTGACAAAGACTGCTGCATGCAGTGTTTTTCTCCATCTGAATCCCAGCATACTTTTTGGGGGTAACAGCCAGATCTCTGCCAGACCCCCTTATAGTCAATGGGACCAACGGGCATTCTGGAAACATCCAGCAATGCCGGATCGGAGAACTCTGGTAGGCTGGGAGCATTGCCGCCAATGTGAAAGGAGTCCTTAGAGTATCATATTTTCATAAGAAAGGTATAGTTATGGTTTGGGTCATCTACCCCACATGGCAGAATGCTTACCTGTCTAAGTGTGACCCATATGGCACTTACCGGTGTCTCACCAGTTATTGGTACATGATTGCAGTATCACCAGGGAGGACATCATTACGAGAACTCTGTACCAGGTCCAAACTATACACCAGACAGTAAGGCATACGGTAACCGTCATGTCACTGGGTCTTATATCTAAAGGGGTCTCCCCATCACATAAAGGGATGGCGTTTTGCTTGGATAAGCTAGCACTTTCTGATCGGTAGGGGATTGACCTCTGGGGCCCTTATCTATCCTGAAGATAATAGTCACAGCACTGATTTATAGCGTTCCTAAACCGTCACATAAACCTTATGAAAACCAGTCGAATATAAATGTGATAAAAAGAATATTTGTAATATACTTTGGGGATAAATACGCCTATATTAGGTGTATTTCTGGCTCAGATTGCAGCGCAAAGGTTATTTGCACTCCAACCTGAGACTTCTTCCCGCTCACACCATGTCTAAAAAAAAGTGGACTGGAAAGGGGACAGGTCAGCAGGCTATGTCTCATTTATCATTTTATTTGACTGTTTTAGGCATAGAAAATGCACTTTGGAGTCTGTACACTGTACACCACTCACATGTCAGCAATGTATTGGTGTATGGATTCTACTGGGGCCGTACTGAGTGCTGTACAGGCAGGAGCACACATCGCTGCTCCCGCCTGTACCAACTCCGCTCACTGAACACTCTGCATAGTGCATCACCGATGTGCAATGTCAGGCTTTAGACTACTTTCACACTGCCGGTAGCCTTTTCCAGCGGGGGAACAGTTACCGCAAGTCCATCGTGCTGGCAGAAATCTGCTCCGGCCCCTTTCACCATGCCAAGAGTTTTATTCCGTCCGCCTCTCGGCATGCTTGTCATGCTGCGGCTGGACCTCCGGACTGCCCCCATTGTATTGAATGGGGCTGGAGCAGCCTTCCGGCGGCACGATGGACTTGCAGTAGCACGGATCCGGCAGGCTGTCCCCCCGCCAAAACAGCCTGCCAGAAAAGGCTACCGCCGGTGTGAAAGTAGCCTTAGCGGAGTGGGCACAGGCAGGAGCAATGATGTGAGCTCCTGCCTGCACCTGCTCCCACTGCTCTGCTAAAGCCTTGCCTGTATCAATGTGGTATTTAAGCCTTTAGCGGAGTGGATCAAGCGCAGGCAGAAGCTCTGCATAGCACTTTGCTGCTCCTGCCTTTTCCCGCTCTGCTAAAGTCCGACATAGCACATCGATGCAGGTACAGGTAGGAGCAGCGATGTGTGCCCCTACCTGTACAGCGCTCAGTGCGGCCCCAGTGTAGTCCATAATCCCATACACAGAGGTGTACAAGTGTACAGGTTGTAAAGTGCTATAGATAGCAGAACTTCAGGTGCCTATTTCAGTAGGAAAAGTCAAAAAATGAAAACAAAAATATTACATATACATTACAAATATTCTTTTTATCACATAGGTCTTAATAAAGTTATGTGAAAGTTTTGGTACACTTTAAAGGGCATCTCTCAGCAGATTTCTACCTATGACACTGGCTGACCTGTTACATGTGCACTTGGCAGCTGAAGCCATCTGTGTTGGTCCCATGTGTGTCCATATGTGCTCGTATTGCTGAGAAATATGATGTTCAATATATGCAAATGAGCCTCTAGGAGCATTGGGGGCGTTGTCCTTACACCCAGAGGCTCTGCTCTCTCCATCTGCACTTCAGCTGCCAAGCGCACATGTAACAGGTCAGCCAGTGTCATAGGTATAAATCTGTTGTCGGATGGCCTTTAATATTTTGAGAATAAAAAAGCTAAACCAGTGCTGCAGCCCCTTCAACACTTTTCCCTGCACAGAGGCAAGAGCGCCACCATGCAGTGAAAACCTGGCAGTTCTGACTTAGCGCCTCCGCTCTCAGTATCATGCGGTTCTGGCCTTTCATCTGTATCTCCAGGACTCTAAGGCTGTTCACATGTGACCGATTAGCTGCGGATTTGCTGTTGCAGACTTTTGTGCAGGAAATCTGCAGCGTTGTACAGTACCAGCAAAGTGGATGAGAATTTCAGAATTCTCATCCTCATGCTACATAAAAATAACACAGCAAAAAAGCTGCAGCATGTCAATTCATTCTGCAGATTTCATCCTTTCGGGTTTGAGAGAGCACCGGCGCTTCTGTGAGCAGCAGCCTCCTCTCTGCTTACCGAGCACATTGTATATCGGCTGTGCTTGGTATCATAGCTCAGCCCCATTCACTTCTATGGGTCCGAAATGCGCCATGGTGACTGATGAACATGACGTCACATGACCTAGGGAAAGCTGGAGAAGGCTGCGGTGCTACTGCAAGCACTGGTGCCTTCTCAAACAGCTGATCTGTGTGTGTGTGTGTGGGGGGTCCCAGGTGTCAGATACTGATAACCTATCCAGAGGATAAGCCATCAGTATGTAAGTCTCGGAAAACCCCTTCTTAGGCTTCATTCAGACGACCGTATGAACGGATCCGCATCCGATCCGCAATTTTGCGGAAAGTATGCGGATCCATTCATTTCTATGGGCTCCTCAAATATGCGGACAGTCCTCCGTGTGCTGTCCGCATCCGTCGTTCCGTTGTTTCTGTCCGCAAAACAAAACTCACTTGTCCTATACTTGTCCGCAGAAAACGGTCCGTGGCCTAATACAAGTCTATGGATCCGCAAAAAAACGGAACATATTTTGCAGGATCCGTTCCGTTTTTTTGCGGATCCGCAAAAAAACGGACATGTGTCCAGAAGAACTTACTGAAGCCATACGGCCGTCTGAATGAGCCCTTAGTCATATAGACTTAAAGGGAATCTGTCAGCAGATTTGCACCTATGGCACTGGCTCACCTGTTACATGTGCACTTGGCAGCTGAAGGCATCTGTGTTGGTCCCATGTTCATATGTGCCTGCACTGCTGAGAAAAATGATGTTTTATATATATGCAAATGAGCCTCTAGGAGCAATGGGGGCGTTGTCATTAAACTTAGAGGCTCTGCTCTCTCACCCTCTGCGCTTTGATTGACAGGGCCAGGCAGGGAAAACCTCATCACACCTGCCTGGTCCTGTCAATCAAAGTGCAGAGGGTGTGGAAGTTGCAGAGAGCAGAGCCTCTAGGTGTAATGGCAACGCCCCCATTGCTCCTAGAGGCTCATTTACATATATGAAAACATCATATTTCTCAGCAACGCGGACACATTTGAACATGGGACCAACACAGATGGCTTCAGCTGCCAAGCGCACATGTAACTGGTCAGCCAGTTTAACAGGTAGAAATCTGCTGACAGATGCCCTTTAAGACACGGAGAAGTGCTGCAGTTGCGGATTCTTTGCTTACTGTGGTGCATTTCGCCAAGTCATTCAGCACATTCACAGCTTTCAAGAACACACCTTGATTGCCTACATCAAACAATTGATACATACCTTTCAAATTCTCCTGCTCTTAGTCATTATCTACGGATTTACAGTCCTTTCCTCGGTAATTGTTTAATGGGAGGAATCAAAGTAAAAATAACACGCGGTGTCTAGCGACTGTCTCATCCGAGCGGTTTAATATTACATAGCCCTATATAAATGGTGAAGACGTTTGGTCTCGAGTACATTAGGGAAGGTGAACCACAGGAAATGGATGCGAAATGCATTAGCATAGTTTTACCAATATCTTTTTGCATTATGGAGATACAGAAAACCATTACCTTCCGCAAGTCCATCCTCCTGCAGACATTTCCCGGCTTAAAGTTAATTGTTGATTCGGATGTCCTCATACTTCTGTTGACTTTACGCGGGGGGAACTTGCTGACACAGTGACACGGCAAATATAGAAACATAACACAACGTGATGGAGCCATCTGGTAGCTGTGATATCGTTTCTTATACCGAGGGGGAAAATTGGGTTCTGAGACCTGGATTAGGATTGAATATGTTCTAATATTGTTAAAGGTGTTCTACACTGTAAGATATTTTTAGAAACATTTTATTAAAGGGGTTATTTTATTAAGACAGCCCAGTCATCAGCTGCTTGGCATGGGTTCTGATTCAGGGCGCCAATCAATCAGCTATGATCGCCAGGGAAATCTGTAGCTGGTCTTCCACTTCCTCTGCAGTGGCCACTGCTGGAGAACGGTGGTATTACATTCAAACTGATGGCTAACCATGCATTACGTGGGCAGGTTTGATACACAGCAGTGCAGGGCACTCTTTGTAAATAGCTCTCCGCCATGGCTCCACAGAATACGTCATAAATATCTCATAAATACAGGGGTGCCCTTACCCGTGTCCCAAGTGACCGAAGCAGCTGCTGGGTTTGGCATGCAGATGGAAAAAGAAAGAAGAGCTGGTTGCATAGCTCCATTAGAGGGGTTGTGCTGTGCAAAGATTGATGATAAGGTCATCGGTATTGGAAAATTCAAAAATTCGAAAAATCACAGAATTCTACAAAAGAATGCGCTTTGTGACTAATTACTTTGTCATGAAGCGCATTTATTTGTAAGTAGTGGGTGCAATGACAAGGAACAGGGCAATCGTCATTGTACCCCTCAGATGCCGCGTTTATTGCTGATCGTGGCATCTGACAGTAGGAAGACAGTGTAAAATAAATACAAATAAAAAAAAATCATACTTACCTCATCAGTTTAATCGCGATGAGCTGGCCGCAGCCTTCTTGGTTGAAGATCTAATGCATAATTCTGCGCGGCCCGTGATGACATCATCAGCGCACACAGGATTTCGTGCAAGATCTTCAATCAAGATGGTGGCGACTGGCTCGTCGCGATCAAATGGATGAGGTAAGTATAATTTTTTTTTTATTTTTTTTACCACCATTCAGGGAAAATAGTTTTGCTACCACGAAGCACGAGGCTTTGCAGCAAATAGAATTTTCCCTGAAATTCGGATCGAGACTAGTCATCGGTAGAAGATCGGTGGATTCCAACTCCTTGCTGAGCAGATGCTTGTGCGAGCGCTGCTTCACTTCAAAATGACCTGCATGTCGTCTCTCTTGTAGATGCAGCACAGTGTAATTACATCTGCTCCTCCTCCTTCAAGTGAATGGGCAGATGCAATTACACTGTGCCGCCAATGCAAAGGAGACAGCGCGCAGGTCATTTTGAAGCGGACGCAGCGCTCGCATGAGCATCACTACCTCTTCAAACAGCTGATCAGTGGCGGTGCCAGGATTCAGACCCCCGCCAATCTAATATTGATGACCTAATCAATATAGTATCACTGCACAACTTCTTTACAAACCATGTGAGCATAGAATTAGCTGAGCATGCACAGCCACCTCCCCACTAAATATTTAAAGGGGTTGTCCCATTCTTCCCCCACTCAGCCCCTCTGACACTCATGTCATTTCATGCTCCGATGCTCTCTCTTGCCCTGCTCTGAAGGGCTTTTTCTTCAGCTCCTGTGACGTACCAGGTCTCACCATGGGAATGTTAGGTGGAGGCTACCACCTAGCAGTGATCCTGGTGATGTCAATGGCACTAATAGGTGGGCTTTAGCACTGCCCTAGCCTGTAAAATGGCCTAGGGCAGCACTAAAGCCTGCCCACTAATGCCGGTGACATCACCGGGAACACTGCTAGGTGGAAGCCTCCACCTAGCAGTGTGAGAATGTACACAAACAAGCCCTTGCCCATGCTCCGATGCTCATGTCAGAGGGGATATGTCCGGGTTCAGATTGAACCTCTTTAAGGCCTATCGCTGACTGTTTCAGTTTTTGCCTCAGGCAGCAGAAAGGCTAGGTGCACCCCTGGCTGTCTGGTATGCCCTATGCCACTTTGCTGAAAATTATTCTGCGGTGAGGAGACAGTAACCTCACAGAGTTAAGAGATTTGACCTCATCCAGTGAACCAGGAGGCAATGTTAATGAATAATTGGTTGAGTTAACAGGTCTGTGAGATGAAACTATCAGCAAGATAAGAGGAGAACCCCGCCAGGAAAATATATCACGTTGTAGGAGTCTTTAAAAAGGAGCTGTACCCTGTCCTGACATGTCTGTTTTAGTAGCTACTTGGTTTGGAACAACAATTCTGGAGAATCTATTCTTATGACACTATGTTGTGGTATTCCTATATTATTCCTGCTAGAAGTTTATGATTGAATTACTAGCAGTTTGCAATAAAGATCCAAATGGGTGTTACTAGTTGGGGATATGTCTGACAATGACCGCACTGATTGGATAGGGTCAGACTGTGCAGGGACACCCCCTGACTGGTAACACCCTATTTAACCTTTATTGCAAATTGCTGGCACTCCATGAACTTCTAGTAGGAATAATAAAGGAATGACACGAACATAGAGTTAGGGCTCATGCACACGACCGTTGTGTTTTGCGGTCCGTTTTTCACGGATCCGTTGTTCTGTATCTGAGGGTTTTTTTTCTGTTATGTGCCTGCATCCGTTCTGTTATGCCACAAAACATATCCGTATGGGTTTTGTATGCAATCTGTTTTTTGCGGATCACAAGCGGAAACAGAAAATTTGTAATCATTACTGTAATGTACAGTAATGTTTGTAAACAGTAAACACATGGGCAAAGTTGGCATGGATCCGCAAAATATGGATGACATACGGATGTGTTCCGTATGCATTCCGTATTTTTTGCGGACCCATTGACTTGAATGGAGCCACGGACCGTGATTTGTGGACAATAATAGGACATGCACTACTTTTTTGCGGAATGGCCAAGCGGACATACGAAAACGGAATGCACACGTTGTTTTTGCGGACTCATTGAAGTCAATGGTTCCGTATATGGGCCGCAAAAAAAAACGGAACAGAAATGGAAACAAAATCCTTTCATCTGCATGAGCCCTTATCTAGACTCTTAAAGGGGTTGTCTCATCATGGACAATGGGGGCATATCGCTAGGATATGCCCCCATTGTCTTATAGGTGCGGGTCCCACCTCTGGGAGAACGGAGTCCCACATATCGAGAACGGAGCCCCGCAAGTGAAGACTAGCGCACTGCGTATGCGCAGCCGTCCTCCATTCATTTTCTATGAGGCTGGCGAAAATAGCTCGGCTATTTCCGTCAGCGGCCCCATAGAAATGAATAGGGGCGGGGGGCGCGCATGCGCAGTAGGCTCCCGTTCACTTCAATGGGGAGCCGGCTTGCTGGTGGCCGGACCGTGGGGGCTCCGTTCTCGATATAGCTGGGACCTGCACCTATAAGACAATAGGAGCATATCCTAGCGATATGTCCCCTGGGTCTATGATGAGACAACCCGTTTAAGCTGACCATACACTTCAGATAGCGTTTGCCCAAGTTCCTGCTAACACCCCCATACACATATACACTCGACATGGCCGAGAATGCATGTGTTTTCCATAGGGAACTGGTTGAAAGCTGCTACCAGATACCTTTTGAGTTGAAGGGCTTATTTTTCATAAGAATAAAAGGATTGGACATGTTGAAATCTGCATTCCGGAGAGAATCAGAAGACCTCCCATATACTTTACATGGCGGCCGGTCCATTCGATATTGGAGCATTTGGCCTTACAGAAAAAAAAAAGGATCATGGAAGAATTTGTGCCTCTTCTGTGTTTTGGACTTGTTACTGATTTTGGCAGAAATCTACAGAATAACTGATTTGCAGCAGAGAAATACTGCGGAAAATTACATTTACAGGAATTTCACCACCTACTCCTAAGGGAAAACCTTAGCATCCGCATTTTCTGTGGACCCATAAAGTGGACGACCAATATCCATATTTTTCAGATCCGGTTGTGTGCATGAGGCCTCAATGTTTTGTCAGTATATCTTTGGGAGGAAACTGGACTACCGACAGGGAACCCAAGGAGAACATCCAAACTCCATGCAGATGTTGTCCTTGGTTGGATTTAAACCTAGGACCCCAGTGCTGCAAGGAAGCAGTGCTAACCACTGAGCCACCATGTTATGCCTCAGTCACATGTCAGTGTCCGGTCAGTGATTTCCATCAGTGATTTTGAGCCAAAACCAGGTGCAGGTCTAACCACAGAACAGGAGCAGATCTTTCCCTTACCCTGGGTTCACACCTGAGCGTTTTACAGCGCGTTCAAGCGCTGTAAAGCGCTCAACAGATTAAAACCAATGCATCCCTATGGGAGTGGTTCACACTTGAGCGTTTTACAGCGCGTTTGAGCGCGCTGTAAAACGCCCAACGCATAAACAAGTACTTGAGCTTCTTTTGGGGCGTTTGACGCGCGTTTTGTGATTGACACCACAGTAGTCAATCACAAGAACGCGCGTACGAACGCGCGTTTCCTATTTGCAAAAACGCGCAAAAAAACGCGCGTCTAAAACGCGCGTTTTTGGAACGCTCAGGTCTGAACCCAGGGTTATACCTTATATATATGGAGGCTCCAGTCCTGGTTTTGGCTCATAATCACTGATGGAAATCACTGACCAAAAGGGTTTATGCACACGACCGTATTTTCTGTCCGCTTCCGTTCCGTTTTTTGTGCAGCCCGTATGCGGAACCATTCACTTCAATGGGGCTGTAGAAAATAAGTAAGTTACTCCGTGTGCACTCCGTTTCCGTTTGTCCGCATGGCCGTTCCGCAAAAAAGTAGTGCATGTCCTATTGTCCGCAAATCACGGTCCGAGGCCCCATTCAAGTCAACGCACACAGAACACATCCGTATTTTGCGGACCCATACTGTAGAAATGCTATGCCCAGCCCATATTGCTCATGTGTTTGGTGATTAATAAGTTACTATTTCCGTTTTGGATCCTCAAAAAAACGGATCGCATACGGAAACCATACGGATATTGTGGGAATTAGCTTTTGATAGAGGCAGGATTGGCCTGCTGGCGGACAGTCAGAGACAGTGACACACAGGGTTAAGTCCAACAAAGTTCCACTTTATTGTGGTATCAGCAGCAAAAACAAAATACGGCCTTTACATCTCAGGCAAAATACAAAACAAAACCTGCTCGTCTGAGCGCTGACTAACAGTATCGTACTCACTGTCCTAGGTACGGTTTGGTCAGCTCTGTAGTTCACCACAGATGCACACTCCCATGCAGCAGCATGTCAGTTCCAGATCTCCCTTGCTCACTCTGATCCTGCATCTTTATGCAAGTGCTACAGGTGCAGCTAATCAGGCAGCCCACACTTGTCAGAAGTGGACTGTGGATTGGGGAACCCGCCCACTCTTCCCCAATCCAAAACTCCAGGCCCTATACTGGCTTTTCCACAAAGCCACCTCAGGAAAGCATGAGCTTTCCACTACATACTGGGCAATCCCTGGAGCTAAGCAGCATATGACAGGATTCTGGGGGAAAAATACCTGCCATCAATCACTTTTCCTGTCACTGTCTCACAATATGTTTTGTGAAATAACAGAACAGAAGAGGACCTAAATCAGAGACAAAAAACCCTCAGATGTGGAACAACGTATCTGTGAAAAACGGACCGCAAAACAACAAGGGTCGTGTGCATGAGCCCAAACACTGATGTGTGAATGAGGCTTTGCTCACATTGTTCTGGAAATGTACACAAACCATAAGACAAAGTACGGCCTTTATCAAAATGTTGACAGTAACAAACCTGCATTCTGACAGTTTCCAGTTAGCAACCTATTCTAGCAGCATATTTTATACAATGCACAGAGCCAAAAAGAAAAAAAAAAAGAGTAACCCTAGTAGAAAACGGTTATGAGTTTGCATTTTTTTGGCTTTGTCCTGATGGAGGGTACAACTACACTGTAAATAAGTACAAGACAACATCAAACTTCTGTGCCTCAAATACGTGATCATCACTTTTCCGGACCTGTTTTTTTGAATAATGTATTTTAATTGTTGTTTTTCTAATGAAAATGATGCATGTTTTTACATTGTATTTCTCGTGATGTTCTGACTATAGCACAGATATCCCTTTGCTCCGGTGCACGGCTAAACCTCAGAGAAGCAATCCAATTAGGATTCACAGACGGCACATCCATTCCCGCTTTGCATCTTGCTGAGGTGCGATATTCACCCTGGAAAATGTGTTACATCCAGCCTATTCCGGCATGTAAATTGGAGCACGGAGAGAAATATATATGCTCAATATCTCCGGGAATACATTAGTATGTGTGAGACGGTGATTGTTCACATGTAGCAGCCGGGCCTACCTCCACCGAGCAGATGTCTGCTTAAATAAACCTTGTATAGACTTGTGTTCATGCATATGCACATGGCTGGTTTTTCTACATCCACATATCTCCAGGTGGGCTGTAAAATCACAAATAGAAGTGTAAACTGGAATAGCGTTTTGGCATCAACTGGAAAAATTTTTGGGGAAATCTAGAGTTTAAGTGTAGTCCCACAGATAATGATAATGAAAAGACTGCTGAGACCATGAAGTATCAGCATATTATGAGGCTCAATGGTCATAGTGAAAACTACAAGATTTCAATATTTATTTTTATTTTTATAAAAAAAAAATATTTTTCAAATTGCAAATTCCAAAATATTAGATAAAGATACATAAACATTATTAAGATTCCCAGTCCCTCCATTCCCCCCTCCCATCGCACCAAAGGAAGAGAAAAAAAAAAAGGGAAAACAAATCATTCTTTCCACCCTTGCCAAATCCTATCCAATTTACCATGAGCTTGTCTTTCCCTATACAAAATCTCCTCATACTTTTTAATTTTGTCCAGCAAATTAAGCCAGTTTTTATAATCGGGAGGGGGATCTAGAGAACCACATCTTAGCAATAATGAGCCTTGCCAAAAACATCGCTTTGATCAGGAGACGAAGTTTTGGAGTTTGGCAGGTGACCTGAGATAGGTCACCTAGAATCCATACTCCTGGCAAGAAGGGAATTTGAACCTGCAGTTTCTGTGTCAGGGTTTCCTGGACCAGCCGCCAGTATCCACTTACCTGAGGGCAATCTCAAGATATGAAGGTGGTCTGCACTGGGGCATCCACAACGCGGACAATTTGAGGAATCCCTAAAACCGCTCTTCTGGAGCCACAGAGGTGTAACATATATCTTATGAATAATGTTAAACTGTACAACCATGTGGTTAAAATTGTGGGATACAAACCTAGCAATCTTCAAGACATCGTCCCAAACCAAGGGGCCGAACTCTTTAGGTATACTACTCCAGGACTTCTGTCCTGGAGAATGACAATCGAAAAAAAGTGCTCTAATCAGGTATTTATAGCAGTGTGATATTCTAACTGTCATGTGACCCTTCTTTTGAATCAAATTGTGTAAAAATTCTGGTGTTTCTATATTAAAAAAATGTTTATCTAGAATAGAAAAAAGTGCAGAACGTAACTAAAGATATGTGTACCATCGAACCTCACCCAAATTTTCATTCTGTTCAAGCTCCAGAAGGGAAAGAATTTGTCAGTTTTTTATAACTTGACTCAAATACTGAATTTTTTTTCCTCCAATACTGGCGGCAGTCCAGGTCATCAAGAGACGCCAACCTCTGATTATGCCATAGTGGGGTGCAAACCAGAGATGCCGAAACCTTAAACCAGGTTCTTATTGTCTTCCAAGCCCTCAGGGCCATCTTGCAAAAAATGTTATAATCCTGCGAACTCCTAGATAGCCAGCTTGCCACGGCAAAAAATTCAGGAAAACCTGATTTCCTTACCAATTTTCTACATAAAGAACTACTTTCCCAGTCATTAAAGAAACAAAGTTGTGAGGCAATGAAATACCCCTTAAAGTTAGGGAGGTTTAAGCCTCCCTGCTCATATGGCATGGAAAAGTAGTCCATCTTTAGTCTTACACGCTTCCTCCCCCATAGCAAGTAATTAATCATCCTTTCAATGGTTTTAAAAAATTTATCCTCTATCCAAGTAGGAGAGTTTCGGAGAACATAAAGCAATTGGGGAAGTATGACCATTTTAATCAGGGAAATTCTATCCGCTCTTGTGAGCGAGAGTTTCTGCCATGTTTTAATTTTGGCTCTCATTTTACTCAAAACCGGAAGCAAGTTTAGTTGTAAATAATCTTGAATATTGGCTGTTACCATAATCCCCAGATATTTAATTGAGTCTGAAACAGTCAAGCCATGTGCCAAGATTGCATTTGGTAGTTGCGATGACTCCAGTGGTAACAAACTGGTCTTGGCCCAATTGACTTCTAAACCAGAGGCCGTACAAAAAAGATTAACACATTTCATTACCATGGGGAGAATAGTCCCCGTTTGCTCTACAAAAAATAAAATATCGTCAGCATACAAAGATATTCGATCCTCCTCCCCCAGGACCCCGAATCCAGTTATTTCCGGGTCCTGTCTGATCTTAGCCGCGAGTGGTTCAATATAGATGTTAAACAGAAGTGGGGAGAGGGGGCAATCCTGACGGGTGCCCCTCCTCAATGAGAAACACCCAGTCAACATCTCATTGATCCTTAACCTAGCAACAGGAGCTTTGTATAACAACTGAGTCATAGCCAAAAACCTAGGCCCAAACCCCATTTTTTCCATAACTCTCCAAAGAAATGCCCACTCCACCCTATCAAAAGCCTTGGTGGCATCTAAGGACAGGATGGAGCAGGCACCATCCCCAGGAGACTGAATATTCACAAGGATTAGATGTAGGTTAAAGTGTGTACCCTTCCCTGGCAATCCATTTTGATCAGAATAGATGAGAGAGGAAATAACTCTAGCGAGTCTATTAGCCGGGACCTTGGAGAAGAGTTTAACATCCGTATTTAGTAAATAAATAGGCCTATAAGAGTCCAGTTCCACCAAATCTTTGTCTTTTTTTTGGTATTAAGACAATTAATGCTTCCATCATTGATTTAGGTAAGTTACCTCCCTGCAATGCTTGACTAAACACCTCTAGCAAATACGGAAAAATAATATCTCCGTATTTACGATAGAACTCATATGGAAGACCATCCAGGCCTGGTGATGAAGTCCCTGTTGTCATTTTTAAAGCCTCCTGTAGCTCCTGTAGGGACACCTCCCTGTCTAAGGAGTCTGTTAATGCTGGTAAAGAGACATTCTCTAAGTATGAATCTATAACATTAATTGATGTACTTGTGGACGCCTTATACACTTGTGTAAAGTAATCCAGAAAAGTCTCTTTAATTCCTTCCTGGTCCTCTATGATTTCTCTATCCCTTTTCCGGACTGAAGTAATAACCGATTTCCTATTCTCCTGTTGTGCAACTATTCTAGCGAGAAGCCTACCCGGGCGTCCTGACTCGGAAAAGTGTTTTTGCCCCTTAAAGAATAATCTATGATGTGCTTTTTCGAACAAATAGTCCTCAAGGGCACCATTAGCTTTCTGCATCTCTACTCGAGTCTGTTCCGAGGGGTACAAAGTAAATCGTTTCGTTAAGGAGGCCAACTCGCTAATCAATCTCTCCTCTTTTTTCATAAAGCTTCTCCTCTTTACTGTAATATCGCTAATAAGGACCCCCCTCAAGTAAGCCTTCAGGGCATCCCAAACTGAGTTAATGTTAGCAGAGGGGGAGTTAATCTCCCAGAAGGAAGTAATTAATGATTTAATAGACTGGTGATTCTCGATAAGTGTAAGCCAGTATGGGTTCAGTTTAAAGAAGGATCCCGAACTGGCTTTATCTTCCCCAACCAGAATTTCTATTGATAAAGGGGCATGGTCATGACCATGCCCCTTTATCAATAGATTTCAATAATTTTAACCCCTTAAGGACCCACGCTGTACATGTACGATGCAGCTGGACGTGAGTTAAGGACCAGCGCCGGGTGCTGGGGCAGGATCGTGGTGGAATTGGGGCAGGCATCCATGTTGGGTAAGGGCAGCATGGTGTCTTTCCGCCCCCAATGAAGACCAGCACATCACAGCGCCGGAAGCAGAAGGAAGCTGCAGGGCAGGAAAGGTGGGCGGGGGGGGGGGGGGGGGGTAGGTCATGGGGAGATGACTGACTAGTTCAGCACCGGTCTCCTCCGAGACTTACAAACTTTGTAAGAGTAGCTCCGGGTACACCCACAAGTTCCGCATTTACGAAGGGAAATATTCCCGGATAGAACCCCCCAGAATGTATCCCCCGTCCTAGGAGTTAGTGGGAAGATTGTGTGGGACTTACTGCACCCACTGCTGGATAAGGGTTACCGCCTCTATGTAGATAACTATTATACCAGCATAACCCTACCAGAGGTAGTGTGGCTTGCGGCACAGTGTGCAAAAATCAGAGAGGCCTCCCTAGATGGTAGGGCAACCACTGAGAATGGGTGAAGACAGGGCTCTCTGCAATGAGAACATGCTGGTGGTTAAGTACAAGGACAAGAGGGACGTCCTTGTACTGACCACCAGTCACAGTAACACCAGCTCCCCTGCTCCTGTACGAGGTACCACAATCACTACCCCCAAACCAGTTTGTATCCTGGACTACAACAGGCCCATGTGCAGGGTGGATCTTTCAGATTAACTTCTGAAGCCCTACAGTGCCACACGAAAAACGAAAGTGTGGCACAAAAAGCTGGCCGTACACATTGTACAGTTAGCAATTTGTAATGTGTACGCGCTATTTCAGTCTGCAGGCCACAGAGGAACATTTCTTCAGTTCCAAGAGGTGGTTATCAAGGCCCTAATTTTTCAAACCCAGGCCGGGGAGCGTCCCAGTACTTCAGGAAGTCACAGTGCCCGTGTTGTTCCAGGGAAACATTTTCCACGACAAGTCCCCCAGACAGCAAGGAAGGGAAGGACCCGAAAAAGATGCAGGGTGTGTTTCAAAAGGGGGATAAGGAAAGACACCATTTACCACTGCGAAACCTGCCCTGTGCATGCAGGAGTGTTTTAAAATCTACCAGTCATCCATGGAGTATTCATTTAATTTCATGCATGATAAACCATGTTGTTTTACCTCCTTATATCTCTGATTTAGTCCGCATAGCTTACAGATCCACTTTTCACCAACCACTACATATTCATTTCTATGAAACACCTGTTAGGTCAAAAGTGCCCTTTCCACGCCTTAAAATGTTCGAACAGGGGTGAACTTTCCAAAATGGGGTCAATTATTTATTTCTGGGGACCTCAGGAATCCTTTAAATGCGACATGGCACCTAAAATCCATGTCTCCCAATTCAGGCCTGTCCGCAAAATCCATATTTTGCTGTTTGCCTGCTGTGCGCCCATACAGCAGGCTATAAGCACATACGGGGTGTTTCCTGAATGGGGAGAAAATGGGGAACACATCCTGGGGAGCATTTTACCCTTTAACCCTTTGTTAAAGTAAAAAATTGGGATCTGCTAGTAATTTTTGATTTTCACAAATGTGTGCTTTGAAATCCTTTAACAAGTGTTTCTTCCTTCTGTGAGACACCTGTTTGCTGAAAGTACCCTTTCCATCACTTAAAATGTTCGTACTGGGGTGCTCTTTCCAAAATAGGGTCACTTCTAGAGGGGTATAGTTTCCAAAATAGGGTAACTTTTTGGGGGTTTCCAGTGTAGGGCCACCTCAGGGTGTCTTCATATGTGGATTAGCTCCCAACTACCATTCAAGCTAAATTCGCTTTCCTAACGACATATGGTGCTCCTTTCACTCTGAAGCCTGCTGTGCGGCCATACATCAGTATTTGAGCACATATGGGGTGTTGCCGTATTTGGGGGGCAATGGCGAAACAAATCTGGGGTGCATTTTGTCCTGTTACCCTTTTGCAAAGTAAAAAATGTGGGTGTAAAGCAACTTTTTCTAGAAAAAAAAGCAATTTTAAATTTTCACTGCCAAGTATTTCCTAATTTTAGGAAACACCTTTGAGGTCAAAGTGCTCACTACACACCTTGAAAGATTCCTTGAGGAGTGCAGTTTCCAAAATGGGGTCACTTTTTGGGGGTTTCCACTGTAGGACGACCTCAGAGTGTCTTCATATGCGACTTAGCTCCCAGTTACCCTTCCAGCTAAATCCGCTCTCCAAAAGCCATATGGGGCTCCTTCCACTCTGAAACCTGCTGTGCGTCCATATGTGCCCGCATTACTGAGAAAAGTGATGTTTTAGTATATGCAAATGAGCCTCTAGGAGCAACGAGGGCGACGCCGTTACACCTAGAGGCTCTGCTCTCTCTGTAACTTCCTCTGTGCACTTTGATTGACAGGGCCAGACAGGTGTGATGACGTTTTCAGTGCCTGGTCCTGTCAATCAAGTATAAGGGGAACAGTTGCAGAGAGAACAGAGCCTCTAGGTATAATGACAACGCCCCCATTGCTCCTAGAGGCTCATTTGCATATATATATAAGACATCATATTTCTCAGCAATGTGGGCACATATGAACATGGGACCAACACAGACGCCTTCAGCTGCCAAGCGCACATGTAACAGGTCAGCCAGTGTCATAGGTACAAATCTGCTGACAGATGTGCTTTAATTCCTTTTGTGCCACAGGCTGCCAATTTTATCTCTTTTTAATATGTTTTTTTCCCCTCTCGACCTTCCAAGAATCATAACTTTTTTTTTTTTTTTATGCACATATAAGGGCTTGTTTATTTGCAGGAAGTCGTAAATTTGATATTCCACATAATGTACTGAGAAGCTCTGAAAAAATTATGAGGTGGAATTGGAAAAAACTGCAACTGCGCCATTTTTTTATGAGGTTTTTTTTAACATTGTTCACTGTGCTGTAAAATGATGTTACCTTTATTCTGCAGGTCAGCACAATGACAGTGACATGAAAGATATATTGTTGTAATGTTTTAATACTTTTAAAGCTGAAAAACTAAAAAAAATGTATTTGCATCAAGATGACTTTTTGTTATATTTCACCGGAGCTGCGTGAAGGCTCTTTTTTCCTAACAAACCGTAGTTTGATGTTTTTGTTGAGTTGAATTTATAATTTTTTTTTTAATTTTTAAAAACTAGTTTTTTTTAACCTTTTTTTTATTTTTAGCCCCCCTAGGGATCATTGAACATGGGCTCATTAGATTCATTATACAATGGATTTCAGTCAAGTAGTACTGTAGTTTATGGCAATAGCACTTTGGGGGAGATTTATCAGGACTGATGCTTTCTGCGCCTGTCTTGATATCCCCCGCGCTGCCGGAGGATGCGCCTATTTTATGATGAGGTGCACACCTCCTCATAAATTAAGTGCATCCTCCAGCAGTCCATGCGCCTAAACAGAAATCTATGCTGTAGATTTCTGGCTTCATTTGCACCAGAAAACTGGTGCAAATGAAGATAGATTTGTCTCAGCTGTTGGTCACGCCCCTTTCCTGCCCTTGGACCCTTTTGGAAAAGTGGCAAGGGTGGCGTAAAAAGAAAATTTTCTTTTCCAAGAAGCCCCATTTAAAAAGTCACAAACACACACCATGCGACTTCTTAAAGCAACTTTTCTAGTGCAAGGAAGATGAAAAATCTTCCTATATATTCCTATTAAGCCCTGCTTGAGGCAGGACTTAATAGGAAGGTTACAATGGAAGACCTGGAAGCCTTTAAAACGCCCTAGTCTGCCATTGTAACAAAACGGCTTCCGCAATTTCATAATGGGGAGGGGAGCTACTTCAGTCATCAGATGGAGTCACCTCTCAATGATCTCTCAGATGTCTTGGTTGCAACTGACCATGGCATCTAATGGCGTAAATGTCTGTGATTAGAGTTGTCTTCAATCATGGACACTGCCAGTGGATGTCCTCTATTTGAAACAGTAGGCACCGACTGCCTATGGCACCATGTTTATAGACCTGACCTGGATGTTGGGAAGGGGTTAAAGTGATTGGACAGAATTAGAAAAACATGGCTGTTTCCTTCCAAAACAATGCCACACTTGTCCACAGGTTGTGTGTGGTATTACAGTTCAGCCACGTTCACTTCAGTTGATCTCGTCTCTAACCCTAGGCACTGCTCATCATGAGTTGAATTTATCATTTGCTTTTTATATTTTAAATTTTTTTAGTTTAGACTTCAGTCAAGTATTACTGTAGTATATGGTAATAGCACTACGGGGGAGACTTATCAATACCGGTGCTTTCTATGCCTGTCTTGATATCGCCTGGGCAGACATGGAAAAAAACAGCCGTGTGTTTCTAGTACTGTACGACCCTTTTAGGTCTTAAAGATTTTTTTTTCTGCCTTCTTACTTTCTGTCCATCATAACTTATTGTTATTAAACATGGCTGTACTTGACCCATTTGATGCTTTTTATGGTTATGGGATACCATATATGTCTATATTATGTGGTATATTTCTGGAAATATTCATTATTATTATTTTTATCCATATATTTATCTAAAAACGCATTGGAATATCCATTGTTAGAAGAGAATTCCCCTTTGGAGCCTCACTGGTATGTATTCAATGGTCTGATTCCCATACAAGTATTCATTGGGTGCCCAATCATGATTACTAGCAGAGCACTGTTATGATGTGGGTGATTTCTAGCTTGGAGGTGTCTGCAGCTTCCACCGTGTACTTTCCCTTCTGACATAAGTACACAGAGCAGCTTAGTTATGAGATCCAGACAGCTCTAGTCAAGGGAAAATGCAGTTTCATAGCAGCAGTGAGTATTTCATCAGACGGAGGCTGCAGTGAAGTCATTTAAGTCACAAGGAATTTTTTGGACTTTACAGTCTATAAGCATGACTTCACACATGTGACCAACAAAAGTGGAGCAAAAGTTGTAATGGAATTTCATCCAAAATAGAAGTATTGCTAATAATACTGAGATAATGGAATCTAGGTAGAAACAATAACCAGAATAACTTACTAATCATTTGTAATTTAAAGGGATTTCCCGGGATTTTCATATTGGTGGCCTATTTCCAAAATAAGATGAGCAGGGGTTCATCTCCCGGCACCCCCGACGATCAGATGTTTCAGGAAGCTCCGTGCAGCTTATGTTAGGAGGAGTTTTAGGGTTCTTTCAATCCTCTAACTGATATGGCAGGCTGTTGCATTGTTTTCTCGTACTGATAGCTCATCGATATCAGAACTGTGGGGAAGTACACCCTCAATTTTATGCTCTGGCGCTTTAGTAAGGTACATAATAATCTGCGTACCTTCCTTAGTTATGAGCCCCATTCCTGTTCTCTTTTGTACCAAGTCACCGACTCTCTTATTACGAATCTTATAGCGCCTTATGTCTGGACTACAATACACTTTTCTTGGATTGAGTGTCCACACATAAAACACTGTAAGATTTGGAAAGTTAGGCCACTTTCAGTGCCCACTGCCAATGTCTGGGGATTTCCATAAGTGATCGTGAGCCAAAACCAGGAGCGGAGGCTACAAAGAGATAAGGTAGAATGGAAAAATTTACACCTGTTCTGTATTTTTAACCTGCACCCGGTTTAGGCTCACAATCACTGATGGAAATCACTGATCAAACACTAAGGCCCCTTTCACACGTGCGTGATTTCCGCGCAGAACAAAGCGTGAGGTGGACACATTGCACCCGCACTGAATCCGGACCCATTCATTTCTATGGGGCTGTGCACATGAGCGGTGATTTTCACGCATCACTTATGCGTTGCGTGAAAATCGCAGCATGTTCTATATTCTGCGTTTTTCACGCAACACAGGCCCCATAGAAGTGAATGGGGCTGTGGGAAAATCGCAAGCATCCGCAAGCAAGTGCGGATGCGGTGCGATTTTCCTGCATGGTTGCTAAGCCACGGGACCCGATCTTCATTATTTTCCCTTATAACATGGTTATAAGGGAAAATAATAGCATTCTCAATACAGAATGCTTTGTATTATGTTGATTAAGGGGTTAAAAATAAAAAAACGTAACTTACCTTAGCCACTTGATCGCGTAGTTGGCGATCTGTCTTCTCTCTTCAAGCTTTAGCTGTATTCTAAAGGACCTGTGATGATGTCACATCACATGGTCCAATCACAGGTCCTTTAGCTGGTAGCTAAAGCTTGAAGAGAGAAGACAGATCGCCAACTAGGCGATCAAGTGGCTAAGGTAAGTTACGTTTTTTTATTTTTAACCCCTTAATCAACATTATACAAAGCATTCTTTATTGAGAATGCTATTATTTTACCTTATAACCATGTTATAAGGGAAAATAATAAAATCTCCAGAATACTCTACCCGAAACCGGACTTCAGTGATGAAGTCCGGCTTCGGTTCTGGGTACCAAACATGGCGATTTTTCCAACGCGCATGCAAAACGCATTACAAAAGTTTGCACACGCATGGAAAAATCGCGCATATTCCCGCAACGCACTCGCATTCAATCCGAGCGTCAAACATGACGCCTGTGTGAAAGAGGCCTAACTGTGTAAAAGCAGCCTTAGGCTCCATTCACACATCCTCAATTCTGTTCCGCATTTTGCGGAACGGAATTGCGGACCCATTCATTTCTATGGGGACACACTATGTCCGCACTCCCGGGTCCGCACTTCTGTTCCTGCAAAAAAATAGAACATGTCCTATTCTTGTCCGCAATTGCGAACAAGAAAAGGCATTTTCTATGAGAGTGCCAGCGATGTGCGGTCCGCAAAATGCGGAACGCACTCTGCCGGTGTCCGCATTTTGCGGATCCGTGGATCTGCAAAACACACACGGATGTGTGAATGGACCCTTAGAGTGCCAAAATATTTTACAGAAGAGGACTGGAAAGGAGCTCATAACTTACAATTAAAGCCACTGGTAAGCTGAGTATGACATCTGACGAACAAAGATTAGCGGAATATCCAATAGACGTTAGATGGTTGGTCGATCCTGCCAATATCATAAGGTTCAGCCGATCACAGTCCTTCGCTTCTTGCTGATATATTGTCAAAAATCAGTGCGGAAAATGCAAGAGAATGTGATCGCAGGATTAGACTACACAGGGCTTGTTTGTAGTCTGTTACTATGGAGATGTTTATTTATTTATTTTTTGGAACAATAGGAGCAACATGAAACAAAGTGGATTACAAAAATGGAAAGTTTAAAACCGAAAGGGTTAAATGATATCTGCAACTTTAAGGTGTTTCTGTGATCTGTCTAATTGTAACCAGAATTTTGTTTTTAATTTTATAGCTAAATTGTAGCAACATTGTATCTAGACCTTAGAGTATTTAAGGACATTGGTTACACCTAAGCCACACGCATGATTAAGGGGGCGTGACCCTTGAAACGTCGCATTTGACTGTGGTATACAACTCAGGCTAACTCTGAACAAGTGGACCTGCGGGTCTTTTATCGTGGAAAATAAAGAAAAAGGACCGAACGTGTCTTTTAAAGAAATCGTGAGTAGTATATATTTCTCACATGAATATTGAGCTTCCTAATGAGAATAGACTGAAGTGCTTTGTGAAAGTGAATGGCGGAGCGAAAGTGAGGCTCTGAGTCAGTCTGAAGCTTAAAAAAGAAGGGAGTCATTTTTTGGACTATTGGAACAATAGGAGACCTTTAGCAAAGTTAAACTTAAAAAAATAAAAAATAGCAGCTTTCGCAGTCCATGTTTATAGTGTGAGCAAATTTACTACCTTTTAAAACCCTTCACTTTGTCTGCGGGGACCTAATTCTACCACATTGAGCAGCCATGTTTTATCATTGTTTCCTTTTTATAACTTTAATATCCTTGCAAGCAAAGCCGCGCATGATGTGGTGAGGGCTGCATGTGACACATTGTGTTTTACTCATTTCTAAACTCTTAAAGAGGAAGTGGAGTGTTTACATTAGTGTCGCTGAGATGATGGTGTCAGGGAGGTGCCACCTGCTCAGATCCACGAGTAAAAGATTTTCCTTCCTCTTCTCCCCTCCTTTGCTTCTCCCTTCCTGACACATGTGCTCCTCTTAACCCATGCCATTTACGTATCTTCTTCCTTAACATCTGCTTTGAAGTAATTGTCCACCCTTGAACACCATTTAGTGTAAAAAATCCTGAACTGATTACATTTTTAATTTAAAGAATTCAAACTATTTTATAGCTTATCTCCATTACCACCAAACCATAGAATAGATTAGGGGTCACCCGGGTCAGCAACCTTTGGCACCCCAGATCTTGGTGAAACCACAACTCCCAGCATGCTCCATTCACTTCTATGGGAGTTCTGAAAACAACTAAGCAGGTGTGCATGCTGGGAGTCGTAGTTTCACTACAGCTGGAGTGCCGAAGGTTGCTGATCCCTGGAATAGATGTTTTTCTGGGAGTGCTTCTTTGAGAAATGAATTGACACAGAACCTTGGACCTAAAAACAATGGAGCAGATACTGTATACTAAGACTGGCGTTACAAATGTCAGTCTTAGTATGAAGTACGCAAACCTACAAAAATTACCAGACCGCACGCAATTACCGTAATGCATATAATTTATTATTTACTTGAACCCCCTGATTGTAAAGAGCTGCTGAATATGTTTGCGCTATATAGATAAAATGCATTATTATTATTTAGATTATTATTTAAATTTATTGGTTCATATAAGTAAAACAGTTAGGGCTCATGCACACGACCGTATGCCCTCCGAGACATACAGTCCGTGAGCGGGCCATATGTCCCGGAGCGGCATCGATCGTGCACAAGGGAGCGCACAGCCCGGTTTCGGGTTGAGTATTCTGGAGAATTTATTATTTTCCCTTATAACATGGTTATAAGGTAAAATAATTGGGAGGCTGATTTAGCCGAGGAATTCAGTATCTCCCGTTGGCACCGGCGCTCCCAGACACTCTCTAAAGGGTCATGGCAGACCACCCTCGCGGAAACGTCTATTAAGGTCCTCCGTCGGACCTATATGGTGCCCGCCAGGTTACATCGTATGTACCCGGAGGTCCCTTCTACATGTTTTCGGGGGTGTGAAGAGGAGGGCACTACGTTACACATTTGGTGGACATGTCCCAGGGCCTCCAGGTTTTGGAGACGCATTGGCAACCTCCTTTCTTCTCTCCTGGGTCGTGCCTTCCCCTTCACGCCGTCGTTTTACCTTTTGGGGGACAGACCCTCCAGATTGCCCTATGCTAGGTTCAAATTTGCCCAGTATGTATTGCTGGCCGCTAGGATCCACCTGGCCTTACGGTGGCGATCTTCCTCGTTACATTATCAGGCGGTACTGGATAGGATCAATCAGTTATACTTGAACGAACGTCTGAATGCCATTCGTTTGGATTCCTTTCTGCTATTTAAGAGGGTCTGGGAGCCCTGGTCGTCTTCCCCTCATTCTACCGATTTTTCCAATTACTCAGCATTATGATAGGCTGTTACCGCACTGGGTTTGGGATTGCAGCCGGGTGGGCCAATGGGTTATTTGAGCTTACTGCTCGGTCCAGTATGAAAAATGTGATAACACGCTCTCAATTGACTATCTCCCTGTGACTATTATTGTTCTATGCTTGTAGCTAGTTGGGACGTACTGTCCTTTACCTTCTTTCCAGTTATATTTGTACACCTGCCTTGTATTGATTTACAGTATTGTATACAGTACATTATGAAAATAAAAAAAAATAAAAAATCTCAATAAACATCTTTGAAACATAAGGTAAAATAATAGCATTCTCAAAACAGAATGCTTTGTAGAATGAGGATTAAGGGGTTAAAAATAAAAAACTTAACTTACCTTAGCCACTTGATCGCGTAGTTGGCGATCTCTCCTCTCTTCTTCAAGCATTAGCTGCAGTCTAAAGGACCTGTGATGACGTCACATCACATGGTCCAATCACATGGTCCGTGATGGACCATGTGATGTGACGTCATCACAGGTTCTTTAGACTGCAGCTAATGCTTGAAGAAGAGAGGAGAGATCGCCAACTACGCGATCAAGTGGCTAAGGTAAGTTAAGTTTTTTATTTTTAACCACTTAATCCACATTCTACAAAGCATTCTGTATTGAGAATGCTATTATTTTCCCTTATAACCATGTTATAAGGGAAAATAATAAAGATCGGGTCCCGTCTCTTAGCAACCATGCGGAAAAATCGCACTGCATCCGCACTTGCTTGCGGATGCTTGCGATTTTCCCGCAGCCCCATTCACTTCTATAGGTCCTGCGTTGCGTGAAAAACGCAGAAACTGGAGCATTCTGCGATTTTCACGCAACGCAGAAGTGATGCGTGAAAATCACCGCTCATGTGTACAGCCCCATAGAAATTAATGGGTGCGGGTGCAATGCGTCCACCTTATGCATTGCACCCGCGCAGAAAACTCGCCCGGGTGAAAGGGGCCTAACACATTCATCTGCAAGCAGTTATCCAAAATCAAATACGGTTCAGAAGAAGGCCATTTCCCAAACTGCGTCCCACACTCCAAGATGGTGCCTACCCCAACTCACGTTTCGGCATAACTATATCCGGGGGTTGTCACTTTTATAAAGTGTTTAGAACAGTAAAATGTGCAAATTATGGCGCAAATATGGTGTACCTTTTTTACACCACAATAATGGGGTTAACACTTTGGTGCAAGTCCAGCAGACCCCAGGGGGAGAACTGGGACAAGGAAGTGGTAGTTTCACCGACAGGAGTGGTGGTGGTTCACGGCGACTGTCCTCACTCCAACAGTCCTTGGAGCCATGCAGCGAATGGAGGGGCACAACCTTTCGTCCCCTCGAGTCACACCCTGGTATCGGGGCTCCTGCCTGATGGTGGCTGGGGTGCCTTTGATGTAAGGTGAGTGTGGTGGTGGGGTGCAAGGCAGGAGAGCAGGTGCAGGGCCAACGACAGGATGGTGGAGTCAAAGACCAGGCCTATTTGGTTACAATAAATCACTTTGCAATCTTCCCAAATAACCTCACACATGCAGTTCCATTCTCACAAACTCTTCCCAACATCAGAGTTAGATTCAGATGGCCAGTCTGTCTCAAAGTGTAGTGGGCGCCGAAGCAATAAACCCTTTCCCTAAGAAGTAAAGTCTTTTGCTATAAAGGAGCAGTACCTTACCGTCTTTCTGGGCATGGTCTCTGTAAATGTGGCATCGTTGTATTTGTACCGACCCGTAGAATGAAGTTAACAGCTCAATTTTACTGCATATGGAATGCGGTAAAAATGAAACCCATAAAACTATGGCAGAATTGCATTTTTCCTCAATTCCACCCCATTTGGATTTTTTCCAGTTTCCCACTACATCATATACAATATAAAATGGTGCAATTACAAAGTACAACTTGTCGCACAAAAATATAGCCCTCATATGGCTGTGTGAAACAGCCTGCCGGATCCGTGATAAAGCTAGCCCACCGTGCTGCCAGACGTCCAGCCACACCATGGCAAACAAGCTGAGAGGTAGCCAGACTAAATCCACAGCGTGCTGTAGTTTTTGTCCGGCCATCTCTCGGCAAGCTTACTATGCTGCTGTGAATGGGGCCGGAGCGGACTTCCGGCAGCACGGTGGGCTACCATTAGCAAGCATCCGGCAGGCTGTTCCCCCTGCTGCCGCAAGTGTTAAGGTAGCCCTAAAAGGTTCAGACTTTAAGGTGTTGTCTAAGAATGGGTGGGATTTGATCCTTCTATCTTCATTCAGCAGGACCTGGTGAGCACGATTACGTCATCGAAGGTCCTTTTGCAGGTCCTGCAAGAAGAAGAAAGAAGACAATACCGGCTTCACGATCAGGTGAGTGGATCAGGTGAGTTTTTTTTTAACCCCTCATTGGACATTTCAGTTAGCATTCTGTATTAAGAATGCTATTATTTTCCCTTTAATGGGGCTGCTCATCCCTATCATCTCCTAGCAGCCATGAGTGAAAATCGCACCGCATCTGCACTTGCTTGTGGATGCTATGCAATTTTCACGCAGCCCCATTCATTTTTATGGGGCCTGCGTTGCTTGAAAAACGCTGAATAAAGAACCTGCTGCGATTTTCACGCAACGCACAAGTGTTCATGTACACAGCCCCATTGAAATGAATGGGTCAGGATTCAGTGCGGGTGAAATGTGTTCACGTCGCGCCTTGCCCCCGTGCTGAATACTCGCCCGTGTGAAAGGGGCCTTAGCAACCATCAGTTAGTGAGTGTTTTTCACTGAAGCCCCATTCACTTCCATGGGACCAGAGTTGCGTGAAAAACGCAGAATATTGAACATGCTGTGTTTTTTACGCAAAGCAGGACTGATGCGTGAAAAAAAACACTCATCTACACAGACACATTAAAATTAATAAGTCAGGATTCAGTGCGGGTGCTATGCGTTCACGTCACGCATTGCACCCGCGCGGAAAACTCGCTCATGTGAAAGGGACCTAAATCTACGTTTAAGTAGGTAGAGAGAATGCATACACTTGTTTCAGTACTGGTCTGACATTCTGGGAGAATGGACTATTGTTGTCATTAATTCCCCTAAAGTGAATCTGTAATCAGTGTTGGAAAAACAATTAGAAAAAACCCCAGCTTCTCTCTACTCCTTAACTAAAACTACATCAGTGTAGCCCTAAAGGGTTAAGTGACAAATTCTTCAAAACTGTAAAATATGTTTTTTTAATAGAAATTTAATGTTTCTATTAATATAATTAGGTTTTTACTTTGACCTAATTAGTAGAACTGCATTAAGCTGCTGAAGGAATATTACCCTGTGCATTATTCTTGCAGATTTATGCAGGGATTTAGTCATGAAGGAGGAATCATTCTGCTTCAGACATACACATTAACTCACCAATTTCGGCGTGACTAGCCAAGCATCTAAGTTGTATGGGGGTGTCCCAACCATCCCCAACAGCAGATGTTGGGGCAGGGCAGTGGGAGTTCAACATGCACAGTCCTCTCAGAGGATAAAAGATAATACCAGATTTGTCCAGCAGCTTTCCATTGACCCCTCTCTGTATTAAGTATACATGCATGCTCAGCAAGCTAAGCATGCATGTTTATGGGGTGAGGTTGAGATAGACAGCTATGTAAAAAAATATAGCCACTCTAACCTGGAGTTCCAGGTGTGGCACGTTGGCCCACAGGGGGAGGCGTGATGTGATGAGGATGGGAGTGGTGACTGCAGTAATGAGGGTAGTTGTATACTTTGCGATGGCTAACCCGGCTTCAGTGTTCGCCCAGGTCGGGGCGTGCAGTGACTGGAGGGGGAGCAACCTTTTATTCCCTCAAGGCATACCCTGGATTTTACAGCTTCTGCCTGGTGTTAAATGAACAGTGGGGTGCAAAGCAGGAGAACAGAGGTCTTACAAATTACTAGGCCAGCTCGGTTAAAGCAAAATATTGTCTCTCTTTTACTGAGTAGATAATGGGTAGAGAATGGATGGCACAGTACAAACAATGACCACAGTCCGCAGATATATATATCGTATTTTTCGCTTTATAAGACGCACCTGATGATAAGACACACCTAGATTTTTGAGGAGGAAAATAAGAAAAAAATATTTTTAACCAAAAGGTGTGCTTTTGGTGGGTTTTGAACTAATGGTGTGTGGATGGCACTGTTATGGGGGATCTGTAGATGACACTGTTATGGGAGATCTGTGGATGGCACTGTTATGGGGGACCTGTGGATGGCACTGTTATGGGGGACCTGTGGATGGCACTGTTATGGGGGACCTGTGGATGGCACTGTTATGGGGGACCTGTGGATGGCACTATTATGGGGGACCTGTGGATGGCACTGTTATGGGGGATCTGTGGATGACACTGTTATGGGAGATCTGTGGATGGCACTGTTATGGGGGATCTGTGGATGGCACTGTTATAGGGGGGATCTGTGGATGGCACTGTTATAGGGGGGATCTGTGGTGGACACACTGTTATAGCGGGGGAAGATGATCTTATGCTGGTCACAGTATCATGTGTGTCACAGTATATTGTCCTGTGTGAATAGTGACCCCCATTATACCATTGGCCACCCGCTTACAGCAGTCTTTATGCTGTATGTAAAATATTTTAATGTAATGCTCCATTACACTCTGCTTTCTGTGTAATGGAGCAGTTTTCACGGGAGGAGAGGATGGAGGCTGGCAACACTTGGGGCGGGGCCCGATGCAGTCACTGTACTGTAATATATCGGGCCCCACACACAGCAGTTTTCAAAAGTAAAGTCATGGTACAGTAATCCTCTTCAAGCAGTGTTTGTACTTTAAACTCAGGCAATCCTCTGTACAACTTACTATGAAAGCGGCAGGCAGGGCGGCAGCGTAACCTCGCGATGCTCACTCATTCACGCTCCTGCTCTGCCTTCATGAATGAAGTGGGAGGAGCGTGAATGAGTGAGCATCGCGAAGTTACGCTGCCGCCCTGCCTGCCGCTTTCATAGTAAGTTGTACAGAGGATTGCCTGAGTTTAAAGTACAAACATTGGCTGAAGAGGATTACTGTACCATGACTTTACTTTTAAAAACTGCTGTGTGCGGGGCCCGATGTATTACAGTACAGTGACTGCATCAGGCCCCGCTGCGAGTGTTGCCAGCCTCCATCCCCTCCTCCCATCCCGCTGATACATCGCAGTGCGGCAGCGATGTATCAGCGCCATCAGAGTTGGCATTTGCCTTATAAGACGCACTGTCATTTTTCCCCCACTTTTGGGGGAAAAAAATTGCTTATTATAAAGCGAAAAATATGGTATATTTGTATTCCGGTGAAATTTTCTCACCTAATAATAAAATCAGTGCAGATATGTAAAGTCGTGATGGCTGCTGCCTCATGGCATCTGTGCTCCTGTGCTTCTGGCCATGTTACCACTTAGATATTTCTTACAAGCTCAATATTGTAAACTCACTCTGGATAAGCAGCTTGTTGTTGTGACACTTCACATGTTCACCTTCGTTTGACAAAGTTAAATTTAGACGTGCAGATTATTTGGCAGATTATTGGGAACAAACGATCCTCCAAACACTCGTTCTGGACAATCTAGCCATCTAAAGGTGCCGCCAATCACCCGATGAACAAGCAAAACGTCCATTCATTGGATTATCCTATAGTTCGTCCAGACACCTAAATTATCGTTTCTGAGCAGCAGATCATGCTGTCTAAATGGCGCTCTGCTGCCCAGAAACAATGCAGCTGTATGAGGAGGAGCTATCATAATAGCGACCGCCCATTCTCATACTGTGGAGGAGATCACTGCATGTAAATACAAAAATGCGCCTTAACCCCTTAGTGACCACACACATTTTTTAGAAATCGCATTCCAAGAGCTATAACTTTTTTGTTTTTTCATCAATGTACTTGTATGAGGTCTTTATTTTTGCAGGACAAGTTATAGTTTTTAATGCACCATTTTGGGTACATGTAATGATTGACTAAAGCCAACTGTTTAGCTAAAAACCCTTTGTTTGTGTTAGTAAAAAGGCGTATTAGTGGTCACTAAGGGGTTGGTATTACACTACCATATGTATGGGTAGCGCTAGCACCAATAAATGCTATATGAGTGCAGTGGCGGGGTTTGGCTACGCTGGATCCCCCGGACACCATCGAGTTGTCACCACGTGTTGCTGCTCTCCGGAAGGGAGGGTAAGGCATGGTACACCCCGATAGAAAATAAGTACAGAGAGTCAGGGTCTGCAGTCAACCAGGGTGCTTCTTTACTGGAGAAACTCAAGTGCAAAACAATACAGCCAAGGCATTGGACTGGCTTCTCCAATCTTAATTCTGAGGAAAGGCCTGAGATAGCTGCCCCCTCTCTCTCATAAGGCTGGTACCCGGACAAAGGCTGGAGGCCCACGGCCTGTGGCTCAGTAGTCCAGCTGGCTCTTTGGTCACAGGGCTGGTAACCAATGGTTTGGGGCTCAGCATCTCCATCTCAGCATCTTCTTCTGGTCACTCATACAGTCTGGCAGAGTCTCTAACTGCAGAACACTAGGGGCTCTGACTGCTCTCCTTATATACAGTTTCTAGCTGAACTAAAATCTTCTAGTGAGAGGGGTGAAGTGGAGAAGCTCAGCACAAACAAATACAATGTTACAACTCCCGTCTCTCAGACTTAGAGCTTCAGTAATACTCAATGGCAGACACAAACAAGTCTGCAGACATAATAACATAGCTAAACCAGACATCCAAAAGGTCAGTCTGTCTGGTTTTGGTGGTAAACAGGTCTGGCCTTTTTCTCTCCAAAACATACTCTTCTTTAACCCTTATGGTAACTGTGGAAAATTAACAGCTTCTCATTATTAGCTAGAAAGTCCAAAGAGTCTCCCAGTATTCATTAACCCTTTCCACAGTGCTGTGCAAATACAGTGCAAATGAACAAGATATATATCACAACAAACATATAAAATGCCGTTACACAGTATTAAATAGTGCAAGTTAAACCTTTAAAGTAAAGTGAGAAGTTGATGACTTTGCATAGGGGAAATAGGGGCAAATGTCCACAACTGTACAGACTTTAAAGTACCCCTGCTCCAGGGCACTACATGAGCCAGTTATCTCGAATAAGCATTCCCGATAATTTTTCTATAATCATGCTGTCTAATAGGCCCTTAAGACATGTAGTAAAGGTAATCTTCTTACCAGTGACTGTATTTGTGAGTTATAGCCTCTCTTCTGATTCTCAGCTGTGTCATGTGACCAACACTCTTATCTCCAACTGACATAGGACAGGAAGTCAGTTGCTTCTCTATTCATTCCTATGAGACTGACATTGAGGCTCCCATTGGAATACATAGAGAAACTGTTTTCCTGTCCACATATAAGATGCTGTGTCATTTGGAGAGTCAGAATGTTGGTCAAATGACACAGCTGAGGATCAGCAGAGAGAGGATAACTCAAAAATACAGT
Source organism: Bufotes viridis (assembly GCA_033119425.1). Taxonomy (NCBI): domain Eukaryota; kingdom Metazoa; phylum Chordata; class Amphibia; order Anura; family Bufonidae; genus Bufotes; species Bufotes viridis. Next base: position 61,251,011 of record CM065589.1, on the reverse strand, counting down.
CACAGGTAGTAAGATTACCTTCACTACAGTTTACATCATGTAACATTTTAACAGGTCAGAGAATACAATTTTTTGTGCGAGTGCTACTTTGAAAAAGTTGTTCTGAAGTATAAAGCATGGAGGCTTTTAAGAGACAGTCTGTACTTCATGCTCTCAAAAGAAACGCAGCTAAGTTGCAGCCACTCGGCTGCCCCTTTAGTGCCTTAAAGGGTTTCTGTCACCAGGTTTAACCCTATGAAGTTAGCTGACATTAGCGATGTGCTAATGTCAGCTAAACCTAACTAGCCTATTCTTACTTTTCTCAGTGCCTGCATTAACCTTAAAAATCGAACTTTTATAATATGCTAATGAGGCTCTAGGAGCAGGGGGGGGCGTTGTTCCTGCTCCTAGAGCCTCCATTCTCCCACCTTGGTCTCCTCCCTCCAAGTCTTGATTGACAGGGCCAGGCAGCACTTGCGTCCGTCTGCCAGCCCTGTGCTCGGATGAAATCTCGCGCCGTTCTGAACTCAGCGCAGGCGCGGTGAGGGAAAGACGCTCGTCGGCTGCCAGGTTCCTCACCGCGCCTGCGCTGACTTCAGAACAGCGCGAGATTTCATCCGAGCACAGGGCTGGCAGACAGACGCAAGCGCTGCCTGGCCCTGTCAATCAAGACTTGGAGGGAGGAGACCAAGGTGGGAGAACGGAGGCTCTAGGAGCAGGAACAACGCCCCCCCTGCTCCTAGAGCCTCATTAGCATATTATAAAAGTTCGATTTTTAGGTTAATGAAGGCACTGAGAAAAGTAAGAATAGGCTAGTTAGGTTTAGCTGGCATTAGCACATCGCTAATGTCAGCTAACTTCATAGGGTTAAATCTGGTGACAGAAACCCTTTAACTACACTTTTTAAAGCCTACCCAGACATAGCTTTAACAGAATATCAGGTATCTTATAAAAAAAAATCTAATTGCAGTTAAGGAATGACAATGAAGACAAGTATTTAACAAGTCTGAAATTGCTTGGGACAGCCTAAAATGTCAGGAGCAAGATGTTTTCAATTTTAGAAAAATGATGTTATTTGAGTGAGCAGACGATAAATCTCACAGGTCAGCGCGGATTCTTGATTGATTTAGAAACTGCTGTAATGAAGATTGTTCTGGGGCCGTCTGGTACAAAACCCTGTTTGTGCGGAGAATGATATTATGCACTGTCAATAAAATGCAGTGATATATAACGTCACTCATGGAGGGGGTAATGCTGATCAAGACAATGGAAAGAAATGGAAAATGACAGCATAATCAGTCTTATCATACATGTAAAACAAAATAGCGGACAAGAATAGGCATTTTCTATTATAGTGCTGGCCATGTGCACATGGCCGGTGTCAGTGTTTTGCAGATCCGCAATACACTTACGGACGTCTGAATGGAGCCTAATACTGATGTCTTCTTCTTGACAGAGAGGGCTGAACACCCCTGACTGAAGATGTCTCCGTGGGAAACTCTGCAGTCTTCAGGAGAAATTACCATGATGGTCTGAACCAAATGGAGACAAAAAGGAAAGTGAAAAACTTAAATCAGTGGAGACTTCATCTGTGAGTCTTTGGATTTACATGTGTTATTACTGTTACTGCTTCTTTTAAAATATGTTTAAATCTCTTTATTAGAAAATGTAAATTATTCAGGATTGAGGTGGGTGGGGGCACAATTCTCCTACTCTGCCTAGGGCACCAAAATACCTTGTCCCGTTCCTAACCCCCCCTCCCCCAAAACTCTGCATATAAAGTAATATAGTCCGAGCCCATTTCGTTATTTCAGGTCTGTGTGTTGTACAAGGGCAATGAGGACGGAGTTAACAAGCAGATTAGTTCCTGGAACTGAAATTGCTTCAAGGAGCACATTCTTAATACACTTCTAAACATTACAGAACGACTGTTCTCCAAAAACAGCATGAAGCCTGATTTTCCTCTGCTTCAGGTATGATTAGTGCTCTCTTCTATCAAGATATTCAGTAAGCCTGCGGTGTATTTTTTTTTAAACGTTTTATAAGTTCTGTTCCAAAAGATGATGGGAAGCTACGCTTACAGCAATGGCCAGAATGGGCCACATAAAATTTTTGTAGAAGTACGGTCCCTTTTAAGGCCACTTTCACATGGTCAGTATTTGGTCAGTATTTTTAAGCCAAAATCAAAAATGGGTGCAGTACACAGAAGAGGGACAAATATTTCCATTAAGCCGTTTCTCTGTGGGATCCACTCCTCGTTTTGGACGCTTTTTTCCAGAACAGTGCCATAACAGTGCACAGGTTGTGTGTGGTATTGTAGTTCAGCTATGATGACACTGGACCAGGGACAACCCATGGGCAGCTATAAGGCACCCAATCTTGATTCCTGAAGGGGCTGAAAGACCCCTCTGCCACATAAGCCAACACCAGTTTTATAAACAGGAGTGGTTTTGGTATTTCTGGGGTCCCAAACATTTATGTCCTGGGGCCCCCATTGTACCACTAAGCCCCCCCATCACACTCTCTAAGGTCCACCCTGTCAGCCTGCTAAGCACCACTCTAAGCACCTGGTCCCTTTTGCAACTGCACTACAACTGGGACGGACTCCCCTGCCCCACAGGCGGTATGTATGCCCCTTTTTTTCTAAGCCAGACAGTTGCGACCAGCTGGGGCCCAAATAATATCCTTGGTTTGCGTGGTGGTAAAGTCTGTCACTGATTATAAATGACAGCTGGTAGGTTTTAAGCCCTGTTACAGAATTTGCTTTTGACTCTGCATCTTTTTGTCTACAATTTTGGAACATTTTGGTCAAATGTTGCATCTAGTGTTTTAGACAGTTTTTTTTTACCACACCATTTGGCACCATTTTACCAAAAGTTGCCAAGATTTCTGGTGTAAAAATCTGCAAGAAAGTAGGACGACTAAAGGTTTGCTTAAAACTTTAGATCATACAGCCTAAGCAATTGAGATAATTCTGGTGCCTTTAAAGACTCACTGTCTATACGTTTACCCGGTGTAACTCATAGTAAATCTGAGCCATTATGTTCTACTTTGACTGACTCGAGACCATTGTATACTGATACAGATCCAATTATAAATGACATTGTTCCTTTGTAATACGGTATCCATGGGCTTATGGAAATGGAAGTCTACAAGAGGTACACCAGGGCCTTTATGGGTGAAATATTACAGCACTGTACAACTCAGAAGTTCTCCAGAACCATAATATGGTCATGTGCATGAGTCCTTACAACGAAAGAAGGAAATCCTCTGTCATTGCTGGTAAGTATATTACGTTCATGGCTGGTTTATGAACCTCATTTCTTCTGGAGGGCATTAGGTTATTTGCAAACATGCCAAGATTCGGCCAGACAAAGACGGTCGAGTGCAGAAATGTTTGTCCTGCAGAATCCCGGCTGAATACTAAAAAGAGGATGTAATAGACTGACATGAATCAGTAATGTATGGCTTGATCCCATCTGCGACCTTGTATAGCGCTTCACTATTATTATTCATACAGTAGACAAGGTAGTGCCGCCATAACGGTGCTAGCATTTTATTTATTCTAATCACTGCTCCGTGTCCACAAATTGGCATTTGCAGCTGAAATTTATCTTGATATTAGACACACAGAGAAGGACGAAGATGAAGCGGCCTATAAAGGCCTTGGCCTAGGCTGACTACTGCGACCTTTGACATGTCTGTGTAATGCATCCGATGACATAATATACTATATGGTGGCTTTCAAGTCTCTTGCTGAATCATCTGCCTTCACTGTAAAGTTTTACAGCTAAGTCAGTTTACAAGATGAAAAAGGTGTGTTCCTCCCTAATATCTGTCATTAGCCCTCTGTGTGCACAGAATAAACTGAGGCCCAGGAACGTGCTGGCTGGAAGCCTCGAGACGATGACAATACCTGACTTCTGACCTCCTTCTCAGAGCTTGGCTAGTCCTCCCAGCAGCTGGGCAGTGGATTGTAGTTAATTGATAAGAAAGTCTGCGGAGGAAAGATAAAGAACCATTTTGATCTTTGAGGCCTCAGGCACACTACACAGGATGGTTAGAAGAAGCCTTCTGCATCCTCAGTTTTAGACTACGTGCACATCAGTACGTTTCATCTTCTCAAGTCTCAGCTACCTGACAATGACAATTATCTCTACAAATATCGGCACAGAATCTGTCAAAAAGACGTCCCTAAGGCTTCCCCCACCCAACCAGTGTCTTCTGGACTTGTGTTTTAGCTAACATCAGATAACAAAAAAGTTACAGGGGAAATCCATCATTACTCATACAAACACGTCAAAAATGAAATTGAGGGACTTTAAGGCTGGATTTTCAAGACTTTAGGTCTGTGGTACCAAAGCAGCCATTAGGGGTGCTCAGCATGACCTGCACAGTTGCATAGTGGATGTCCGCAGTCCCTACGAATGCAGACCACACGGATAACCTCGCTTGTGACCACCACAAATCTTATTAAAGGGGTTGTATCATCTGAGACAATGGGGGCATATTGCTAGGATATGCCACAATTGTCTGATAGGCGAGGTTCCCACCACTGGGATCCGCACCTATCTCCTAAACAGAGCTCCGAAAGTGGTGGAGCGCGCATTGCGCATGTGCAGCTGCCCACTATTCATTGTGGGCTATTCATGGCTATTTCTGTCAGGCACATAGAAATGAATGGGTGCGGTGGTCAATTATGCGTAGTGCGCTCCCATTCACTACTATGGGGAGAGCGCTTGGTGGTGGCCGGACCGGAGTCCTCCAGCCACCACTTTGGCCCGCTCATTCCTCGATATAGGTGAGGTTCCCAGCGGGTCTATCAGACAATGGGGGCACATCTTAGCTCCATACCCCCATTGTCTCAAATGAGGAAACCCCTTTAAGTATATACAGTAGCAGTATTATTAAGTCATTGTATGGCACTATTACTAGATTACTTTATATTATCTAGTCACAGTATTTGGAGTTATTTTAGCAGTTCACTTACATCATGCATTTACATCATGTGACACTGCTATTATTTTATAGTGTATGGCGGTGGCACTGTATATTATTATTATTTAAGCAATTGAAAGGCAGTATTATTTAGTCATTGTATGTCACTATTACTAATTTCTTTGTTATCTTTTCACAGTATGTTGGAATTTTTTAAGCACAACATGGTGGCATTTACATCATGTGGGGCTGTTATTACCATATTTTATAGTGAATGGTGGTCACGCATTGTATAACATTATTAGTTAACAACTGTAAAGAAGTATTATTCTGTTATTTGGCCGTTATACTGTGTAGCGCTTCTACTTAAGAACTGTATGGCATGGCTATATAACGGCCAACATAAGATACAGCACAAGGCATCATACAACGCAATCATAGAAGTGCCTAATGATGCCAGTCCCATGGATAAGTGGCATACTTCTGAACTCATAGGACCGAGTTGTTCTCTTTTTCTGCCAGTGAAGGCTGACGTACACTTATAAAACACTTTCTTTAATCTAATCAAGTACCCCTCCCTTGCAGCTGAGCATTTATTGCTGACCATTCTGTCTATACATATAATAGATGTAATATCTGTATACAGTGTTTTTGTTGATAAATTTAAAAAATGTTAGCTCTGCCCCAAATCCACCAAGCACCACCCATTACTGGGTGGGGTTTACATAAAACCTGCCAATTTTTGAGCCAGTATGGTCTCCTGCAAATTTGGGACTATTGGCAACTCTGTGTTTGTCGTCACCAGGAGTCTTTCCTATGCAAATTCCCGGGTGGCTGATGCCAATGTTACTTAGTTATCATATTGTTAGTGTAATACAATTGACAGATATAATGTTTATATGCTGACTCCCAGCATGGCCCCATCATTGTGGTCAGGTCAGACAGCGGATCATCTGTAGAGTAGTGTCGTTAAGGTATATAAAACTTTTTTGGCAAATAGAACTGAAATCTATATGAGTTTTTTGAAAGATGCCAAGCCATTAACTCCCTCAGACCTCCAAATCTGTGTTACTTGCACTCATGGCCACCTCTAACCCTCTCCTTGTAAATGACTATTAAGAGATCCCTGTTTTGCAGAGATGTGGGATTCTTAGAATATATAAAGAATCTCAGGGATGGCTTTTTTACATTTTTATTCTTACGTGGCGGTGCCAGCGGTATATCTGCCGTTTGCTTGTATCTGTCAGGGCATACTGGGAGTTGTAGTTCAGCAACAGCTTGAGGTCAATGAGTTGGATATCACTACTGTAGAAAGCAGTGCATTGATTATAAAGAAAACAAATATAAATAACTCTTATGTGGAATTTCAATGCGTTTTTAACCTCCAAACCTTCCAAGTTAACTAGCCCGGGCAAAGAAAAGCCTTGGTCTTACACATCTAGCAGACCTTTCATTACATATGTAGTGGGGGCACCTCTATATATTATTTTTCCAGAATTACTAAAAACTCCCCATATGGGTCAATAATCATGATAAATAAAGAACTTCAAAGCCATTGGCCTCAACCGTCTGCTGGGATCAGGTGCATCTGTAGGGAGTGACAGCCGTCCTCAAAAGATAACTGTGAACTCACTATGTTGCTGGGGTTTTCCAGGGTTGATGAAAATTCCCAACTCACTGCCGTGTACATGGCTTCGCTACATGTTGTTCTCAGATATTTTACAATTTTTACCATGCCCACACATATTCATCCTATGTGAAGATGGTGCAAATGGCAAAATCACAATTTATAAATGTGGTTAAAAGTAACTCCAACCAAAACTAGACCCTCCTGACTGACCTGAAGTGAACACAGCTCATTTCCACCCAAAACGCACCAAACAGTGGCACAATGTCTTGATTCAGGTAAACTATATGACCAGTAAAATACATCATTTTGTATTTGATCAACATGGCGTATGAGGAATTATACATTTCGCACAACTTACTAGGAACATTAGGCACTTTTTCATACTGCTCGTCATGTTGGTCTGGTATCCAGCTGCATGTGACGGGCTGGCGACGGAGAAGTGGACACGTGTCAAGTGAGAGACTTCCAGCAATTACTGTACGCTGAGATACTGTATGTACGGTGTAATGTACTGATTAGAAACGTGGCAAGATGGAATCCTTTTTGTCCGAGCTGCAGATCTGTCTGTACAGGGCTCTTCTCTGAATACACAGGATTATGTACAACAGACTATCAGGTCAAATTTCATATAGTTTTGTTGCGTTGTGTTAATTATTTAACACCAACATATTCTGTGGCACATCACTTACACAAGGGGCTAGAAGAGGAATATCGGAAATTGGAGCACATAAGTTAAAGGGGTTATCCAGGGAGACACCCAAAAAAAAGCCTCCATACATTACCAACCTTATAAAGGACCTGTCACCAAAAAATGAAATGTAAGCTGCAAAAAGCATGTTATAGAGCAGGAGGAGCCGAGCAGACTGATATGTATTTTTGTGGAAAAGATTTGGTATAACATGTAATTTATACATTTATAACTATGCTTTTTCTAACAGATATCAGTACAGGATCTCTGCATGTACACTTATACACACAATGCCATCAATCACTGATAACACCTCTTCTCCTGTACCAATAGCTGTTCACAGGAGGTGAAAAAAGCAAAGTTATAAATGTATAAATTACAGGTTTTATTGAATCTTTTCCTGCTCTATCACATGGAGCTTTCACATTGCATTACATTCTTTGGTGACAGTTCCTATTTAAGCGCCCCCTATCTTTATCAGCCAGTAGAATTACATTTTGCTTTATTTTCATAAACCCTCTGTGGTAGAACTTGTACGATAGAGGCAGGACTTAAGTATTCAAGACCTCTAGTCCTGGTGCCCGTAGGGTCTCCTCCTACACACCTTCTTAGTATAGTGTTCCACCTTCCGGAAAACACAACACCTGGCATGTGGCAGAGAGATCTGATGACCATTGCAAAGGAGATGGCAGTGGTGAAAAAACACCTGTACAGTTTATACCCTCAATATTTATCTATCTATCTAGCTCATATCTATCTATCTCATATCTATCTGTCTATCTATCTATCTATCTATCTATCAATCAAGCAATAAAGCTTTATTGGCAGATCTAAAATTATACATTAGTATTGCCAAAACATGTGGGAAATAAGAGTTTGAGAAATGGGGACACACCCGGGGTCGGTGTATAGAAGAACCGTGGGGTATCATGACAGGGGTGGAAGGGGTGGGGACACACATCAGGGTATCAGAGTCCATGGCATATCAGGCTCCTCTCAGTCTGTGGCAGGCACTGATATATTGTGCTGCTATGTCCACAGTGTTCTCTTCCTCTCTCAGCAGGATGAGCAGTTTCTCTTCCTCCTCCATGGAGTTGAAGTCTGGAAGTAGATCAGAAAGTCTCCTAAAGTGGATGTCCCTCACTGCTGAGTATTTGGGTTGGTATATCAGGAAGTGGGCCTCATCCTCCACCGCCTCCAGGTCGCACTGCTGGCACAGTCTGCTTTCTCTAGGCATGTAGCTCTGTTGATGCCGTCTGGATTCGACGGCCTGTAGCGGCTCAGGATTTTCCGGTTTCTGGGGTTCCCTAGTTTTTCCAGATATGGGGCCAGTTTGTAGTCTCTCTGAAGGCTCTGGTACACTGTCAGCTTCTGGGATGCTCTCACCTCCTTGCTCCATTCACTGACATATTCCTCTTGTCTCTTGTTTACTGTGTTCCTGATCCCAGCTTTTGTGAGGTGGTGTGGGGCGAGTTTCTGGTCGGTCTGGGTTTCAGTAAGTTGATTTTGGGGCTTTGCCTTGCCTGAGATCCTTGGTGTAGCAAGGCTTTATGGTGATGGGAGCCTATTACTGTAGCATCCCCAAGTCAGGGCAATGTGTGTGACTAACCTGGGGAATGCCAGTGATGGAGAGGCCGGCACGCTGTTCCTCTGGGGCACTCTCTGGGTTCTTGAGGGACACAGCCAGGTGGAATGTGAGGTGCCCTTGGTGTTGTAGCTTAACGTGCCTATGGCTGAGTCCCTGGTGTTTCGTGACGCCAGTGCCAGTAAACGGTGGCACACCGTATTTATAGTAGGAATAACAGAGGTGCAGACTTGTAACTTGAAAACAGAATTCCAACTTTACTGAAACAGTGGAAAATACAGCAGGCAACCTCTTAACACAGTTCTTGTTGCAGAAAATAGACTTTTGTATAGTCGCAGTCACAGCAGGCTTACATCCAGCAAGGTATAACAGAGGGTAAAATAAACAGGACTTAGAGTTGCAGGTGAACCTTACTTTCTTCCTGACTTGTCCTGACTGGAATTGATGCTTCAAGGCCCCAATGCCCTACTTCTGGCTTATATCCTTGAATCTCCAGTAGACAGTGTACCTCCTCTTGACATTCAGTACCTCTTGCTCTAGGGATTGCCTCTGCTTGACTTCTGCTGACTTGCTTAGGCCCGAGACATGTGGCCCTCACAGACTCCAGGGTCTGCACTCCTTCCCAGGCCCAGGGCCTGGTGTAGACTTCACAGGCTCATGGCCTGGAGTAGACTGAACTCAGCTCCTTTCCCTGACTGGGCCTTATATAGACTAGGGCTACCTAGCTCCCTCTAGTGACTAGAGCTGGAATTACATCCCTAGCCGGCCTGCACATGGCACATTTCACAGTAACAGGGAATTAAATACCATAAATTGCATTACATTTTACAAATAGGACTTTTACCAGCCTCCCCATAAATGAGAGGAAACGACAGCATCCAAGTGACCCTTCTGTAGTGACGGGTAGTACAACTCCCGTACACTACATACCCCGCTGCTTTAAGCTGAGTACGACCTCGTACTCCAACAGGGTACCGCCCGGCTGGAATTTTCACCTGAAAGAGACAAGAAAAACATGCAGGCATACATACATATCAGTAATCAATTCATCTGCATTGACAATTATTATCAGGTCCAGCTGGCTGACGGAGAAGTGCGGTGACAAGGGGCGTCGTTCTCTTTCTTCAGGATAATGAATGGAACTGGGGCGCTGACCTGGCACAGCGGATGTTAGGGAATACCAGGATAGTCCATGACTGAATAAAACGATAGGTCCATAATAAGAGCAACATCTCAGAGGCTCGCACATAGGGAGTCCATATCTGGGCACATAGACTTGGATAAAATTTTTAAAGTAATAAATACGGTCAGCAGCACATACATAAAATGACAATACAGGACTCTGACAATACCAGGGAAACACCTTCCTGGCAGGTCCTGCGTATATTTAAAGTGCTGACATAAAAGAACCCTTTCAACCTGAAATGGGGGTTAAAAAGGGTATAAGGTGCAAATAAAAGCACAACTGGGATTTGTTAAAGTACTTGACGCCAAAATGGTAGCAGCAGGCAGGATGTCCCGGAACAGAAAGAGGCAGGCTGGGAGCAGTGGTTCACAGTGGCTACTTATCTTCACAAACATGCCACCGGCCGTGGGGAACTGGCAGCAAGCTCCACCAGCCTGGCAAACTTAAAGGAACAGTTCCTGCAACATGTATGATGTCCCTGTGAGGATGAGCAAAAATGGCCTAGCAGGCCTGCTCACAGGTACATATCAAATGAACCCTGTTCATCCGAGGTAGTGCAGCCCTGTGCTGCTGGTAGTCTGGGCCATGCACCAGGGCCACTTGGAGGGGGTGCCCACCAAAGAGAATGGGCTGGAAACATCACAGGTATTGGGCCTACCCACCTCACTGGCCCGCTGGGTTGCGGACACATAGGAGCTGCTGGTCTCGGGACACGGGCCGGCGCTGGGGTAGGCACTTCCTCTGGCCGGGACATAACGCTCCCGTCAAGGCGGACTCGGCTCCTGGCATATGTCAATTTATCCGCTTTTACACGGACCTTGGGTGGCTCAGCGCTAGCGGTAGGACCTTGGACTACAGGTTCGGGTGGTACAGGGGTCACAGGTAACTCACCACCGCTGGACTGCTGCGCTGTCTTCTTAGATTCTGTCACTTGCCGCAGGCCATCCAGGTAAACTTGTAAGGAAGCGATCCGCTCCTCCAGGGCGGAGATGTCACTGCTGGATTCCGGCACACTTGCAGCAGGCTCCAATACTTCCTTTCTGCTTGCACAAGTCTGCGGCCACTCCCCCAGACTCGGGAGTTCTCGCCCAACTTCAGGCCCGCCCACATTGTAATCCACGTACAGGGGCGGCATCCCAGGACGGTTGTCTCCTCCCTCTTGGAGGGTTTTGGCGCCAAATTTTCGCGCCACTGAGGTCAGGGATGGCGCAAGAAGAAGTCCAATGGCGCCGGCGGCCATCTTGGGCGCCATGATGCATCAATTCAATGACAGCAAGCAGGATGTTAAAAAGTCCACAAAAACACACTTTGAAGTGGCGATTTTCTTCCTCTTGATAGCGCAACACTGCACAGCGCTTTCTGGAGGTTTTAGGAACACTTTTTTGTACGTTTTAAGTCCGCAAAGTTCCCTTCAAATAAACAGGCGTTTTGTCACTTGGCAAACTGGTTAAGGCACAAAGTTCACGTTTTTGTTCACAGTCCGTAAAACGTGCGTATCCTGTTCGTGACGCCAAAATGTAGCATCCCCAAGTCAGGGCAATGTGTGTGACTAACCTGGGGAATGCCAGTGATGGAGAGGCCGGCACGCTGTTCCTCTGGGGCACTCTCTGGGTTCTTGAGGGACACAGCCAGGTGGAATGTGAGGTGCCCTTGGTGTTGTAGCTTAACATGCCTATGGCTGAGTCCCTGGTGTTTCGTGACGCCAGTGCCAGTAAACAGTGGCACACCGTATTTATAGTAGGAATAACAGAGGTGCAGACTTGTAACTTGAAAACAGAATTCCAACTTTACTGAAACAGTGGAAAATACAGCAGGCAACCTCTTAACACAGTTCTTGTTGCAGAAAATAGACTTTTGTATAGTCGCAGTCACAGCAGGCTTACATCCAGCAAGGTATAACAGAGGGTAAAATAACAGGACTTAGAGTTGCAGGTGAACCTTACTTTCTTCCTGACTTGTCCTGACTGGAATTGATGCTTCAAGGCCCCAATGCCCTACTTCTGGCTTATATCCTTGAATCTCCAGTAGACAGTGTACCTCCTCTTGACATTTCAGTACCTCTTGCTCTAGGGATTGCCTCTGCTTGACTTCTGCTGACTTGCTTAGGCCTGAGACATGTGGCCTTCACAGACTCCAGGGTCTGCACTCCTTCCCAGGCCCAGGGCCTGGTGTAGACTTCACAGGCTCATGGCCTGGAGTAGACTGAACTCAGCTCCTTTCCCTGACTGGGCCTTATATAGACTAGGGCTACCTAGCTCCCTCTAGTGACTAGAGCTGGAATTACATCCCTAGCCGGCCTGCACATGGCACATTTCACAGTAACAGGGAATTAAATACCATAAATTGCATTACATTTTACAAATAGGACTTTTACCAGCCTCCCCATAAATGAGAGGAAACGACAGCATCCAAGTGACCCTTCTGTAGTGACGGGTAGTACAACTCCCGTACACTACATTACCATGTAGATGGCCCCAGAATGATAGCTCCCCCTTCTGGATTGTAAAGTGTAGAGGGAATCTGCCCAGCTCCCCTCGGCAGGCACTGTTAGAGGTGCTCTGATGGATCTGGAGGAGATGCTTAAAGAATTCCAGGTGGAATATTTCTGTTGGGCTGGAATCCCATCTTGACTAGTCTGGGTACATGTGAGGGCCCCATACTTCACTGCCATACAGGAGGATTGGTGCAATGATGGAGTCAAAGATTTTAAGCCAGACCCTCATGGGTGCTTGAGGTGGTATAGTCATCTTCTGATGTTGTAGAAGGTCTTGCATGCTTTGTCTTTTAGCTCCTCAATGGCTGATTTAAAGCTCCCAGTCTGGTCAATTATCAGGCCCAGGTAGGTGTACCTGTTGGTGGCTGTAATAGAGCGGTTGTGTAGCGTGAAGGTAGGGGGCCTGGCTGACTTTGTTTTCCTTCTCTGAAACACCACACTGTTGGTCTTTTTTAAATTGATGGGAAGGGCCCATGTGGTGCTGAATTTCTCCAGAATGACTTAGCTGGTCTTGGAGATGTTTCTCAGTTGGTGAAAGTAGGAAAGGTCATCCGCATACAGGAGAAATTTCACCTGAGTGTCATGGAGGATGAGACCTGGTGTTGAGGAGGACTCCAGAGCTGTAGCCAGCTCGTTTATGTAAATGTTAAAGAGAGTTGCACTGAGGCTGCAACCCTGTTTGACTCCTCGGCTCTGCTGGAAGTAAACCATTATTCTCCCATTTACCTTCATGCTGCATCGGTTCTCAGTGTAGGAGCTTTTGATGACGTTGTATGTCTTTCCTCCTATTCCGCTCTCCAATAGCTTCAGGAGCAATCCTAGGTGCCACACCGAATCAAAGACCTTTTGGAAGTCCACGAAACAAGCGTATATCTTTCCCTGCTTTGTGTTGTGGACATGGCTCTGGATAAGGCGGTGCAGGGTGTAGACGTGGTCTGTCGTGCAGTGATTTGGCATGAACCCTGCTTGGCTTTTACTGAGTACATTGTGCTGGATGAGAAAGTCGAGGATTCTCTGGTTCAGGATACTGTTAAAAAGTTTCCCCAGATTGCTGCTGACAGATATCCCTTGGTCATACCTGTCCCCGCTTTTGTATATTGGGGTTATGACACCTTAGTTCCAGGCTTTGGGGAAGTAGCCAGCACTTAGCACAATGTTGTACAGTTTTGCTATGGCTGCCTGTATTGCTGGTGGGCTATACTTAATCATTTCGGGAGGGATGCCATCTATGCCGCTGGCTTTCTTATCTCTTATGGTTGATATTCTCTCTGATATCTCCTGCAGTATTGTGGGTGAGTCTAGTGGAAATTTGGAAAAGTCTTTTGGAAATCTTTGACCCTGGGTTCAGACCTGAGCGTTCTTGAAACGCGCATTTTACGTGCGTATTACAGTGCGTTTTTGCAAATAGGAAACGCGCGTCATACGCACGTTCTTGTGAATGACTACTGTGGTGTCAATCACAATACGCGCGACAAACGCCCCAAAAAAAGTACTTGTTTATGCGTAGGGCGTTTTACAGCGCGTTCGAACACGCTGTAAAACGCGAAAATGTGAACCAGTACCATAGGGAAGCATTGGTTTGCATGTGTTGAGCGTTTTACAGCGCGTTCGAACGCGCTGTAAAACGTGCAAGTGTGAACTTAGGGTGAGTATTTCTTCCATGCTCTTCAGTTTTGACCTCATTTGTTCTTGGTCTGGGTTACGTTCTTCTTTTGGGATGTCTCTGTAGAGGTACTCTACAAATACTGGAGCCAGATGTTGCCATTCTGAATATGGAGGTTGTTTTCCTTCTCATTTGTGCCCAGGTGGTTCCAAAGTTCCCAGAAGGAGTTATCCTGGAGGGCATCTTGAAGCTATGTAAGTTTGGTTGAGGTATATTCCTGCTTTTTCCTTCTGAGGAGGGTTTTGTATTGCCTCTGCGTTATGTCGTAGACTTCCCCCAGGTTGGTGTTGTTGGTATCTCTATGCTTTTTATTTGAGGCCGATCTTAAGGTCTTAAAGAGGACCTTTCATGACTTCTAAAGATATCAACTAACGATGCTCACATGTAGAGCGGCGCCCAGGGATCTCCCTGCACTTACTATTATCCCTGGGCGCCGCTCCATTCTCCCGGTATAGGCTCCGGTCTCTTTCCTCACAAAGTTATAGTAGGCGGGGACTTGGGGGACTTGGTTATAGTAGGCGGCGCCTGCCCTTCATCTCCTTCTCCCCGGCTGTAGCGCTGGCCAGTCGCAGCGCAGAGCTCATAGCCTGGGAGTTTTTTTTCTCCCAGGCTATGAGCTCTGCGCTGCGATTGGCCAGTGCTGCAGCCTGGGAGAAGGAGATGAAGGGCAGGCTCCGCCCACTATAACTTAGTGAGCACAGATACCGGAGCCTATACCGGGAGAACGGAGCGGCGCCCAGGGATAATAGTAAGTGCAGGGAGATCCCTGGGCGCCGCTCTACATGTGAGCATACTTGGTTTATATCTTTAGAAGTGATGAAAGGTCCTCTTTAAGTGTTGGGGTTATCTTCTTTTTGCCTCAAATGGCTATACTTTTTCAGGTCAGCCATTTCTGCCATGGTGTAAATTATATTATTAAGATCTCTTACAGCTTGATTGACTTCTTCTGGGTTTATATCAAACACCTTGTTGTTGAATCCCTTGGATTTCTGGTTTATTGTGCACCTCTTTCTATTTCTGAGCCGATGTCTTGGACCACTTATAAGATGGAGGTAGTGTGAAGAGCCCGGCCTGCTAAGGTATTTGCCCTGGTGGTTTGTTTGTGGTCATATATATAGGGATATTTGGTTGTGATCAGACAAGTGCGATTGTGGGGTGACTATCTGGCTATGAAGGCCCCAATGTTTGCGGGGTACATGTCTGTGGTGGATTAGTCCACTACGCTGCTACCCACATGGGAGTTTAATGTAGTCCTTCCTAGAGAGTCTCTCTTGGTGCGACCGTTGAGAATGCTGAGTCCTAGGCTTCGGCAAAGATTCGACAATTTTTTTCCATTTTTATTTACCGTGCTGTCGTAACTGTTCCTCTCTGTATGTACTGAGCTGTTCGCTGCCGGTCTGTGCTCCATATATATAGATGTTTCCATCTGTGGTCAGGTAGTCTCTTTCCCTGCCTGTTCTGGCATTGAGGTCTCCCATGATAAGGACTTTGCCCAGGGTTTGATAGTGGGCGGCTTCCCTTTGCAGGATCTCAAAGCATTCTGGGTTGTAGTAGGGAGACTCAGGTGGTGGGATGTAGGCCGCACAGAGGTAGATGTCTGACTGGGAGGTGAGGATGGAGCGGTCTATTCTGATACGAGATGTGGCTGTTTCCCCGTTTCACTGGTCTGATCTGCTCATGGAGCTCCACTTTATACCACACTAGTATTCCTCCTGAACAGCGACCAAGTTTGATGGTTTTATTTTTCAGGGCCGGGACAGAGATTTCCCTGTATCCAGTGGGCGCCAGGGACTCGCTCTCTGCCTTAGTCCATGTTTCTAGAAGGATTTGAATGTCAATGTTTCTCAAACTCTGGGTGAAGTCTGGACCATTTACTTTACATCCAAAGGCTGACGTATTCAGATCTTGGATGTTCCAGCTGCTGATTATAAAGGATGTCATAGCAGGTCCTTATACCTTGTAATGAGCGGGTTTCATAGGACGAGCTGGGGGTCTGACTGGTTCTGGTATGATAGATAAGGCTTGTGTTGTCCAGTCCCTTGAATGTTCTACATAAAGTTCTGAGCAAGTTTTATCTCGTCTCTGCTCTGTATTTCTCTGTGTGAGGCAGGTGGTTTCCTCCATGGTTTTTGCCTCTGGTGGCCTGTGTTGGGGTACAGGGCCTTGTTTCCTGTTTGTGGTGTGGAGTTTCATACTTGAGGTATTTGTGTTGTCGGTGGACTTTCCCTGTTGTCTCCAAATTGGCCTGTGTAGGGTCTAGGCCGGGGGGTTCTGTGTAGTACAATGTCCTTGATTTCTTTGGCCAGGAGGCTGACTCCTTGATTATTGAGATGTTTACTGTCATATAGATGAAGGCTGGTTGATGGTGGGGTGTTGTGCCAGGGTGACGTTTGGCACAGAGCTGATCTTAGCTGCTAGTTCAGTGTTAATGGTTTGGATGGTATCGTTGGGCACATCCTTTCTGGGCAGCAGGGATGACACTATTATTTTACTTGCCGGGAACTTCTGTTGTGCAGTTTTTGCCAGCTGGGTCATCTGCTGCTGATGGTCTTGAAGGTTGTTTGTACCCGTATGTGTGATGATATTGGTTGTATTGGTGAAGTGTGGATCGTTGATAACTGCTGTGACTTGTATGATCGTTGCACAATTAATTTTTTTAACCCTTTCTTTTGGGAATAGCCGCCTCATGATTAGGTATTTCCCAATGATTAGTACTGTATCTGGACATTGGGGCCTACGGGCCGCTTGCTGTTTGGTGAAGGTTTCCTGGGTGCTGTTCGGTCCTGTTACTGGGTCTCCATGTTGGTTTGTGCTTGGGGTTCTAATAATTGTTGGCTCTGTCTCCGCGTGTAGCAATCCGCTATTGGTTGGTGTGGTTACATTCATTTCTGGTGTTGTTAATGTGTTACGGATCTTTGGTATAAAGTTCTGGATGCTGGTTGTCATTGTGTCTGTGCTCTTCCCTGACCCCCTTCCTGATTCTGCATCTGCGTCTTTAGATCCGTTATCTCTTGTTGTAGCTTTCTATTTTCTTGTTGTAGGGCATGCAGTTTACATTGCATTTCTCCCAGAACTGCTGTAAATTCACATTTCAGTTTGTTTATTTCATTAAGTGCTTTGTCATTTGCATTTTTGTCACTTTGTTTCTTTGAAGTTCTTCCTTGAATTGAACGGAGTCTCTTTCTAATTGAGATAAACAGTCTCTGAAAATGCCGAGTGCCTCAGGGGGGTCTTTGGGGGTTGTCTCTGGTTTTTCTTCTGACTTGTATTTTTGGGCCAGGTTTTTGATATGAGGAAAGGTTCTTTCAAACTGTGTTAAGTTGTCGTCATTGCCTTGTATCATGATGGTGCCGGTGTTGTATAGATTTATGGAGAGTACAGTGTCCTCCTCATCCCTGTTTCCTTTATCCTGATCTGTCGGCCCCTGTTGATGCCTCACTTTAATACGTTAATATAATGAAAGCAGAAGGCTGTGTGACAGGCAGACGGCTTCTCAGTGAAGAACACTACGTCTGTTTTCCTACCCTGTGGCTCCTTATAAGTGAAATTGGCATAGAGGGTCTCTGGACTCTGTCTAATGGTGGCATCTTTTGCAGCTTTCCTTGCTTGAGTACTCCTCAGCCCTTCTGAGTATGTTATCTCAGGGATGTCTGACCCCCTGCTGGCTGAGGCTTGTGTCTTTTCCTCATCTTCATTGCTGGACATTCCTTGTTCAAGATTGTGGTTTTCCATTTCTTAAATGATATCCTTATTTCTATAGAGCTTGGTCTCTAGCAGTTTCTAGTGAGGTTGTGGGGGGTTTGGTGTTGGAGCAGGAGCTCTTACCTATGGTTGCTCAGGTCTCTGGACTCTGGATGATGATGGTGCTTGTTGTTTGTAGTCTGTCCTGTTAATTACCATCTGTCTTCTAAGCAAAAATCTTGTTTTGTACTTTAAAATCCGTAAGTTTTTCCCTTTTCATGAAGAGCTTTAGCCCCGCTTGCTTCTGTATTCCATGCAGTCGATATTTCCCAAATTTTGTCTTAAAATTTGCTCATTACAAGGTATAAAGTGATGAAAACTCAGGAGCTCATGTTCAGTGCTGCTTACTCCTGGGCTGCTGGGGTATATCTCTATCTATCTGGGGTATATCTATCTATCTATCTATCTATCTATCTATCTATCTATCTGCAATGACCAGGCCACAGGGAACAGTGAGTATTATGGTGGTGGTGTGCCGAGTGAGGGTAGTAGTTAATTTACTCCTGGTTAGCAGAGCCTCCCTGGGCCGGCAGTGCAGTGGATGGGAAGACAGCACTAAATCCTCCGGGGCACTCTCGGTTGCAGGGGACACCAGCCAGATGGTGGTTGAGGTGCCCTTGATGGTAGTTGGTGTTTAAGGTGCTTTTGTGGCTGGGCCCCTGTGTTCGGGACCCCAGCACCGTTAGGTGCAAATGATGAGTATAGTAGTGGAAATGATGAGGAGTCAGTGGTCGTTAGCAGACAGTTGAACATTTACTAAATCACTTGTCTTAAGGCAGTCAGTACAGACACAGTTCATTTGTATAGCATAGGTGATGACTCAGAAATAGGTTCAAATGTGTTCCTTTTATCAGGTTTAGGCAGTTGAGGAGTTCTCTTTAAAGGTTAACCTTTTACAGGCAATACTTCCGTAATTATACAAAATTTAAACTATAGCACTCTGGTACTAAATATACTGTTCTCTACTTCTTTTGAGCTATCCAGTTAGGGTGATCTACCTCGTGGCAGGCAAACTCTCTGCTTCATTATTTGCAGGATGCTCTCCTAAAAGGTCTAGGTTTTCCACTATGTCCTGGAAGGCTTGTGCAGTGGACAATTTTGCGCACTAATTATCTGTACGTGTCCTGACACTGCTAAAGTTGCTCTCAGGCACTTATGCTGGTGAAGTCCATAGGCTGGGTCCAGCTCTAATCCTCACTAGCCTTGCTCTATATTTAGTTATAGACTCACTGTCTGATGTTATGTTACTAAAGATGAATGTTCGCTGCCTTTTTCCTTCCCACCATTTGTCTATGGTAATAGCAGAGGGCCTGTAACGTTTAATCTGAACAGCGGTGACTTTACTGATGATGGCCTGACACGAATGAGTTGGAGTTATGGACCTCCGTCCTCATAGTCACATAATATGGGGTCCTGTTCCATGTGACTGAGGGCTCTAGAGGCACAACAGGGGATCCAAGCTGATAAAAATACACATATCAGTGACTTCTTTCTTTGTGTTAGAAATAAAGAAGATTATTTTTTAGTCCCCAAATAGACCCTTTGACCCAACAACCACAGGGAGGACATACTGTACAACCTCCATGCAGATGTTGCCCCTGGTAGTATTAAAGCTCCACCCCGGCCATAGAAGGCGGCAGTGCACTGCTAACCACTGAGGCAATCATCCGTGTTATTTTATTTATTTCGCAAGAATATGAAAGTACAGCGTTAAGGGGAGACATATGATAACATTCGAACACAAAGGACTAGGGCAGGAAATGGGTGAGGCCGGTGAGGTAAGAAATGAGTGAGCATTACAAATATAAAGATACGGAGATTTCAAGGACAGAACCAGACACCTTCACCTGACAGTCAAGAGGTTTAACTTTGTATTCTGGGTTTTACAATGTCCATCCACTTAAAGGGATTGTGTGATAAGAAAATGACCTATTTTTATATTACATTTTTGAATTAAACATATTTTTCTTTTTTTCAAATTATTTTTTTTACCATGTCACTATATATATCAGGGTTCACAAAATTTTTGGGTCTGAGGGCCGCATTGTCACATCGCTCTATTTCAAGGGGCTGCAAATTAAAAATCATTTTCAGCAATACTGTCCCTAGCGCATGAGTGCTTGCTACGTCTCTCCCTATGCTCAGCTGACAGGACAATGGTGGAGCCTGCACAGGATGAGAGTTTTATAGGACTGTGACATCACAGGGAAGGGATACCTGCGGATTGGCTGGCTACACGGCATTATGGGTGATATCACGTTCCCGGGCTTTCACTTTGTAACAGGTGCAGCTGCCATTTTAGGAAAAACTGATTTGTTACCACGAAGCATGAGGAAATTCAAAATTGAAGTTTTCCTAAACTTCAGACTGAATTCTGCTTCAAATGTTTCACTTCACTCAACACTAATTGTGAGCCAAAACCAGTAGTGAAGCCTACTCAGAGATAAGCTATAATGAAGAGATTTGCCCCTGTTCTGTGTTTTTGACCCGCACCCGGTTTTGGCTTCCAATAACTGATGGAAATTACTGATCTAATAACTGAAGTGTGAACTTGGCCTCACAGAGCTGCCATCCTGTCAGTCTTTCCAGTCCTTCACCTACTGTTCTAATGGGATTACCTGGCAGATAACCCTTCCTGGTGCAGAGTGATAAAATTAGATCTTTTATCGTTTTGAGATTACTGCTAGAAAAGGGCAATATTTTGTATTACATCTTTCCATGGCATAGCACTGACAAAATATTAAAAAAATTAAAAATGTAAAAATAAATAAAAAAAATCAATATTAAAATCTTTTCTGATGGCAGTTTCCCTTTAAGTAAATATGGGCATCTGCATTCCATGCCAAAAATATTCTGTTTTTATACTAGGTAATGACCACAGCAAAAACTAATACAAAGCAAATCCTTATAACATTACATGAGCATTAGTCACATAATAAAAGCACAAATCCACAGATCCTCATGATCAGGGATGTGATTGGCCTATCAGAGGGATGAATCATGTAGAGCAAGGGGATATGAGTGTGTGGTAAAGGATGAACACACTAAGAGGAATCGGTGTATGTGGAAAGCTATAGGGTGTGGGTAGGTTAAAGGTGCAACAGTCTCCTATGCCTTAGAGGACCCGTCACCTCTCCTGACATGTCTGCTGTAGCAACCACTTTCATTCCCCATGTAATACCAATTCTGGAGCATCTGTTTTTATGACTCTATGTTGCACCATTCCTGTATTATTCCTGCTAGAAGTTCTGAAGGAATTGCTAGTGCAGCGAGCCGCAGGGGAGATGCAGGGTGGAGAGGATGGGAGTGGTGGTTGTGGCCCTGAGATGGTCAGTAGCACTCAAGGTGGCAGTTCTCTCTTTGGTGTTGGCCTGGGACATGCACAGTGAATAGGGACCCTTTCTTCCCTCGGGGGCACACCCTGGTATTGGGGTTCCTGCCTGGTGGTAGTTGGGGGTGCCCTTGATAGTCAACAGTTTTGCAGGGTGCAAGGCAGGAGCGCAGAGGTCAACGATGGATGGTGGAGTCAATTAAAAATCCAGTTGGTTGCAATAAATAAAGTCTTTCTTTATTGGGTTGATGATAGGAGTAGTAGTAAATACAGCAGCAAATCCCCTTGTCAAGGTGGTGTGTCCCTATACAGGTCAGCAGTGATTGGATAATGTTAGAGAATGTAGGAACACCCCCCAACTGTTCACACCCAGTTGCTAATTATAAAACTATAGATTTCTAGGAGGAATAACAGAGGAGCAGCACAATGTAGAATTTTAGAAAAAGCTGCTCCAGAATTGTTATATAGAGGCGAATACAAGGAATTACTGAGTTTGGGCTTCACTTTATGTAATTTTGTATAACTTCCCGCTTATTTCTAATCTCTTGCTACTTGTTGCGTGAAGCACGGATTTCCGGACATCGCAGCTTAGCTTGACGCTTGCCTTTGTACGTTTATACACTTGGGTAAGGGTTTAACCAGCTGTCACTTTTCTGTGGATGGCAGATGATCTTAGCCGCTCTCGCTATGAATATATATTAGACACATACTTAAAGGAAAGTGACACAATACAGATAGGAGGTGATGAATTACATGGACCGACCAGCAAGAGTGGCCGCTGCGGAACGTATCAGGGCGACATTAATAGATGTTATCGGTAAAAGTGTAGAAAATCTGTTAACCTTTTGAATGCCAATAAAAATTCTTATGTCATCGTTGTAGAATATAAGAAAATGCTTAGACACAGTGTACTCCAACGGGCAACATGTATTACTTTATTTCTCCAGTGGTGGCGCTGCAAAGGGAGTACTTGGTAAAATAATAAAAGGGTTGTCCTCACATAGTCTCCCATCTAGAAACAGGCCTGAAGAGTTGCAACTTGGAGCTTGGGTTGCTAAGACTGGTGATTACTGTGCATGGGTCTTATCCTCAGTAAAGGGAACCCGTCACATTGAACATGGTGTTTGAGTTACAGGCAGCATGTTGTAGAGCAGGAAGAGCTGAGCAGATTGATATACAGTTTCCTGGGAAAAGATTCAGTGTAATGTGACAATTATACATTTATATCTCTGCTCATTCCGGGCAATGAAGTCCAGGAGGCGGTCCTATCAGTGATTGACAGCTCTCTCTGTTCACACAGTCCTAGAGGGCAGGCTGTCAGTCCCTGGTAGGACCGGCTCCTGGACTTCAAAGCCCAGAATAAGTGGGAATTTAAATGTATAAATTACGGGTTTTACTAAATCTTTCTCCATAAAACTAATAAATTATATATCAATCTGCTCAGCTCCTCCTGATCTATAACATTTTCATGGCAAAAGGTTCCGGGATTTTGATATTGATGACCTATCCTCAAGATAGGTCATCAATATCAGATTGGCGGGGGTCCGACACCTGGCACCCCTGTCGATCAGCTGGTTGAAGAGAAGGTCGTGCTCCGTGCGAGCGCTCCCTTCCCGTCATTGTTTATCTGCTTGCCATTGCAACATCAGTGGTTGAGGAGGTGTAATTATAGAGCCTTCCCATTCACTTCTATCTATCTATCTATCTATCTATCTATCTATCTATCTATCTATCTGTCACTGCTTGAGAAAGACTCTAGTGTAGTGTCGAAACGTTGCACTGGTGATTAAAAGACAACATTTTTAACCACAACCAAGGTAGTGCCGTGGCAATTTTTGTTTTTTGATATGACTGTGGATTGTTGATTGTTTCTAGCCGCTGGCACACTATCATTACGTTTTTTCTGCTGTGCTGTTTTCATTTTTGCTTTTTTTTATCTGTCTGTCTATCTATCTCATATCCATTGTTCTTTCTGTCTGTCTATCTATCTATCTATCTATCGATCTATCTATCCCATATCTATCTATCTATCTATCTATCTATCTATCTATCTATCTATCCGTCTGTCTATCTATCTTATATCCATCATTCTTTCTGTCTATCTATCTATTTATCTATCTCATATCCATCATTTTGTCTATCTATCTATCTATCTATCTCTCTCTATCACTCATTAAATCCAAAGGTTTTCTGGATAAGTAATAAAAAAATAAAAAAGGACTGTGCAGAATGGGTCAAAATAACAAAGAAACAATACTGGCCTCCACCAATCCCCCACTGATGCTGACGCAGCTCCGGTCCCAGCTCCACTCCACTTCCTGTCCTGGTTTGACACACTGGAAATGACAGGATAGGCCTACTCAGCCAATCACCGGCCTTAGTGATTACCCACCTCAGCCAGTGAGTGGGTCCTTCCTGGCCATTCTGGCCTGTGGACCCTATAGAAAAAGTAGAGAGCAGTGGGGGCTGCCAGAACTTTAAGTATCCATTAGGCAGATAAAATTTGCAGAAGATTCCATGCCTTTGAACCGTTATAGAAATATACTACAGCCAGGAGCCAGAAAACAAGGGTTAAAATATCTAATTTCTGTGTGATTCTGTTCCATTTTGATATGTATGATACTCAGGTGCTGATTGTTTCCCACTTGCTTCACCCTGGAGAAATCTATAGATGTACATAGCCAGACGCATGGCTCGTGGGGTTATGGATATATTCCATGTAATCTTAGTGAATCCGGCAATATCCCTATATCAGTGCTGACATGTGAGAGTAAACATGGGGGAAGCAAAGACAAGACTAATGCCCCCTATAGAAGGAGAGCGACTTTTCAGAAGAGCGATCTCTGATGAATGTCTTGGAATTCTGTCAAAACTGTTCAGACATGCTTCAGAGCAGTAAATAAGACTCCTGAGTTCTGCATAGCGTGTAAATAGCAATGTAGAAATCGGGATACTGTGTAGACGTGTTCAGCAATATTGCAAATAAGATGCAATATTACCGTATCTTGTCATTCTCCACTCCCATATGTCTGCTATAGAAATGTAGCAGAGCTGGTGTAGTTCATCTGTATACCTTCATGGGAAATATGACACTTATTCATATCACAATGACTTGTGCCATTCTCATTCTTTATTTTGACACTACAGTGTAGAGTCATACGTAGCTAGAATTTCCTTCATCCAGGCCTAGGCAGGGTGCTGAATCTCCTTAAAGAGATCAGTCCTGGATGGAGACCTACTGGAAGTACTCCATGGTATGGAGACTTAGGCCTCTTTCACACGAGCAGCTCCGGATTAGGTCCGGATGCGTTGCGAATGCGTTCAGTGAAAACTGTGCGATTTTGCAGGCAAAGCCATTCAGTTTTGCCTGTGATTGCGTTCACTTGCTTGCGGATGCAATACGTTTTTCACGCAGCCCCATTCACTTCTATGGGCATAGGGCTGCGTGGAAAATGCAGAATATAGAACATGCTGCGATTTTCACGCAACGCACAAGTGATGCGTAAAAAAAAAACGCTCATGTACACAGACCCATTGAAATGAATGGGTCAGGATTCAGTGCGGGTGCAATGCGTTCACATCACGCATTGCACCCGCGTGGAAAACTCGCCCGTGTGAAAGGGCCCTATAGGCAATGCTCCGTGGGAAACAAATATACAAATAGGTATCTCACAAGGAAGAGAACCATCTCACCAGTGCTACCTAGTGGAAGTGGCCCCCTATGACTCAGTGTTAGGACTCCTGCTTGATGATAGTTTGAGGTGCCCTAGGTGCAATGCAGTGCATGTAGAATATGCATTGGCCAGGGTACGGTGTAGGAGTCAGTAACTAGGACAGATTTAACTTTGCTGTAGTGTAATAGTGTAAAATCAGGGTTGTTGTATTTCCAATAGTCTCAGAACATGGTTCCAACAATGTACAGTGGGTATAGGCCAGGTTTAGATTCAATGTACTCCTTCACTCTTCCTGAAAATAGGCTGAAAATAATACTTCTGGTAAGATAGCTATAATATGCTACTGCAGCATACAGATCCAAGGAAATAACTAGCCAAGTGTGGATGGGGTCTTAGCAGTATTCCCCTCACTGCAGTAATGTCTATTGCTTTTGGTAGCAGTGTACCTTACTAACTTTGTTTTCTTAGCGGTTACAGATTCTGGAATTTCCTTTATTCTCTCTCTTTCTCCCACTGCCCCTACAGAAGTATTTGAATGTAAAGATTGTTCTCTCGTGGTAGATCGTGCAGAGATCATTAATCTCTATAGCTCGAGGCCTAGTACTTAGGAGTGAGGCAAAACACAACCTCTTACTTCCTCTTCAAACTACATACTGACCAAGCTAGGGGGGGGATCCAAAATCCACACCCGAACTTCCTGCAGGGGCTATGTCCTGTGTCCCGTACTTCACCAACTTTCTGCAGGGGCGAGTTGTTTAACTCCATCACGCCCATACATTACCCTACTGAGTGTACAGAGCATAAAGTGGCATGTCAGAAATGAACAAAACAACTTACAAGTACCCCCTGCTCTGGGTACTGCACTACCTGTGGATAGATGATAATTTTAGTAGGATGACCCTTTTATTACAGGCATTACAATGCTTGTCTACGGTTGGCCTTTGACATAAATAAATGGTGAGAATTTTTTATCCCAACATTACAATGCACTGTAGCTGCTGGCAGAATCTGCAAGTGCAGACAGAACTGTTTAAGTAATTTTACAGTGCTGGATTTACATACTGAAACATGCAAATATTGCGTGATATGTCAGGGAACAGGAGTTTCCTCCAGACATAGAAAATCAAGACAACAAACACAGAATTTCATTAGTGGTGAGAGCTCAGTATGAAACTGTGAAAACACTGCCTGACACACAATGGTAGAAGCGCCCAAGCCTCCCAGTTATTATATATGAAGCACTGCTTCTGCATCCAGTGAATTCTGAAATGTTATAATTTGCCCGGGTCCTTGCAGGGAATGACAGTGTAAGGGGTTTTATTATATACTGTATGTACCATTATGTATTGTAGATATACTTTGTATCTTGTCTATTGCCTTATGTAAAGCATGGTGGGTTTCCAATTTAAAACACTTAAAAGGGTGATCCTATGATTAATGTGAAACATGGAAATCAGACATGATACAGTACATGACAATCTCTTTCTACTGCAGTTCTCTCCCTATAAGGCCTCTTGCACACGGGCGTCATGTTTGACGCCCGGATAAGATGCGGGTGCGTTGCGGGAATCGCCGCGATTTTTCCGCGCGTGTGCTAACGTTTGTAGTGCGTTAAGCACGCGCGTGAAAAAATCCGCATGCTTGGTACCCAGACCCGAAGTCAGACTTCATCACTGAAGTCTGGTTTCGGGATGAGTATTCTGTATGTGTAATTATTTTCCTTTATAACATAGTTATAAGGGAAAATAATCGCATTCTAATTACAGAATGCAATGTTCCCCGGGCTTTAAAGGGTTAAAAATAATAAAGAGTTAACTTACCTTCTCCCATTGTACGCGCAGAGCCCCAGAACGTCTTCTCTCTTGATAGTTTGGATGCATGAGGACCTGTGGTGACGTCACAGGGTCACATGGTCCAATCATAGAAGCATTTGAGTGGACCATGTTACCCATGTGATCCTGTGACATCACGGCAGGTCCTTTATCCAACAGATCCTTGGATGAAGGACCTGCCGTGATGTCACAGGATCACATGGGTCACATGGTCCACTCAAATTCTATAAAATAGCGTCTATAAAAACTGTTGGGGATGTTATGTACAGGAATTCATAAAGAGCTGCAATATACAGGCTGTATGCCTTAGATGAAGTTATACTATGATATAAAAATCTTCACAGAACATCTAATGCGATTCTAAGAATAATATGAAGCAGGTAGTCATTTACTTACATTATAAAGAGTGAGCCTGAGGACATCATCTTCACCCACCGGAGCTCATTATATTCTGTTCTTTCAACTGTAAAAATTAAGCTTTTCAGCATAAAATCAGAAGTCCTAATGAAAGGCGAGACAATATGATATTATATATTATGTTAAGGTAATACATTAAATTTACTAAAAGTAGATAGATAGATAGATAGATAGATAGATAGATAGATAGATAGATAGATAGATAGATAGATATGAGATAGACAGATAGATAGATATGAGATAGATATGAGATAGAGAAATAGATAGATATGAGATAGATAGATAGATATGAGATAGATATGAGATAGAGAGATAGATAGATATGAGATAGAGAGATAGATAGATAGATATGAGATAGATGATTGAGAGATAGGAGATAGACACAAATAAAGCGAACTCCACGCACTTCCAAAATCAAGCGTGTGTTTATTCACCAAATAACAGCGGCGTTTCGATCCACTCAGTGGAACCTTTCTCAGTTCAAGAATACTATAAATAGAGCATTAACTGATAAGTGAGTCCCCAATACATCATGCAAGAATATAGTTTTAACAGGTAGACTCTAAAATCAATTTTTTTATGGTACGCGCTAAAAGGGCAAGAAAGCCCACATAACAATACTAATTTCCCTAAGAAAAACTAAACAAAACATACATATGAGCAAGAAAACAGTCGGGATTGAAGATAGGGGGTACAGGTGAAGCTCACCCTATTATGTTCCAATTGTACCCCTCAGCCCGGAGGAATTACCTGATGGTGGTGATCCCCCATCCCCGTACCTCACCCTGAATGTACCTGGGTCACTCTAAGATCACCTGACGCTCCAACGCGTTTCCCCCTTTATTAGGGTTTATCAGGGGGCCACAAAAAGTCAGGAAAAGGACCAAAAATCAATCAACAATATAATAGCAATGATGTAGGGAGGGGGCTGGTGGAACCAGCGGTACCTGTTAAAGATAGAGCGGCACAGCCTTGACGACACACGGTCAGTGTCCGCTAAAGGTCCAGGATAATAAAAGGAAATTAGATTTGTTATGTGGGATTTCTTGGCCTTTTAGCGCATACCATTAAAAAATTGATTTTAGAGTCTACCTGTTAAAACTAGAACCTTTCTCAGTGATAACAACAAACTAGTGCTCAATACAAGTACAAATACATAGCCACATGGTGATTAGTGATTAGAAACAATGAATCAATAATTATGTGCTTATGTGATCTTTTGTGTCACATGGTTCGGATGGTTCACGTGGGCTGTAGCGCCACCCCGTCTACCTGCGCTCCAGTAACTAGCTTTCTTCTCTCTATCTTGATTGTGACATGCGCAGTCTGTAATTGAAGACGCTATTGACACCATGCTGGCTGATACACAGGTCCTTCCTTCTCCCTCATCAATCATGTTTTCCATTTTCACACCTGGTACTTGGCGCCTTACATGGGGTTTTATTTATCTAATCATGACGGGATTTTGGCACTGCTCACATGTTTTTATGAGTGATGATTGCCAACTAGATTTGACATTAAAAAAGATGAGAACAGCTTTTCGTAAAAGGGGTTTTCCTAAGACAGTACTAAACACACATTTAGTACTGTCCATACATGTAATAGAGCTGAATTATTAAAAACAAAACGGGTAAAAAAAAACTTTGGAAAGAATCCTCCTTGTTATAACTTACACAGAGGATAACCAGTACTCTCTGAGAGAAATCGTGAATAAACACTGGCCGGTTTTGAGAAGCGTCCACAACAACATCGAGGAATTTAAAGTTCCTCCTTTGTTATCCTGCAGGAGACCTAAGGCCCCTTTCACACGGGCGTGATTTCAACGCGGGTGAAATGCGTGACGTGGACGCATTGCACCCACACTGAACCTGGACCCATTCATTTCTCTGGGGCTGTGCACATGAGCGGTGATTTTCATGCATCAATTCTGCGTTGCGTGAGCAGGTATGGATGCAGTGCGATTTTCCCGCATGGTTGCTAAGCGACGGGACCCGACGGGACCCGATAAAATCTCCAGAATACTCAACCTGAAACCGGACTTTAGTGATGAAGTCCGGCTTCGGGTCTGGGTACCAAACATGGCGATTTTTCCAACGCGCGTGCAAAACGCATTACAAAAGTTTGCACACGCGCGGAAAAATCGTGCATATTCCCGCAGCGCACCCGCATCCAATCCGGGCGTCAAACGTGATGCCCGTGTAAAAGAGGCCTAAGAACTTGAGGTATAAACTTATACACACTGACATTGGCCCACAGAAAAAGAAGGGACAGATCTTTTTGCGCATTCAAAAAAAGGAATGCTTTCCATGTCTCAATTGTATTAATTGTCGACACATGCAGAAAGGAGGTAGTTTTATCCATCCTTAAGTACCACTGCCACAGAATATTAGATCAAACACTTTTTAACATATGACTCTTATTTTGTGATATGTGTTCTTTGGTGTCCGTTTAATAAGTTATATGTGGGTGAAACTTCATTGGAATTTAAAACATGATGTAACCAACACAGACAAACCATTCGTAAAAAACGTATGGACCTCCCAGTATCCAAACATTTTGTGGACTTTGGCCACAGAGAAAGTGATCTTAAATGTATGTTAATTGACCATGTTCCTATCCCACGTCAGGGAGGTGACAGAACTATATTGGATCTCGACACTTGATACGTTAAGGCCCTAAGGACTCAATGTGGACTACAGACCCTGGATCGTCACTTGATGTCGCTCATGATTCAAATTATTTTGCCAGCATGGATCATGTTTTTTGGGGAATTTCATCTAGCACTTCCTGGCCATGATATTTCTCTTGTGTGATCTTTATTATTATTTTTCTACTTATCAGTTCCTGTGTTGTCTTCCCATTTTTATTCTATTTTGAATAAACAATTGTTTGTTCGATTTAAGAGGGATTTTATGCTCGGTTTAATGTGTGATCTTGGTTTTAATTTTTTTATTTTATGGTTAATACTTTTACAGTATGTGGGGTTCTCTTGCCGTTAACCCGGTGTGACCCCCACAAGTTTATTACAATCGCATGGGATATTTTGAGTTGCATTATGTTATTCTATCAGTGTTATTTTTCTTTGTTATATAACTGACCCATTTGTGCTCTACACCTCTGAAGGGGTGTCCAGCATTGGTGATCGTTACTTTATGTGGTTCGGTAGCGGTTTGGTTCACCATTCCGCTCTGTTTCCCATAATACTTATGATCGTGTATTGTACTTTGCAACTCTCTTTCTTTTATTTAATATACACCATTTTTGGTGTTTATTATATGGCTGGACTCACATGGACTTTCTAGGTTATTTAATAGTTTTACTTCTTAGTATGGTATACATTGAAATATTGGCCGGGTCGGTATATTATACCCACTTTGACAGCCTATTTGTGCTGCCCACCAAATAACAGCGACATTTTGATCCACGCAATAGAACCTTTCTCAGTGATAACAACAAACTAGTGCTTAATACAAGTATAAATACATAGCCACATGGTGATTAGTGATTAGAAACAATTAATCAATAATTACGTGCTTATGTGTTCTTTTGTGTCACATGGTTCGGATGGTTCACGTGGGTTGTAGCGCCACCCCCTCTACCTGCGCTTCAGTAACTCAATCCGATCACGTGATCTTTTGTCACATGGCTTGGATGGTTCACGTAGTTTGTAGCGCCACCCCTTTTTATCTGCGATCCAGTTTATTCTTCTTACCGGCCTGTGGTCACATAATTGTCATAAGTCACGTGACGTGGTCACGCGATTTCTATACGTCACCTGATCGCACGTGCTTTCTTCTCTTTATCTTGATTGTGACATGCGCAGTCTGTAATTGAAGATTGAAAACTTTATTATTCACTGTGTTTTTAGATCTATTTATATATGAATTTGAGCATTTATATTCCCTTATAATTAAAGGTTGTATGGAATATGAAATTCATTGCTATTTTCTGAACATTATGCACATTGCACATAATTATTGATGAATTGTTTCTAATCACTATGTGGATATGTATTTATACTTGTATTCAGCACTAGCTTGTTGTTATCACTGCTTGAGAAAGGTTCCATTGAGTGGACCGAAACGTCGCTGTTATTTGGTGAATAAACACACGCTTGATTTTGGAAGTGCCGCGGAGTTCACTTTATTTGTATTTTATGGTTGGTGGATCGCCTCTGCAGCCGCTGGCACTCTGTTTTACTCTTCTACTGTTGTGCTGCCTGCCTTTTTGTCTTTTTTGTTAGATAGATAGATAGATAGATATGAGATAGATAGATAGATAGATATGAGATAGATAGATAGATAGATATGGGATAGATCGTAGATAGATAGATAGATAGATAGATAGATAGATATGAGATAGATAGATATGAGATAGATAGATATGAGATAGATGATAGATAGATATGGGATAGATGATAGATAGATATGGGATAGATAGATAGATAGATATGGGATAGATAGATAGATAGATAGATAGATAGATAGATATGGGATAGATAGATAGATATGGGATAGCTAGATAGATATTAGATAGATAGATAGATAGATAGATATGGGATAGATCATAGATAGATAGATAGATAGATAGATAGATAGATAGATGTAGTGTGTGATGTGGGCTTGTTCTTGAGATAGGAGTGGGTTTCAGAGATGGGCTGCACACCTATTGGACATTTTTGGTGTATTCTGTGGATATGCCATAAATGTCCAGTTGGGACAACGAGGCACACACAGCATTACAGTAGTATTCTCCTGCAGTATATATGTAGTATTTTGTATAGTATAACATCATGTTGTAAAATGTTCTGTCCCATATAAGGGCAAGACCACACGGTCAGGTTTCTGGATGCAGTTTTGGAAGCCAAAACCAGGAATGAGTTCAAAAAGAGACGTCGTATCTGTCCTTAATTATTTCCCTCCTTTTCGATCCACCTCTGATTTGAGCTTTCAAAACTGCATCGGGAAACCTGAGCGTGTGGCCGTACCCTTACTATAAATTAGAGCTCCAAAACCCTCGGAACATTCTGAGGAGCAAGTCTAATGTATTCACATTATGGCAACGTGTCTAGTATTTCTGGAAGCTTAATCTCCTGAGAGCCAGTGTCACTTGTGTTATATAGGTTGACTGCATAAAAAGCGCCTGATGATTTGCATATAATTAGGCAGAGACTTGGCACCACAGCATGCTCCTTATTAAAATGCATCCAGGCTCCTAGTAATGGATTTTACAATTCAAATCCCTGCAAAGCTTTTTCTGGGAGGACTATTGTGGTCCATTCGTAAACCAATTTTTACTATAATTTTTAACCCGTACAAAATCAAACATTGCTGGGGATCTGCACTCGGACACAAACAGAGCTGAACCCGGACACAAACTTATCTGCACCCATTCACCATGAATGAGTGGAGCATCTGAGCTTTTCAGCGCAGGGCAGGAGAAATTTCTTGAGATCCGGTGACGTACCGGGCTCTTCATGGGTAAGCTAGGCGGAGGCTTCAGACTAGCAGTGAGCCTGGTGACGTCACTGGTGTTTTTACAGGTTAGAAGCAGGTGACGCCACCGGGATCAGTGCTAGGAGGAAGCCTCCTCCTAGCAGTGTCCAAATGCAAACAAACAGTCCTTGTCCTGTGCAGTGCAGGGAAAGGGGGAGCATCAGAGTGTAAAAAGCTCCGATGCTCCACTAATTCATGGTGAATGAGTGCAGATCGGTTTGTGTCCAGGTTCAGCTCTGGACCCAGACAACCCCTTCAATCTCTTCTGTGTTGGAAGAAGCTTCTTAACAAGGGGTCGCCTATTTGCCTGAACTGAAATCTATCCCAGACCTTAGTTAGGTATATTTTACGCCAATTTTCTGGCATAAGTTATACTTGTTCCTGGGCCTGGCCTTGGACCGGCCAACTTATGGTAAAGTAGCAAACAGAATGCAAAACCTCCAAAGTGTCACAAATTTTTGTACAAGGGGTGTGCGACAAAATTTGCAACTTTTTGGCGCAGAGGAATCGATGAATGTTGGCCAAGGTATTTGTTTTGCTTAGAGTGTTTCTTTAAGAAATTCAAGGAAAGAATATAAAGGATAAGATGCCCCATAGCAAACACCAAAAAGAATCTCCTTCCTATACTGCACCCTGTGATTCAGGAGCAAAGGGTCAGGGGAATGCTTTACCTTTCCACCTCCTTCGTGTGTGGTATTGTTCTGAAGCCTGTGCAGAAAGAGGCCCTGTTCATCACCCATTGCTAAACTAACTTAAAGTGGACCACTAAAGTCACCACTGCTAACAGGTCTGTTTTAGTAAATAATTGTTAACGATGCTGGAGCTTTGTTTCTTATAACTCTGTGCAGTGCCGTTCCTCTAGTATACCCCCTAGAAATGTATTCATAAATCAGTTGGGGTGGTCCAACCAGGACAGACCGTGTCAGACTTTATAGGTACACACCTTTTTGATAAGGGCAGCTGTAACCCCCAAGGTGTCAATGCATTCATAAAGTTCTATGAGAAATAAGTGAAGAATTATTACATTTATTTTATGGGAAATATTACGGTATCTATTTACTGACACAGTAATATCAGAAGAGCTTTGAAGGAGTTGTCTGAGACTATGATATTGATGATCCATCCTCATTATAAGGGCTCATGCACACGACCGTTCACAATAGACAGGGGTCCGCAATACACGGGGCACCCGCCGTGTGCACCCCGCATCACTGATGCAGACCCTCTCTCTTGAATGGGTCAGCAGACCCAGAGATGTGGCGCGGAAGCACGGATCAGAACCCCGCGGAAGCACTACACAGTGCTTCCGTGGTGTTTCTGGCCATGCCTCCGCACCGCAAAAAAGTAGTGCATGGGTTCGTGATCCGCATGCGTCTGCCCCACGGTTGGTGCCTGTGCATTGTGGACCGCAATTTGCAGACCACAGCACGGGCCCAGCCAGTACATGATCGTGTGCATGGGCCCTAAACCATTAATATCTGCTATCTCCTGGGAAAGCAGCAGTTTGAAGAGGTCTGTTGAGTGCTGCAACCTCTTCCTAGTCCAGTGATGTCACATTCATGGCCTGCGTGCAGCTCAGACCCATTCAAGTGGATAGGCGTGCGCTGCAATACCAAGCACAACCACTATACAATATATGGCGCTGTGCTTGGTAAGCTGTGCAGAGGCTGCAGCACTTAATGAGCTTCTTCAAACATCTGATCGGTGAGGGTGCTGGGAGTCGGACTCCTAACTATCTTGAGGATAGGCCATCAATATCGAAATGTCAGACAGCCCCTTTAATGGCATTTAGAGAAGGGGAGCATTCATGATCCCAAATAATCTTTATTTTCAGAATTTTACTTTTAGTACAGTTTAGGTAAACTTGAATTTTACATTTTTAAACCATTTGCGATGAAATCCTGGGAAGCGGCCGTGCCTGCCACATCAGGTGACTATCTGAATAGATGGACTAGCCTTGTCAAGTCTCTTGTGCGTAATTAAATTCAGCAACAAAAGAGCAGAGGTGTTTGAAGCCGTTTCCACCCTGGGTTAATGTGCAGTTTGAACTTGCATCCCACATTCCGCAGAGAAGGAACAGGATGAATACACCTCTTCCTCCTCCGACAGCTGGAGCTCAAGATCACCCGCCGGTCACTGTGCAAGAGATGCTTGTCTGCGGAGAAGCCAAGGACTGATTTACTGTACATTACATTGCCAGAGCTCTCACATCCCACTGTTTATACTTCAGTGACCGAAACTCACTTAATAGCCCAAAATGTATGGGTATATAGAGATGCAGCAGAGCTGTGTACATCACTCGGTATGCTTACCCATGGAAATCTAACCAGGGTTCACACAGTGCAGTTTAATACAATTTGTAATACCTATTTTTATGGACAAAATTAAAATTGGAGGATCCTACAGAGAGGAAAATTATAAGGAGAATTCTTACCGCATATCTGTATATCCTATGGATGGGGAAAAGTTGTGATAATAGATTGGGATGTCAAGATATCAAGGGGCAAACTCATCTGACGCCCCTTGGGTCCAACAGAGGCAATAATTCTGAGGGCCACCCTCTGTGTATGTACTTTAGGGGCCCTGTTTTATTAGGGGTCCATTATTGTCAGAGCTTGGGCCCAACAGGGGATCCTCTGGTACTCTGGTGGGCCAGTCTGACCCTGGATGCATCTGTATGTCTGATGATTCATGTGCTCCATACAACCTTATGGCACCCAAACAAGTTTAAAGGGGTTTTCCGAGACATTTATACTCTGGATAAGTCGTTAGTATCTGATCAGTGGGGGTCCGACACCTGGGACCCCCACCAATCAGCTATTTGGGCTCAACAAGCCCAGTGTTGTACATTTTATAGTGGCTGTACTTGGTATCGCAGCTTAGCCCCGTTCACTTTAAGGCTACATTCACACAACCGTATGTGTTTTGCTTTCCGCAAATTGCGAATCCGCAGAAAAAAAAAAAAAACAGATGATGTCTGTATAGCATCCATTTTTTTACATAGCATCCATTTTTTTCTCAAACAGCTGATCAGAGAAGGTCCTGGGTGTCAGACCTCCCCCTATGAGATACTGATGACCTATCCTCTGGATAAAAGTTTCAGAAAACCTCTAAGGCTCCATTCACACGTCCGCAAAATGGGTCTGCATCCGTTCCGCAATTTTGCGGAACGGGTGTGAACCCATTCATTTCCAATAGGGGCAGAAAAGATGCGGACAGCACACTATGTGCTGTCCGCGTCCGCATTTCCGATCCGCACTTCCGCATCCACACTTCCGTTTCCACAAAAAAATAGAACATGTCCTATTCTTGTCCGCAATTGCGGACAAGATTAGGCATTTTCTATTATAGTGCCGGCGATGTGCGCTCCGCAAAACACTTACGGATGTGTGAATGGACACTAATGGACCCTTACTGTATCTCTGCCAATTTCATATGGAATATTTTTCTTGGATTCTGTATGAATCTGACAGACTCCATATACAGAGGTCTCTTTCTCTAGGAACTTTACAATATCTTCATATAGTCAGGCACCCACTGGAGCCCCTACAGTAGCCTCTACAGTAGCCATCTTTATACACATGCATGCCCCATTTCTCTGCTTTCTCTACACATTCATGACCCATACTGAACCCATTGCAGTTAAAATTAGTGGTGCCCATCATGGTCCATATGCCAGTAGCCCTGACAAGTGACCTCCTTGACATAGCTGGATGTAGTCTGTCTATTTTGTCGGTTTTTAGTTTGATTGAATCAAAGCACAAAAAAACCTCTGCACCTCTGCAATACCCCAGGCCTGGAGATATCAGTCATGTTTTGGTATGTACAGTTGAAACCAGAAGTTTACATACACTATATAAAAGACACATTTGCATGTTTTTCTCAATATCTGACATGAAGTCGGAATAAACCTTTCCTGTTTTTGGTCAATTAGGATTACTATAATTATTATTATTTTCCAAATGCCAGAATAATGAGAGAGAGAGAGAATGTTTTAAGGCATTTTTATTACTTTCTGCAATGTCAAAAGTTTACATACACTAAGATTACTATGCTTTTAACCCCTTTAAAGGGTTTCTGTCATCAGGTTTACACATTTTAAGCTGTCTGACATTAGCTATGTGCTAGTGTCAGAGCAGCTTGATAATGTGTTTTTTACAAAATGATGCCTCTGCAGTGAGCAGAGGACGCTGGTGCCTGCTGTCCTCTGCTCACCGCGCCTGCGCCGAGCGGTGGCGCAGGCACGGGATTTAGCAAGGAGACAGTGCCGGAGGCAGCAGAGGATCGCTGCCCGGCACGGTCAATCAAGGAAAGAAGGGGCGTGGCAGCAGGTTGGCGCACGGAGCCTCTAGGAGCAGGGCAACGCCCCCCCTGCTCCTAGAGGCTAATTTACATATTATAAAAATACGTTTTTTTTGCATAAATATAACTCGGATTTACATAAAAAACACATTATCAAGCTGCTCTGACATTAGCACATAGCTAATGTCAGACAGCTTATAATGTGTAAACCTGATGACAGAAACCCTTTAAGCGACAGCCAGTTTGGAGAAAATGCCAGGGCCCAATTTTTCAAATCTGACATGTGTCAGTTCATGGGGTAATAACTCAGGAATGTTTTTAGTTATCCAAGCCATTCTGAGGTTGTTTTCTCGTGGCACACCATACTTCATATTCGTGGTGAACTTGAGTTGATACATTTTACCTTTATGCATAAAAAACCCCACATTTGCAGAAAAATTGAAAAAATTAGCTATTTTTGAAAATTAGAATTTTTCAGCTTTTAAGACAGATAGTGATACTTCATAAAATAGTTACTTTACAGTCCCTGTATGTATACTTTATGTTGGCATCATTTTGTAAATGTCATTTTATTTTTTAGGATGTTAGAAGGCTTAGAAGTTTAGAAGCAAGTTTTAACATTTAACAATTTGTTATGCATTTTTTCCTGAATACGGCAACACCATACATGTGGTCGTAAACCGCTGTTTGGGGGCACGGCAGCATTCAGAAGGGAATAAGCGGCGTCAGGATTTTCTAACATTTTAATTTGCTTAAATTGTTTGTAGGGGCCATAACATTTTTATTTTTTCACCAATGTAGCTGTGTGAGAGCTTGTTTTTGTGTGTGGGGGGGGGGGGGGTGTAATTTTTATTGGTATCATTTTGGGGTACATATTTTTTTTAAATCACTTTTTAACTTGGTAAAAATGGCAATTCTGTGAGTGCTTTTTATTTTTTAGGGGTTCTTCTTGCGGTAAATATGAGAAGATAATTTTATTATGTGGGTTGATACAGATATGGCAATACCAAATTTATATAGTTTTTTATGTTTTACTACTTTTTCAGCATAAAATCACTTTTGTGTTAAAAATAAATTATATTTTGCATCTTCATATACCAAAGTCCATAACTTTTTTACTTTTTCACCAATGTAGCTGTGTGGGGGCTTGTTTTTTGCGGGGCAGGCTGTAGTTTTTATTAGAAACATAGAAACATAGAATGTGTCGGCAGATAAGAACCATTTGGCCCATCTAGTCTGCCCAATATACTGAATACTATGAATAGCCCCTGGCCCTATCCTTATATGAAGGATGGCCTTATGCCTATCCCATGCATGCTTAAACTCCTTCAAAATTAGTATAATTTTGTGGTACATAAGTGTTGCGTCAATTGCGTCAGTGTTTTTTATTTTTATTTTTCATGGGGTTCCTCTTGCGTTAAATATGATAACTTTATTCTGTGGGTTGATACGGTTATGGCGATACCAAATTTATATAGTTTTTTTTATGTCTTACTACTTTTACAGCATAAAATCACTTTTGTTTTTAAAATAAATTATATTTTGCATATCCATATACTAACATCAATAACATTTTTATGTGTGGGGGCTTGTTTTTTGTGGGGTGGGCTGTAGTTTTCTATTGGCATCATTTTGGGGTACATATGACTTTTTGATCACTTTTTTGATCACTATTTTTTTGTGTGGAGGTGAGGTCACAAAAACAGCAATTCTGTCATTGTTTTTTACATTATTTTTTTACTGCGTTCAACGTGCGGAATTGGTAACAGATACTTTTATAGATCAGGTAATTATGGACGCGGCGATACCAATTATGTGTATTTGTTTGTGTTTTTTTTTCATTTTTTAATGATCTAAATGAATGGATATAAGAAAAGATAATTTTTATTTTATTAAAAATTGTTTTTATTTTTCACTTTTTTTTTACACTTTTTTTTAATCAAGACCCATTTTGATCTTGAAGATCCAGTGGGCCTGATGGCTATATAGTGCACCCCCAGAGTCTGATCAGCCTTAGGTACATGGCAGCCCAGACGCCTTTGTAAGCTCCCTCCGTCTCAACCCTATGAATGCTGCGGGCGGCTACTGACCGCGGCATCTATGGGGTTAAACGGCCGAGATCGGTGCACCGATTTCGGCCGTAGCAGCAGAGTGTTAGCTGTAAGTCTCTGCCCTAGACGAGACTAAACTCAAGCACCCCCCTAATATAAATTTGACCCACCCCATCCTGTTAAGGCCAAACCCCTTCCTCTGTAAACCCCACCCCTTCCTCCTTAGGCTCCACCCTTTCCTGTGGGACCACTGACAGTGCCATCCACAGATACCCCCACCATGACAGTGCCATCCACAGATCCCCCCATGACAGTGCCATCCACAGACCCCCCCCATGACAGTGCCATCCTCAGATCCCACCCCATGACAGTGTAATCCACAGATAATCCACAGGATTATACATTTATTAACTGTAATCTGTAACTTTAACTTTAAATGAGCGCTTATCTCAGGGCACTGTACACACACACACAGGGCGCTGTACACATACACACAGGGCACTGTACAAACACACACATAGGGCACTGTACGCACACACACAGGGCTCTGTACACACACCCACACAGGGCACTGTACCACACACACACAGGGCGCTGTACACACACACATACCGCACACACAGGGTGCTGTACACACATACCGCATGCATGGGGCACTGTACATACTACATCAGGACACTCACCCTCACCACCTCCTGGCATAAGCGCCGCACGGACTTCAGGGAGCTC
Source organism: Bufotes viridis (assembly GCA_033119425.1). NCBI lineage: Eukaryota > Metazoa > Chordata > Amphibia > Anura > Bufonidae > Bufotes > Bufotes viridis. The sequence continues at coordinate 61,211,276 of CM065589.1, read as the reverse complement.
AAGTCCAGCTGCTTCGCCTTTACCACCACATCCCCGCTGTCCCCGGTCTCCTCCCGCAGCTCCCGAGCCGCCTCCTCTGCCCGACATGCCAGGATGACCGAGCCTGCAGCCTTAGCAGCTCCGCCGCAGCCGCCCTATGCTGCAGTTAGCCCCGGTGATAATTACCGTCTTGCCCTGCATGAGAACGGCACGCCGCCGCTACGATCAGCGCAGAGGAGCCGGCCACCATACTGGTTGTGGGCAGGTCCTGGTGGAGAAAAAGTCACCTGCAGAGAGGAGCTGGGGGCGTGGCCCTGACTAGACTGGAGGGCCTCATGGTAGGTAGGAAGAGGCAGAGACTCGTGATGTAATGGGCACATCAGTCACTCTACAATCAGGTGCAGGTGGGGTGGTGGAGGGAGCAGGTCATGTCACTGGGAGGAGAGATGTTAGTTACCCTGTATAGAATATACCATCAGATTTGAGTTTTCACGATCTTACTGAGATCATGATAAACTCAGATCCGATGAGCAAACAAGGCATTTTGCCACCCCATTGGCAAGTGCCGCCCTAGGCAAATGCCTTGTTTGCCTCGTGATAGATACGCCACTGCCTGAGCCTGTGCCATCACAGTGAAGCAGGCTACAGGGGGCAGTGGAGGCATCTGGAAGCATATGAGGGGCATTATCAGAGGCACTGGGGGGCCACAGACATGATCAGGGGCACACAAGGGGTCTTACCCGATTTCAGGCTGCGATCTCCAGCGTGGAGATCACAGCCTGAAACCGGCATTTTATTCTGCAGAGACTAACCAATCGGGGAGCTTGTCAGCAAGGGACCACTCTGATTGGTCCCTTGCTGGCTTCTCCAGTGTCTCTGCTCTCCGGGAGAGCGGAGACTACGGGGCTGTGATACTTTATAGTCACAGCCGCGGTAAGCAGTTTGGACGTGACTGTATATCCAAATGCAGTAAATTACTTGCGATTTGGACGTACAATTGTGTCAAAATCTCGCGGTTAGTTCCCTGATGATGATGCTAGCCCAGGGAAGGAACACTGCGCATGCGCTAGCTCGCGCATCACAAGATTACGGCGCTCTGGCTTACTGAGGTCGGGGAGCAAGGAGGAGATTCTGAGGATGCGGGGTGGTGCTGCGCTCCTTCACACTGGACTCATCTCAGGTTCATTTGCATATGTATCAAATCGTTTTTTTTACACAATAAAAGCACACAGAGCTATGGGGACTGGATATTGCGGATGTGCTAGCGGCCATCTTACAACCCATGTCCTCAGCTCTGTACCCAAAATCCTGGTGACAGGTTCCCTTTAAGGATAACAAAGTCAATGTTTTGGAGCGGCCATCACAAAGCCCTGGACTCAATCCTATTAAAAAGTATGGGCAAAGATGAAAAGGCAGGTGCAAGCAAGGCGACCAACAAACATGGCTCAGTTACATCAGTTTTGTCAGGAGGAATGGGCTCAAATTCTGACCAACTATTGTAAGAAGCTTGTGGAAGGATATCCAAAACGTTTGACCCAAGTCATATAGTTTAAGGGCAATGGTACCAAATATTAATGAAATGTATGTAAACTTTTGACTTTGCAGAAAGTACTAAAAATGCCTTAAAACATTCTCTCTCTCTCTCTCTCTCTCATTATTCTGGCATTTGGCAAATAATAATAATTATGGAAATCCTAATTGACCAAAAACAGGAAAGGTTTATTCTGATTTCATGTCAGATATTGAGAAAAACATGCATGTGTGTCTTTTTATATAGTTGTAACGGTCCTTGGCTCACCTGAGTCAGAGGACAGCCGGCTGGTGGTTGGAGTCCAGTGGCAAAGGCCCACAGCAGCAGGAGACAGGTAGCGTAGTCGATCAGTCCGGGTCGGCAGTAGAGATGGCAGCGAGGTAACAGCAGGAGTAGACAGAGGCGTGGTCGGTGGAAGGCAAAGGGTCAATGCAGGCGGCAGTTCAGCGAGGTCAAACGGTCCGGGTCGGCAACAAAGGTAAATAGCAGTCGTCGTGGAGGAGCAGAGAGGAAGCTTGCTACAGGCTTGGAGGCACAATAACCAGCAAAGGTCTGGTGCTAGAGGCTGGGCTTATAAAGGGAAGTAACAGGTGCACGGAATCAAGACTGATGAACAAGGGTAGGCTGGAGCAAGATAGATGAAAGAGTTCAGCAGGAGGAAAAGTCCAGAAAGGCTGGTAGTCTAGTGGCTAGAGCTACCGCCTGGGACATGACTGGTCACAGGTTCGATTCCCGACAGTACTCCCCCTTCCAAGGTGACCTCCGGGCACCATGGGGGCAGGCTTACCGGGTGCTGTTGGTGAAACTCTTTTACCAGTCTGGGGCGTGGACGTTTTCTTCAGGCTCCCAGGAGTTATCCTCGGGAGGGTAGCCCTCCCACCCAATTAGATATTGCAATTTTCCTCGGTGGATCCTGGAGTCGAGGATCTTCTCGACAATGAACTCTTCCTCACCTTGTACCCTCACGGGTGGTGGAGGGGCGAGTGGCGGCCAGTGAAGGTATTCTCCACGTATGGCTTGAGGAGGGAGCAATGGAAGACAGGGTGCACCCTAATGGAATCCGGAAGGTCAAGCCGGAGCGTGACCTCGTTAATTTGTGCGGTGACCTGGAACGGACCCATGTATTTTGGGGCTAACTTTTTGGAGGGACCTTCAGTCTGAGGTTCCTGGTGGACAGCCATACCTTGTCTCCTACATGGAAGCCCGGGGTGGGTTTGCGGCGTCTGTCTGCTCCCTGTTTAAAGCGCCTCTGGGCGAGCTGGAGGTTGTCCATTATGTCCTTTTGTGCCTCCTGTAGGGTTGTTAGGCGCTCGGCCACTGCTGGGAGGGTGGAGGCGACGGGCAGGTGGGGAATGAACACGGGGTGCGAGCCTGTGTTAGCAAAGAAAGGGCTGTGCTTGGTTGAGCTGTGCTCAGCATTGTTGTAGGCGAACTCGGCTGTGGAGAGATGGTCAAGCCAGTCATCCTGCAGGTGGGAGCTGAAACAGCGTAGGTACTGCTCTAAGGTCTGGTTAGTTCTCTCCGTCTGCCCGTTTGACTGAGGGTGGAAAGCGGAGGAAAGGTTCACTTTAACCCCGAGCGCCAGGCAGAAGTCCTTCCAGAACTTGGAGGTAAATTGTACGCCTCGGTCTGAGACCACGTCGTCCGGAATCCCATGCAGCCTGAAGACCTCTTTGAGGACAAGATCAGCCGTCTGTTTGGCCGTGGGTAGGCCCTTGTAGGGGATGAAATGGGCCATTTTGGTGAGGCGGTCGACCACGACCAGAATGGTGTTCATCCCTTTTGAAGGAGGAAGGTCTACCACAAAGTCCATGGAGATCGAGCCCCAGGGGCGGGAGGGAGTGGGAGGGGTTGTAACAGACCCACGGGAGAGGAACGAGGAGTCTTATTGCGGGCACAGACCGTGCACGAGGAGATGTACTTCTTGGTGTCCTCCCTGTATGTTGGCCACCAGAAGGAGCGGGAGAGAAGCTCCTGGGTCTTTCTTGTGCCCAGATGGCCGGCCAGCTTGGAGTCATGGTTAAGTTTGAGCACTTGAGTCGTGCAATTTCTGGTACATAAAGTTGTAGGTCCTGATGAAACCAATGACCATTTTTAAACGTGAGGCTGACATTCCTTGTGGGGTGGGCGAGGAAGGGGTCATTTTCGTATCCTTCTTTGATTGTGACTAGGAGTTCTTTAGAGTAGGTGGCCCCCACAACACTTTTCTCGGATAGGATGTTGTATTGGCCCTTATTACTCTGTGAGGGCTCCGAAAACATTCTAGAGAGGCGTCAGCCTTGCCGTTTTGATCCGGGCGATAGGTGATGAGAAAGTTGAAGCGGGAAAAGAATAGGCTCCATCTGGCCTGTCTGGCTGTGAGTCTCTTAGCGCTGCGGATGAACTCGAGGTTTTTGTGGTCAGTTAGTACGATTATGGGGTTGGCAGCTCCCTCTAGCAGGTGTCTCCACTCGGAGAAGGCTTCCTTGATCGCCAATAGTTCTTTGTTCCCGATGTCGTAGTTCTTCTCGGAGGGGACATCTGGCGAAGAAATATGCACACGGGTGTAGTAGCATCTTCTCCCCTGTCCGTTGTGACAGAACTGCCCCTACCGCGGAGTCAGATGCATCCACTTCGATAGTAAAAGGCAACTCGGGGTTCGGGTGGACTAGGATTGGAGCAGAAGTGAAGAGGAGTTTCAATTTCGTGAAGGCCTCCTGGGCCTCGGGTGTCCAGGAGAAGGGGACTGCCTTTTGGTGAGTTGGGTGATCGGTGCAATGACCTTGGAGAAGTCCCGGATAAACTTCCGATAGAAGTTGGCGAAGCCAATAAATCTTTGTACCTCCTTCACGTTTCTTGGAATGGGCCAGTCCAACACGGCTTGGACCTTCCCTGGGTCCATACTTAGGCCCTCTGGGGAGATGATGTACCCGAGGAACTGAGTGGTGGTTCGCTCAAACTCACATTTCTCGAGTTTGATATAGAGAGAGTTCTGGCGGAGTCTCTGCAATACCCTGCGGACATGTTCGCGGTGCTGTTCGAGGTCTTCTGAGAAGATCAAGATGTCGTCCAGGTAAGCGACTACAAACAAATCCAGCATGTCCCTGAGGACATCATTAATGAAGTGCTGGAAGGTGGCGGGAGCATTACAAAGTCCGAAAGGCATGACCAGGTACTCGAAGTGACCATAACGTGTCCGGAAGGCGGTCTTCCATTCGTCCCCAGGGCGGATTCGGACAAGGTTGTAGGCCCCTCGAAGGTCAAGTTTGGTGAAGATTTTCGCTACCCGGAGTCTCTCGAGGAGTTCAGAAATCAGCGGGAGGCGGGTACCGGTTCTTAACGGTTATATCGTTTAGCTTCCTGTAGTCAATGCAGGGACGCAAGGATGAGTCTTTTTCTCCACAAAGAAAAGGGGGCTCCTGCTGGGGAGGTAGAGGGCCGGATGAACCCTTTCTTTAGGTCCTCGTCAGGTATTCTTTCAGAGCCTTGAGTTCCAGGCTCTGAGAGGGAATAGATACTGCCAAAGGGTATTTCGGCCCGGGCAGCAGTTCTATTGGGCAGTCGTAGGGTCGGTGTGGCGGCAGCTTGTCTGCGTTTTTCTTATCGCAGACATCTTGGAACTCACGATATTGAGGGGTAGTAGATTCCTGACGGATACTTCAGAGATAGTCGTGTCTTCGGATGGAAGGACGGCTTTGTGGGAGCAATTGAGCGAACAGAGCGCGGACGGAAGCCGTAAGCAGCGGGTTTCCCAATCCACCGAGGGGTTGTGGGTGGCCAACCATGGAATGCCCAGGATCACCGGGAACTTTGGAGAAGTGATCAGAGAGAAGTGGATCTTTTCACAGTGATTGGGTTCTATGAGGAGCTGTAGTTCAATGGTCTCGTGAGTAGCCGGCCCTGAGGAGGCGGGGATCCGTCCAACGGTTTCCAGGTCAGCGGGAGCTGCCTTGACTGTCAATGGAATATTCTGTTCACGGCGAAGGTTAGATCCATGAAGTTGCCTCCTGCCCCGGAGTCTAACATCGCTGAACAGGAGAGTTGTTGCCCCTCAATGTCGATGAGGATGGGGATGATGAAATGGGATCCATGAGCTGCCGTGTTGTTATTTTCAAGGGCTGCTGGTGGGGCTGGAGTCAGTGGTTGCTCCTTTAGCTCTGTGACGGCAATAGTCTTTCGGATCTTATTGGGACATCTAATGGCAAAATGACCCGGCTCCCCACAGTAGAGGCAGAGGTTTTCGGCCAGCCGTCTCTCCTTCTCAGCTGTGGATAGAGACCTGCGTAGTGCGTCGACCTGCATAGGTTCAGTTGCTGGCTGGAGGTCGCGTTGGGCGGTAGAGGAGAAGGAGTAAGTGGGCCTGTGGTCCAAGGACCAGAGTCGTTCTTTCTTTCTCTCAGACAGCCTTTGGTCTATCCGGATGCATAACTGAATGAAGTCATCCAGACTGTCCGGGGCCTCAACTCTGGCGAGTTCATCTTTTATTAATTCTGACAGGCCTCGCGGAACTGGCTCCTCTGTGCAGCTAGGTTCCAGGTGGTGTCCGTGACCCAGCGGCGAAGTCGGCGGTGTATTCAGCAACGGAGCGTCTCCCTTGCCGTAAACTATGTAGTCGCGCCTCAGCTGTTGCACAGCGGTTGGGGTCATCGAAGACTTGGCTCATGGCGGCAATAAAGTTGTTTAAGTCGTCCAGGAGCTGACTGTTGAGTCTCCACGTATGGTGATGCCCATGCTAGTGCTTCATCCGTCAGGAGATTAACCATGAATAGCACCTTCTTTCTCTCGGTAATGAAGGGGCCGGGTACATCTGAAAATAGATGCGGCATTGGTTTAGAAACCCCCGATACTGGCGTCTGTCGCCGCCGAATTTTGATGGAAGTGGCATGCGAGTATCTGCGGCCGTGCTGCGGACGTCAGGAGTTGCCTCTGAAGTTCAATAATCTCCGCCTGTTGGCTCGGACAACGCCTTGGAGCTGGGCAAATTCCTCCTGGTACGTAGTACCGAATTCCTGCAGTTCGGTAACCTGCTTGCGCAGAGTGGCCATTGCGGACTCCATGGTATGGCTGGTTATTCTGTAACGGTCCTTGGCTCACCTGAGTCAGAGGACAGCCGGCTGGTGGTTGGAGTCCAGTGGCAAAGGCCCACAGAAGCAGGAGACAGGTAGCGTGAGTCGATCAGTCCGGGTCGGCAGTAGAGATGGCAGCAGGTAACAGCAGGAGTAGACAGAGGCGTGGTCGGTGGAAGGCAAAGGGTCAATGCAGGCGGCAGTTCAGCGAGGTCAAACGGTCCGGGTCGGCAACAAAGGTAAATAGCAGTCGTCGTGGAGGAGCAGAGAGGAAGCTTGCTACAGGCTTGGAGGCACAATAACCAGCAAAGGTCTGGTGCTAGAGGCTGGGCTTATAAAGGGAAGTAACAGGTGCACGGAATCAAGACTGATGAACAAGGGTAGGCTGGAGCAAGATAGATGAAAGAGTTCAGCAGGAGGAAAAGTCCAGAAAGGCTGGTAGTCTAGTGGCTAGAGCTACCGCCTGGGACATGACTGGTCACAGGTTCGATTCCCGACAATAGTCTATGTAAACTTCTGGTTTCAACTGTATATAGTATGTTATTTGGTCGTATCTTCCAGTAAGGAATATGGTTGGCAGGAACCGCTGGAAGAGGGATAACCCCCTTGTTCCTCCCCTCTTGGTAGGAGTGGGCCGGTCCTACTTCCTGCCAGAAGAGGGAGCTCCTGTGCAGACACAGAAAGGAGAGGAAGCCCACTGCAGAGCTCCTGCTTCTGTAAAGGATTCTCCAGAAAGAACTACTAAAATCACTCACAAGAAAATATTTGACAGACTAGACAGCAGAGTGAACAGCTGAAAACCTGTATAATAGACACTGCTGTAAGATGAGGGACTATGGAGCAGACACCATCACCCAAGACTACTAAGCCAGTTAAAACTAAAATCTAGACCTGATAGTGGACATCTACATCCAGAAGTGCTAAGTTGCAGCCATCCAACCTGCCTCCAAACTTCCTTACTGGTGCCAGAAATTGCACTTGGAATCTATGCTATTGAATGTACTAAAAGTTATATGCTGTACTAATTAAAAAAGCCTGTTATATGTTCACTTCTGGTCTCATTCTTCAAACTACATTCCCACTTGTGGTAAGGTGCAGGGTGCCGTCCTAGATGGCAGGTACGTGTCACCGAGGTTCATAGCCTCGGTGAGGTAAGAGCCATTTGTTGATGTCAGTAGCAGCTAGTGCTACTGACACGTTTGCTAAATAGCGTGGCTGCAAAGCCGATCCGGGCCGGCTCTTACCGGGAGCAGCTAAAGTGTAGGGTGGGTGGCTGCTCCCCACGACCCAGTCCTGGTTTTGGGCTGGGTTTAAAAACTCAGCCAGCACCAGCAGCTGGGAGAGTGATTGTCCTGGAGCTGCTAATAGTGCTGGGAGCTGAGGGCTGTATTTTGGGACCTGCGGCTGGAGCCAAGCTGGAGGGCTCAGACCCCTGTGAAAACGAACAGGCTGCCTGAAAAAGCCTGTCTATGGACTTGCTAACACCAAGGAGCTAAGGTGACTCTTCCGTTTATGGACTTTTGTGTGTGTGAACAAACACCAAGCCACCTGTTTTTGTGATGCTCTTTTTGTTGTGTGAATAAAACACGGACATTTAATTTACAAGCTTGAGCGTTGCCTCTGTACTGCACCCGCTGGTCCTATCTACCAGAGCGAATCCCCACATTTGGTGGAGGATGCGGGCATGCGCAGTGAGGCTGGCGTGAGCGCCGAAAATTTTTGTTGCTGCTGGGCACGACTGGATGTCCTATATTAGGCCGGCAAAGTTGCAGCCTGTGATCCCTGACAAAATGGAGGCGGTTGTAAAAGCCCTTGTGGAGGCTAACTTGCAGCAGCGGGAGGCCAACAAGCAGCAGCAGGAGACTAATCAGCTGCTTTTACAGCACGTGATGGCTTTGCAAGCGGCAGGAGCGTCCCAACACGTCCATGATGCCCGGAAAGCGGTCCGTGCGGCGATCCCAAAGATGACCCCCTCAGGCGGCGTTGAGACATATCTGTCGGTCTTTGAAAAGGTGGCCGTGAGGGAGAAGTTACCCGTGACCAGTGGGCTGAAGTGGTCGCTCCGTTCCTGGCGTCCGGACCCCAGCAGGTATTCTCTGATTTGGCAGATGACCAGGCTGCTGATTACCCCACGGTGAAGGGGAGATCCTGGCCAGACTGGGGGTGAGCGTGTTAGTCCGGGCTCAGCGGGTCCACCAGTGGGACTTCAAAGTGGCTGAACCCGCCCGGCCGCAGTACTATGAGTTGCTGCACAGGTTGCAAAAATGGCTGCAGCCTGATATTCTAAGTCCGGCTGCTATGCTGGACCGTCTGCTGGCTGACATGTTCTGGAGGGCCTTGCCGTACCCCCTTCAGCACTGGATCGGCCAGGTATCACCCACTAATGCCCTGGAAATGGTCGACCTGGTGGAGCGCTATGAGGCCACAAAAAACTTGAAAGGGGGTGTTGTTGGGAGGGGCGGTCAAACCCGGAGGTCTCCCATCCAGTCCCAACGACTGGTACCCGAGACACCTGCTCGGGGTGTACCCCCTGTAGACCCGGCCCCGATAGTCTGCTGGCGGTGTCACGAGCCTGGCCACGTGAGGGCCGACTGTCCACAGTGGGGAGAACCCATGGAGACTAATTATGGGTACCGGGCTTCCATGTATGCCCGGAGACTGTGTGCGACCGGCACCCCGAGACAATAGACAATCGTCATCTGTGCCAGGTGCAAGTGGGTGATAATCTGGCAGTGGCGCTGTTGGACTCAGGAGCCTAGTAACCCTGGTAAGTGCTGCCCTGGTACAGCCCACCCAGTATACGGGCCGGAAAGTTGGTGTGGTGTGCATACATGGAGACTTAAAGGACTATCCCACTGCTGTAATGTCTCTGTCCACGGCGGCCGGCACATGGACTTGTGAAGTGGCGATCTCCACAAAGCTACCTTATGAACTAATAATTGGGAGAGACTTCCCTGGTTTTCCGTCACTATGGCCTGAGGTGAAAGTGACTAATAGCCATGAGACAGGGGTAACCCAAGCAGAGTGGCCTGGTTCCAGTGGGAGGCCAGAGCCCTGGGAGCCCGAGTCCGAAGGGCCTGCGGTAGGGGTGACCACCACTTCTGTGATAGAGGGAGACACCCCCACTGAGTGTAATGGTGGGAGACATGGAGGACTTGCCACCAGGACCTGAGTTGGCAGACCTCCACGTCTCCGGAGATAGTTTTGGGACCGCCCAACACCGGGACCAAACCCTAACCAGGGCCTGGGAGAATGTGCTGGAAATTGATGGTAAACCCCAGAAACCAGGGGCTGAGTTAATATTTCCCTGTTTTGTTGTTCACCAAGAAATGTTATATCGGGTGAACCAAATCCGAGGTGAGCCTGTTGAACAGTTGGTGGTGCCCACAGCGTATCGCAAGCTGGTCATGGAGCTTGCCCACCAACATGTTCTTGGGGGACACCTGGGGTGGCAGAAAACCCAGGACCGCATACTGCAGCGGTTTTATTGGCCCAGTGTGTTCAAGGAGGTAGAAAATTATTGTAAGTCCTGTCCCACCTGTCAGATAAATAGCCCCCAGCCACATTTCCGTAGTCCTCTGGTACCTCTTCCAATTATTGAGGTCCCGTTTGAGCGAATCGCTATGGATCTAATTGGGCCTGTACCAAAGTCTGCCAGGGGCCACCAACACATTTTGGTAGTTCTCGACTATGCCACTCGGTATCCGGAGGCGGTGCCTCTGCGACATACCTCAGCTAAGCTCATTGCCAAAGAGTTAATGGAAATGTTTTCCCGTGTGGGCCTGCCAAAAGAGGTTCTGACAGACCAAGGGACCCCTTTATGTCCAAAGTTATGAGGGAACTGTGTAAATTATTGCGTATAAAGCAATTGCGGACGTCCGTTTACCATCCGCAAACGGACGGTCTTGTCGAGAGGTTTAACCAAACTTTAAAAAATATGTTAAAAAGGGTGGTGTCTAGAGATGGGAAGGACTGGGACCTGCTTCTGCCCTATCTCATGTTCGCAGTGCGAGAGGTACCCCAGGCCTCTACTGGGTTCTCGCCCTTCGAACTGCTTTATGGCAGACACCCTCGGGGCCTGTTGGATATCGCCAAGGAAGCATGGGAACAACAGCCTGTCCCCACAAAAGTGTCATTGAGTATGTCACCCAGATGCAGGACCGGATGGAAAGGGTGTTGCCGCTGGTCCGGGAGCATATGGAGGCAGCGCAACAAGCCCAGAGTAGGGTGTACAATCGTCAGGCTCGGGTGCGGGGCTTCAATCCGGGAGATCGGGTTTTGGTTCTGGTACCCACCCTTGACAGCAAATTCTTAGCTAGGTGGCAGGGCCCCTATGAGGTGATCGAGAAGGTAGGGAAGTAAATTACAAAGTACACCAGCCAGGGCGGCGCAAGCCGGAGCAGGTGTACCACGTGAATTTACTAAAGCCGTGGAAAGATAGGGACACGGCCGGCGACCACAGCCCCGGCCAGGGCTTCTAGGTGAAAAGGGTCCAGCCCCACAGTTCGAGGCCTGTGAAGCCGTAACCACGGTAAAAATTGCAGACAGCCTGTCTTCCAAACAAGTTCAGGAAGTCAGGAGTTCATCAGTCGGAACACGGATGTGTTCTCGGACCTCCCTGGCCGCACGTCTCTCATCCGACATGACATCGTCACTGAGCCTCAGGCCAAGATCCGGTTAAAACCATACCGGGTACCCGAGGCTCGGCGACGGGCCATCGCGGAGGAAGTGCAATTAATGTTGAAGCTTCGATGTCATTGAGGAGTCGAAAAGTGAGTGGGCCAGTCCCATAGTCCTAATACCCAAGCCGGATGGGACGTTGCGGTTCTGCAACGACTTTCGCAAGTTAAATGAAGTGTCCAAGTTTGACGCGTATCCCATGCCCCGGGTAGACGAGCTTGTTGAGAATTTAGGACAAGCCCGTTATTTTTCTGTGCTGGACCTCACTAAAGGGTACTGGCAGGTACCCTTATCGGAGTCGGCCAAGGAAAAACCGCTTTGTTACCCGCAGGGCCTGTATCACTACAAGGTGTTACCCTTTGGCCTGCATGGCGCCCCGCCACCTTCCAAAGGTTAATGGACATAGTGCTGCGACCACATCGTCGGTACGCCTCGGCCTACTTAGATGATGTAATCATCCACAGCACCGACTGGGAAAGCCATTTGCCCAAAGTGCAGGCGGTAGTGGATGCCCTGAGGAAAGCTGGTCTAACCGCCAATCCAAAGAAGTGTGCGATTGGGTTGGAAGAGACCAAATACCTGGGGTATGTCATTGGGCGGGAGTCATCAAGCCTCAGGTAAATAAGGTAGAGGCAATACGGAGTTGGCCCCGACCGGTCACCACCAGGCAGATAAAGTCGTTCTTGGGGATTGTGGGGTATTACATGAGGTTTGTGCCCCACTTCGCCACTATCGCTTCGCCATTGACAGAGTTATTAAAGGGGCGTAAGACAGGGATGGTCCGCTGGAATGAGCAGGCGGAAAAGGCTTTCTCCGCCCTGAAATCGGCCCTGTGTGGGTCCCCGGTTTTGGTGACACCCGATTTCAGGAAAGAGTTCGTTGTCCAGACCGACGCCTCTGAGTTGGCCTTGGTGCGGTACTGTCGCAGGAAGTCAATGGGGAGGAGCATCCCGTTGTCTTCCTCAGCCGCAAGCTCACCCCAGCCGAGACCAGGTACAGCATAGTCGAGAGAGAGTGCCTGGCCATCAAGTGGGCACTCGAGGCCCTCCGTTATTACCTGTTGGGCAGAAGCTTCCGCCTGGTGACCGACCACTCCCCACTCAAGTGGATGTGCCAAGCCAAAGAGAGGAATGCCCGGGTCACCAGGTGGTTTCTGTCCCTACAGAATTTCAAATTCACGGTGGAGCACAGAGCGGGCCGGTTGTTAAAAAATGCAGACGCGCTCTCCCGGGTACACTGTTTGTCGTGTGTGTCCACCCCCTCAGGGTTGAACAAAGGGGGGTATGTGGTAAGGTGCAGGGTGCCGTCCTAGATGGCAGGTACGTGTCACCGAGGTTCATAGCCTCGGTGAGGTAAGAGCCATTTGTTGATGTCAGTAGCAGCTAGTGCTACTGACACGTTTGCTAAATAGCGTGGCTGCAAAGCCGATCCGGGCCGGCTCTTACCGGGAGCAGCTAAAGTGTAGGGTGGGTGGCTGCTCCCCACGACCCAGTCCTGGTTTTGGGCTGGGTTTAAAAACTCAGCCAGCACCAGCAGCTGGGAGAGTGATTGTCCTGGAGCTGCTAATAGTGCTGGGAGCTGAGGGCTGTATTTTGGGACCTGCGGCTGGAGCCAAGCTGGAGGGCTCAGACCCCTGTGAAAACGAACAGGCTGCCTGAAAAAGCCTGTCTATGGACTTGCTAACACCAAGGAGCTAAGGTGACTCTTCCGTTTATGGACTTTTGTGTGTGTGAACAAACACCAAGCCACCTGTTTTTGTGATGCTCTTTTTGTTGTGTGAATAAAACACGGACATTTAATTTACAAGCTTGAGCGTTGCCTCTGTACTGCACCCGCTGGTCCTATCTACCAGAGCGAATCCCCACATTTGGTGGAGGATGCGGGCATGCGCAGTGAGGCTGGCGTGAACGCCGAAAATTTTTGTTGCTGCTGGGCACGACTGGATGTCCTATATTAGGCCGGCAAAGTTGCAGCCTGTGATCCCTGACAAAATGGAGGCGGTTGTAAAAGCCCTTGTGGAGGCTAACTTGCAGCAGCGGGAGGCCAACAAGCAGCAGCAGGAGACTAATCAGCTGCTTTTACAACACGTGATGGCTTTGCAAACGGCAGGAGCGTCCCAACACGTCCATGATGCCCGGAAAGCGGTCCGTGCGGCGATCCCAAAGATGACCCCCTCAGACGACGTTGAGACATATCTGTCGGTCTTTGAAAAGGTGGCCGTGAGGGAGAAGTTACCCGTGACCAGTGGGCTGAAGTGGTCGCTCCGTTCCTGGCGTCCGGACCCCAGCAGGTATTCTCTGATTTGGCAGATGACCAGGCTGCTGATTACCCCACGGTGAAGGGGGAGATCCTGGCCAGACTGGGGGTGAACGTGTTAGTCCGGGCTCAGCGGGTCCACCAGTGGGACTTCAAAGTGGCTGAACCCGCCCGGCCGCAGTACTATGAGTTGCTGCACAGGTTGCAAAAATGGCTGCAGCCTGATATTCTAAGTCCGGCTGCTATGCTGGACCGTCTGCTGGCTGACATGTTCTGGAGGGCCTTGCCGTACCCCCTTCAGCACTGGATCGGCCAGGTATCACCCACTAATGCCCTGGAAATGGTCGACCTGGTGGAGTGCTATGAGGCCACAAAAAACTTGAAAGGGGGTGTTGTTGGGAGGGGCCGGTCAAACCCCGGAGGTCTCCCATCCAGTCCCAACGACTGGTACCCGAGACACCTGCTCGGGTGTACCCCCTGTAGACCCGGCCCCGATAGTCTGCTGGCGGTGTCACGAGCCTGGCCACGTGAGGGCCGACTGTCCACAGTGGGGAGAACCCATGGAGACTAATTATGGGTACCGGGCTTCCATGTATGCCCGGAGACTGTGTGCGACCGGCACCCCGAGACAATAGACAATCGTCATCTGTGCCAGGTGCAAGTGGGTGATAATCTGGCAGTGGCGCTGTTGGACTCAGGAGCCTAGTAACCCTGGTAAGTGCTGCCCTGGTACAGCCCACCCAGTATACGGGCCGGAAAGTTGGTGTGGTGTGCATACATGGAGACTTAAAGGACTATCCCACTGCTGTAATGTCTCTATCCACGGCGGCCGGCACATGGACTTGTGAAGTGGCGATCTCCACAAAGCTACCTTATGAACTAATAATTGGGAGAGACTTCCTGGTTTTCCGTCACTATGGCCTGAGGTGAAAGTGACTAATAGCCATGAGACAGGGGTTACCCAAGCAGAGTGGCCTGGTTCCAGTGGGAGGCCAGAGCCCTGGGAGCCCGAGTCCGAAGGGCCTGCGGTAGGGGTGACCACCACTTCTGTGATAGAGGGGGACACCCCACTGAGTGTAATGGTGGGAGACATGGAGGACTTGCCACCAGGACCTGAGTTGGCAGACCTCCACGTCTCCGGAGACAGTTTTGGGACCGCCCAACACCGGGACCAAACCCTAACCAGGGCCTGGGAGAATGTGCTGGAAATTGATGGTAAACCCCAGAAACCAGGGGCTGAGTTAATATTTCCCTGTTTTGTTGTTCACCAAGAAATGTTATATCGGGTGAACCAAATCCGAGGTGAGCCTGTTGAACAGTTGGTGGTGCCCACAGCGTATCGCAAGCTGGTCATGGAGCTTGCCCACCAACATGTTCTTGGGGGACACCTGGGGTGGCAGAAAACGCAGGACCGCATACTGCAGCGGTTTTATTGGCCCAGTGTGTTCAAGGAGGTAGAAAATTATTGTAAGTCCTGTCCCACCTGTCAGATAAATAGCCCCCAGCCACATTTCCGTAGTCCTCTGGTACCTCTTCCAATTATTGAGGTCCCGTTTGAGCGAATCGCTATGGATCTAATTGGGCCTGTACCAAAGTCTGCCAGGGGCCACCAACACATTTTGGTAGTTCTCGACTATGCTACTCGGTATCCGGAGGTGGTGCCACTGCGACATACCTCAGCTAAGCTCATTGCCAAAGAGTTAATGGAAATGTTTTCCCGTGTGGGCCGGCCAAAAGAGGTTCTGACAGACCAAGGGACCCCTTTTATGTCCAAAGTTATGAGGGAACTGTGTAAATTATTGCGTATAAAGCAATTGCGGACGTCCGTTTACCATCCGCAAACGGACGGTCTTGTCGAGAGGTTTAACCAAACTTTAAAAAATATGTTAAAAAGGGTGGTGTCTAGAGATGGGAAGGACTGGGACCTGCTTCTGCCCTATCTCATGTTCGCAGTGCGAGAGGTACCCCAGGCCTCTACTGGGTTCTCGCCCTTCGAACTGCTTTATGGCAGACACCCTCGGGGCCTGTTGGATTTCGCCAAGGAAGCATGGGAACAACAGCCTGTCCCCACAAAAGTGTCATTGAGTATGTCACCCAGATGCAGGACCGGATGGAAAGGGTGTTGCCGCTGGTCCGGGAGCATATGGAGGCAGCGCAACAAGCCCAGAGTAGGGTGTACAATCGTCAGGCTCGGGTACGGGGCTTCAATCCGGGAGATCGGGTTTTGGTTCTGGTACCCACCCTTGACAGCAAATTCTTAGCTAGGTGGCAGGGCTCCTATGAGGTGATCGAGAAGGTAGGGGAAGTAAATTACAAAGTACACCAGCCAGGGCGGCGCAAGCCGGAGCAGGTGTACCACGTGAATTTACTAAAGCCGTGGAAAGATAGGGACACGGCCGACGACCACAGCCCCGGCCAGGGCTTCTAGGTGAAAAGGGTCCAGCCCCACAGTTCGAGGCCTGTGAAGCCGTAACCACGGTAAAATTGCAGACAGCCTGTCTTCCAAACAAGTTCAGGAAGTCAGGAGTTCATCAGTCGGAACACGGATGTGTTCTCGGACCTCCCTGGCCGCACGTCTCTCATCCGACATGACATCGTCACTGAGCCTCAGGCCAAGATCCGGTTAAAACCATACCGGGTACCCGAGGCTCGGCGACGGGCCATCGCGGAGGAAGTGCAATTAATGTTGAAGCTCGATGTCATTGAGGAGTCGAAAAGTGAGTGGGCCAGTCCCATAGTCCTAATACCCAAGCCGGATGGGACGTTGCGGTTCTGCAACGACTTTCGCAAGTTAAATGAAGTGTCCAAGTTTGACGCGTATCCCATGCCCCGGGTAGACGAGCTTGTTGAGAATTTAGGACAAGCCCGTTATTTTTCTGTGCTGGACCTCACTAAAGGGTACTGGCAGGTACCCTTAACGGAGTCGGCCAAGGAAAAACGCTTTGTTACCCCGCAGGGCCTGTATCACTACAAGGTGTTACCCTTTGGCCTGCATGGCGCCCCGCCACCTTCCAAAGGTTAATGGACATAGTGCTGCGACCACATCGTCGGTACGCCTCGGCCTACTTAGATGATGTAATCATCCACAGCACCGACTGGGAAAGCCATTTGCCCAAAGTGCAGGCGGTAGTGGATGCCCTGAGGAAAGCTGGTCTAACCGCCAATCCAAAGAAGTGTGCGATTGGGTTGGAAGAGACCAAATACCTGGGGTATGTCATTGGGCGGGGAGTCATCAAGCCTCAGGTAAATAAGGTAGAGGCAATACGGAGTTGGCCCCGACCGGTCACCACCAGGCAGATAAAGTCGTTCCTGGGGATTGTGGGGTATTACATGAGGTTTGTGCCCCACTTTGCCACTATCGCTTCGCCATTGACAGAGTTATTAAAGGGGCGTAAGACAGGGATGGTCCGCTGGAATGAGCAGGCGGAAAAGGCTTTCTCCGCCCTGAAATCGGCCCTGTGTGGGTCCCCGGTTTTGGTGACACCCGATTTCAGGAAAGAGTTCGTTGTCCAGACCGACGCCTCTGAGGTTGGCCTTGGTGCGGTACTGTCGCAGGAAGTCAACGGGGAGGAGCATCCCGTTGTCTTCCTCAGCCGCAAGCTCACCCCAGCCGAGACCAGGTACAGCATAGTCGAGAGAGTGCCTGGCCATCAAGTGGGCACTCGAGGCCCTCCGTTATTACCTGTTGGGCAGAAGCTTCCGCCTGGTGACCGACCACTCCCCACTCAAGTGGATGTGCCAAGCCAAAGAGAGGAATGCCCGGGTCACCAGGTGGTTTCTGTCCCTACAGAATTTCAAATTCACGGTGGAGCACAGAGCGGGCCGGTTGTTAAAAATGCAGACGCGCTCTCCCGGGTACACTGTTTGTCGTGTGTCCACCCCTCAGGGTTGAACAAAGGGGGGTATGTGGTAAGGTGCAGGGTGCCGTCCTAGATGGCAGGTACGTGTCACCGAGGTTCATAGCCTCGGTGAGGTAAGAGCCATTTGTTGATGTCAGTAGCAGCTAGTGCTACTGACACATTTGCTAAATAGCATGGCTGCAAAGCCGATCCGGGCCGGCTCTTACCGGGAGCAGCTAAAGTGTAGGGTGGGTGGCTGCTCCCCACGACCCAGTCCTGGTTTTGGGCTGGGTTTAAAAACTCAGCCAGCACCAGCAGCTGGGAGAGTGATTGTCCTGGAGCTGCTAATAGTGCTGGGAGCTGAGGGCTGTATTTTGGGACCTGCGGCTGGAGCCAAGCTGGAGGGCTCAGACCCCTGTGAAAACGAACAGGCTGCCTGAAAAAGCCTGTCTATGGACTTGCTAACACCAAGGAGCTAAGGTGACTCTTCCGTTTATGGACTTTTGTGTGTGTGAACAAACACCAAGCCACCTGTTTTTGTGATGCTCTTTTTGTTGTGTGAATAAAACACGGACATTTAATTTACAAGCTTGAACGTTGCCTCTGTACTGCACCCGCTGGTCCTATCTACCAGAGCGAATCCCCACACACTGCATTGATACCCTGTGACACAACACATCATCAAGGCCACTACCACAACCATTCTCTACACCAGCTCCTCAGGGGCCTGTTGCACCTCTATATAAAATTACAGTCACACAGAGGTTTATGGACCCATAGTGCTTTTTGGGTCTACAAGTGCATGAGGCCTTAAAAAGAAATACAACTAATGCAGACTGACAACTAGACAAGATTAAACTTTCTCAGCCAATGAGATTCCAATTATCAGTGAAGAATGAATGAAAGTAATGGTCTGACTGATTAGCTTCTATCGGCAACTGCCAAAAACCAAAGTTGACATATGATACTAGACCCTCACCGTACAGAGCTTTAGACTGCGTCGTACAATAACATCTTTAAGCCTGCACATTTCCCTACACGTGGATGTCTAGCAGTGAGTCTAGCTATTTTCTGTACACAACCTCCGGAGAAGACATTTATATTTAGTGCTGAGTATTAGTCATAATTCAATGCATTCATTTCAGTAGCAACCAATGATTTCACACGCCCCATTAACAGGCCTAAAAATGGCAAACAAAAAGACATATACGTGGTTCATGTGTTTTATCAGGTTTAGTCAATGTAGAATATATGTGGTACAGTGTAGTTAACTTGAAAAATAGAAATGGACTGGCAGAAATCATGCTATAAACCACCATACAAAAGGAGAGTCTACTCCCGGCAGCCCCCTGAAGAGTCTAGGACCTGTGCATAACACCTGATGACCCAATAGGTAAAGTGAAGAACTTGTGGTTATAGAGACCTGTTTATTGCTATTGGATCGGTAACCTTCTGGCCTAGCCAGTAATTGATGATAATTGCCTAAGAAAATGTACAATCTGTGTGATCAGACACGGTGCTTTGCTCTGTCCAACCACAGAGAGGACCCTGCAGAGAAGAAACATGTGCAGCTTTTGTAGACATCATTGCAGGCTGGGGAGGTGAGTAATTCACGGGACACCAGGTCTAATTATTCCCTATTCCATACTAGACCACCAGGGATGCTTACATTAACCACTTCACCACCCCAGGCCACCAGGGATTTTGGCATTGACCTGACTATCAGAGATGTTGGTATTCAAGGGGTTGGCCAGCTCTCATTTTGGTGGCATATCACTAGGATATGCCACCAATGTCCAATACGTATGCATCATCTGGGACCCGCATCTATCTTTAGAACAGGGCCCCCAAAGCTTCAGTCAGGATAGGGTGGAGGCTTCTTGTCAAGGAGAGTTCTCAGATTAGACAGGGCAGTTCTTGGGGATAGCAGAGTCCTCAAAATTCCTATATATGAGGTCTGTGTTCTCCTAGGGCCAGGTGAGGTGATCTTGCAGAAATCTGGCCCTGTCAATGAGGAAGGAGAAGGAGGGGCTGGCAGATGAAGCAGGAGTGTACAGAGTGGCCCGAGCCTGTCCTCGTGCACTTAACTGCTTACTTGCATATGCATTGTGGAGTACTTTTCTCCAGACCGATGCAATGGATTGATCTAACCCTACAAGGCATTGTGCCCAGTTTGCCAGTAAATATTTCAGGTGATAAACTCCCTTTAAGTGTTATTCTTTGGTGACTGGACAGTAAGAATATTTATTGCCCCATGTGTAAGGTGTACAGGGTGCGAAGTAATTGAACACATGCTGTGGCTATAGGGCAATTGTGTTGTATTATTAAGTCACGTATAGATACACTACTGATGGTTGCCCTGTAAGAGTGAACTCCTCAGGAGATGTCTGGCTGTATGTAGCAAAGACCAAGTTCGAAAGTGAATTGATGCTTTTTATGAACACCTTTTTCCTAGCTTGCAGCAGGTTTGACTTGAAATGAAAGCAATTTTATTATTGTATTATATAGAAGTATGCCGGTTCACATTCTTTATTGTATTGGTGGTTTTCCTTGAAATAAAATGATAAGTGTTAGGTCGCGTTGTACCCAGTCTGAGATGGCAATGGAGAAATATAGTGCATGATTAGTTGGTAGCATAGTTGGCAAATGTCTTGAATTTTCAGGGACTGTCCCTAGTTTTCAGAGACAGTCCCAACAAATTCAGGCTGCCGTGGGCAGGACAAAGGCAAGCCCCGCCAATAAATGGTCATTCCCGGGTGGCTTTGAGGGTGTTCCTAGGGACAGGGCTTACATGCCCGAATTTACTAACTAAAATGTTGACACAGTCGTTGGGCCCAGCAGAGAGTGAGAATGTGCAGTTGGGGGGGACAGTGTGGGGCTGGCATAAAGTTTTTAGAGCCTGAGAGCCAGGAACCACTTAGAATCGGGTGGACGAAGGAGTCTTCCTGGAGGTAGTACGAGAGACCTCCATTAAAGATGTAGAGCTAAGTGGCAGTACATTCCCGTGTGAAGAACATATCACTGTATCAGGGAAGGTTCATAAGATCTTAACCCCACAAGGAGGATGGCCATTGTGACTGTATAGACCCTGTAACATAGTTCTGTACCTCTCATTGCGAACATTGAGTGCCCCTTTGAGGCCGTAGTGTCATTGTACCCTACCTCAGTAAGGTTGACTGTTTTCTCCCTTGTCAGGGCTGCTGACATTTATTTTGCTGCTCATTCTCGCCACCTGTCGATTTTCTGTCGTATACTATAGCGCTGTATACGGGCTTTGACTTATATATAGAATAATCCATTGTCTGTGTATGTATATGACAGGTGAATACAGTGTCTAGTCTTGTAGGTAAGAAATACCATTGACTTGGTTGTGGGCCTTTACATAGTTGTCATAAGCTGTTCACATTGACTGCATCACCTCATACATAAGCAATGCTTTCACATTTAATGAAGCGGCAAATTGCTGGAAATGTCACCCTGCAATGATGTCACTTGCACAATGCAAGAGACAGAAATGCTGTGAGTGGCGGATAGAGGGGTTTATATATAGCTCTGCCATTTACTGGGGGGAAAACATTATTATTGCTGTCTGCCGCTGTTTGAGGGGCTTGTTGCCTGAAGGAACCTGAGAGATCCATTATATAGAAAGGATGATTCACCCACTACTTTCTGGTTGAGAGCCTTCCACTATTGGTCCTCTGAGGTAAGACGTCATACAGTACAAATAGGTTATTGACGTCTTTGTCACTTTCATTCTGTCAGCTTCTCAGCGATAATAAATGTCTCAGTTACTTTCTGGAGGTTTATCTTCATTTTTTTGGTACACGTATTATGTGATAGGAGGATGATAACTAAATTTCATCTACTTTATTCTAAGGGAGGGGGCAGGGTTCTAAGACCTTTCCCATCAGAAGGGAAGCAATTTTTCTTAAAGGGGTTGTCCAGGGTTGTTTTTCCCCCACAAACAGCACCATACCATGTCTATGTGTCTGCTTCTTTCACTCATTTCTGCAGCACATTTATTATCCAGCCTGAGCACCTGTGATGAATCTGGTGCACGTCTAGATGGCCGGTTTAAGTTTACACCAATTATAAGATTAGTAAATCTTCCCAAGTATTCTTCCTAGGACAGGGAGGTCCTGCTAAAGAGGACACAGCAGATACACCTGCACCCACTAAATGTCATTGTCTTGCATACCCCTGTTATATTATCTTATGAACAAATACTTTACAGCATGGCTGACCAGAATTTTGACAGACGTTCTGACAGTACTTGGTAATTTGCATGTGACCAATTAAAGGGGTTTTAAGAGATTTTAATACTGATGACCTATCTTCTGGATAGGTCATCAATATATGATTGGTAGGAGTCTGTCACCTTGGACCATTGCTGATCAGCTTTTTGAGAAGTCACCGACACTTACAGTAGAGCTGTGGTCTTATCTCAGCTCACTAAGCACGGTGCTATACATAATGAGGTTGAGCTGTGCCTAGGCCAATTTACCGATGAACATGTCTGCGAGAAGGCTGTGGCGCTACGTGTGTGCGAGTGACGTTACCTTCTCAAACAGCTGATCGGCGGGGTTCCCAGGTGTTGCACCCCCACCAATCAGATACTGATGGACCTAACCAAAGGACAGGATAAGTAGAAAAGTCTCAGAAATCCCCTTTAATGGCTAGTTGGGAAAAAAGTGATTGAACATCTAAGACCATCTAAACAAGCCGGATGCATTTTGGAAACAAGTCCTGTGGACTGATGAGGTTAAAATAGAACTCTGGCCACAAAAGGTAAATTTTGGAAAAAAAGGTCACAGAATTTCATGAAAAGAACACCTCTCTAACTATTAAATATGGGGGTGAATCAATAATTCTTTGGAGTTGCGTTGCAGCCACTGGCACAAGGAACATTTCACGGATAGAGGAAACATGGATTCAATGAAATTTCAGCAAATTCTAGAAGAAAACATAACACCAACTATAAAAACGCTGAAGTTGACAAGAGGATGGCTTCTGCAAATAGATAATGATCCGAAACACACCTCAAGACCTACAATAGACTACCTCAGAACTCGGAAGCTGAAGTTTTTGCCATGGCCCTCACAGCCCCCTGATCTGAACATCACTGAAAATCTGTGGATAGACCTCAAAAGAGCAGTGAATGCAAGACGGCCCAGGAATCTCACTGAACTGGAAGACTTTTGCAAGAAAGAATGGATGAAAATCCCTCGAACAAGAATTGAAAGACTCTGGCTGGCTACGAAAAGCGATTACAATCTGTGATACTTGCCAAAGGGGTGCTACTAGGTACTAACCATACAGGGTGCCCAAAGTTCTGCTTCAGGCCCTTTTCCTTTTTTTATTATTTTGAAAAGATGAAAATAAAAACATTGTTTTTGCTTATAATACAAAGGGAATGTGTCATCTTTACCTTTATCCCTTTTGAAAATCATTTCATCTTCAGCTTGCTTAACTGTTCACAGTAACAGTAATTTTGACCAGGGGTGCCCAAACGTTTGCATGCCACTGTAGAAAGATAGACAGACAGATAAATCGATAGATAGACAGGCAGTGGATAGACTGTGGGGCATAAGATATTTATCTGCAGGTCATTGGCAGGTCTCGCTTACTTTTGAAGCATCTGCTATTACTCTTATGTGTATGACCATCACATGTCAACAGGTTTTACCCACTTTTGCTGGATCTGCCAATGACCTGCAGTCAGTATTACATGTCTGGAGGGTAGGCCTCCTATATCTGCCTTATACTGTATTTTATCATATGACAACACAGGGAGCTGCGCAGACTAAATACGTTGGGGAATACATTTCCATTCATCCAGGAACCAAACTATTGAAACTGTCGGCAGACCTGCCAGTGAGCAAACAAGCAGCACTCTGCAAGGTGCGCATGTGTTCTTGTCAGTGGACTTTAATAAGCCGATATTCAGAAGACAGATGGAGGAAGACATCACACACCGCCATATACTGTGTCTGAACTAATGCACTAGTGTTACTGTCAGAAGCTTTGTATATATGAGCAGTAAACCTTGACGTAACTGTTGGTCATAGAAAAATAATTAGATGATTGCTCAATGACCTTCAAGTAAACAATCTATAAACCTAGAACAGAGTTCACCTCGTCAACACATGATCAGCAAGCAGAGCTGAGTTTGTTACAATATCCCAATGTGCAGTATTATCTGTGATTCTCGGAAATAAATATAGTTATCGATTTGCAGCTGCTCCTATACAGAACGCTGGTATTGTTTACTGGTCCGCTAGCTCTCCATCCTAAAATGTATGATTCTCTACCCCAAAATAAAGACACTGACACAGCGGTGGATTTTCATCGGCCACAGCAGGTGTTTCATTACAAACATACAGAAAATATGAACAATAACGACGAAGGAAGGTCTTCGAAGCCTAAAGTAATTCAATTCCCATATGGAGAACTCCATCTTGCCTGCAGCCATTAATCACCAGCTCGGAGGCACCAACTGAAGGACCCCTTAAATCCGCCATCAACCTCCAGACAAGGGAGTCCTACCCTAACCATGGGGCCCTCCCCTCCTCAGCAACCTGGCAACTTCGAGGACCTCCCACCACCACAGCTGCTGCGACAACACAATTCTCTTTTCCCCCACTTGCCGTTGCACCACGCAACCCGAGACAACATTGCGCCAACCACTAAAACAAGGGAGGGCCGGCGGGGGTTCATAGCGTTCCCCTGCAAAATGGTGCCCTTTCTTTCTCCTCTGCTCACTTTTAAAGCCCCAACCTTCCCCTTAATCAATAACCCCACCTCCACCCACTCAAACTGCCCAATCCCTGAACAACCCTGCTTCCCTGAACCACCTCCATCATGCCAGCCTCCCCCCAAGGGCTACAACTCTAGTCCGACCTCACTGTAGTGCCAACATAATTTGCCGTGCTGTATGATTGTCTTTCTTTACTTCGGTCCCTGCTCTCACGATCTACTACCCCTATCTTGACCTCATGCACTAAGACCAAGTTCATAAAAAGAACCTGAAAAAAACCTATGGAAACACAGGGAGAACATACAGACTCCATACGTGTGTTCTCCTTGGTAAGATCTTAACCCCAGTGCTGCAAGGCAACATGCGAATTAGTGGGCCACCATGCCGCACAACCCTACTGCATCTGTGTAGGCATGTTACATGTGCTAAAGCTATGAGAAATATAACTACTTTACTGCTGCTTTTAATGCCTTCTTTGTCACCTATGAAGTCCAAATGTAGCCCCCTGTGGACATCAGTTCTTAAAGAGCACCTGTCAGTACAATCAACCCGATTTAACCATAATACTACCTGGTAGGGTTAATCCTGATGATTCAAATGATACCTGTATTGCGAAAATTGATTGGGGCCTTCCTGAGAAAAAAAGGCTTATTTTGTATGCAAATTAGGGCTTTAGTGCACTAGTGGTGGGTCTCAGCTCCTTGGTGCACCTAAGCTTTCCATTGCTGGCCATGCACCTTGCTGCACTGAAGTCCTCATTTGGATAAAGAATAAACATATTTTTTCTTGGTATCATTACGATCGGTAGAATCCACCCCACCACGCAGTATACCTGGTTTAATAAGGAGAACATCTTGGAATACATGAATATTGAGTAACCCCTTACCATATGCCCTATCAGGGCACATAGATGTAATAGAAAGTACAGAGAGAGGTCCTCACTTGTGTTTCTGAAGCTGGACTCGCAGCAACAACCACTTCACTACCTCATCACACTATGATCCATATGTACTAAGACAGGCATTTCATACACTAGCCTTTAAAGAAATATCATTGAAATCTCTGCAAATTTATTAAAAGGCACAAACCTCTTAATACATTTAGCACTATCCTGAAGTCAAAAGATAAAATTTGAGCCATGATTTGCAATATTCTCTGTCTTTCATCTTAAAGAGGTTAAGCTGCCGATACAGTGGAGATGGCTCGCAACAGCTGATCAGCGGGAATGCCAGCAGTTGGACCATCACCCATCTAATATCGATAGCTTATCCTGAGGACAGGTCATCAATATCTGTGGCCTGGAAAACCTGTCTGAGAAATCAGTCTGAAGCATGGAGACTATGCACAAACGTTAAGTTTCTTGGTGCAAATTTTGCACAAATCTTTAGGCCCAATTTCTGCCAAAAACTTGCCTAAACCAATTAGCAAATGTGGGTCTATGTTTTCTAGGATCAAAGAACAAAGGATGATGAACTAGAGAGAGAAGAGGTTCTCCTGCCATGTTCATTCTCAGACCTCTAAGGACAGAACTCCTTACATAGAAATCAGGACACTTCTCTATTCTTAGAGCCAACTTCTGTCTTCCTCCTCACAGATCTGCCCGATTGTCACTTTCAGAGAAAAATTTTAACAGAGGAAATCTAGACAAAACAATCTTTTCATGTCATAGATAAGAAGAGTACTATGAAATATTTATCATTCAGGAAGACCATGGTGGTCCAAGATCTCAGATGTCTCCAATGTGATCTTCTGTTATGTACAGTGGATATAAAAAGTCTACACACCCCTGTTAAAATGTCAAGTTTCTGTGCTGTAAAAAAAATTAGACAAAGATAAATCATTTCAGAACTTTTTCACTTTTAATGTGACCTATAAACTGTACAACTCAATTGAAAAACAAACTGAAATCTTTTAGGTAGAGGGAAGAAAAAATATAAAAATAAAATAATATGGTTGCATAATTGTGCACACCCTTAAACTAATACTTTGTTAAAGCACCTTTTGATTTTATTACAGCACTCAGTCTTTTTGGGTATGAGTCTATCAGCATGGCACATTTTGACTTTGCAAGATTTGCCCACTCTTCTTTGCAAAAACACTCCAATCGGTCAGATTGCGAGGACATCTCCTGTGCACAGCCCTCTTCAGATCATCCCACAGATCTTCAATCGGATTCAGGTCTGGGCTCTGGCTGGGCCATTCCAAAATGTTAATCTTCTTCTGGTGAAGCCATTCCTTTGTTGATTTGGATGTATGCTTTGGGTCGTTGTCATGCTGAAAGATGACGTTCCTCTTCATGTTCAGCTTTCTGGCAGAAGCCTGAAGGTTTTGTGCCAATATTGACTGGTATTTGGAACTGTTCATAATTCCCTCTATCTTTACTAAGGCCCCAGTTCTAGCTGAAGAAAAAAAGCCCCAAAGCATGATGCTGCCACCACTATGCTTCACTGTGGGAATGGTGTTCTTTTGGTGATCTGCAGTGTTGTTTTTGTTCCAAACATATCTTTTGGAATTATGGCCAAAAAGTTCAACCTTGGTTTCATCAGACCATAACTCCTTTTCCTACATGCTTTTGGGAGACTTCAGATGTGTTTTTGTAAAATGTAGCCTGGCTAGGATGTTTTTCTTCATAAGAAAAGGTTTCCTCTTGGCACTCTACCCCACAGCCCAGACATATAAAGAATATGGGAGATTGTTGTCACATGTACCACACAGCCAGTACTTGCCAGATATTCCTGCAGCTCCTGTAATGTTGCTGTAGGCCTCTTGGTAGCCTCCCAGACCAGTTTTCTTCTCGTCTTTTCATCAATTTTGGAGGGCCGTCCAGTTCTTGGTAATGTCACTGTTGTGCCATATTTTCTCCACTTGATGACTGTCTTCACTGTGTTCCATGGTATATATAATGCCTTGGAAATTCTTTTGTTCCCTTCTCCTGACTGATACCTTTTAACAATGAGATCCCTCTGATGCTTTGGAGGCTCTCTGTGGACCATGGCTTTTGCTGTGGGATGCGACTAAGAAAATTTCAGGAAAGACCAACTAGAGCGGCTGAACTTCATTTGGGGTTAATCAGAGGCACTGTAAATGATGGCAGGTGTATGCTGACTCCTATTTAACATGATTTTGAATGGGATTGCTTAATTCTGAACACAGCTACATCCCCAGTTATAAGTGCACACTTATGCAACCACATTATTTTAGTTTTTTTTTTTTTCCCTCCACCTAAAAGATTTCAGTTTGTTTTTTAATTGAGTTGTACAGTTTATAGGTCACATTAAAGGTGGAAAAAGTTCTGAAATGATTTATCTTTCTTATTTTTTACAGCACAGAAACCTGACATTTTAACAGGGGTGTGTAGACTTTTTATATCCACTGTATCTATGACAAATTAGAAGGTAATTTTCACCAAGATTCTCCTCGTATAACAGTTTCTCTTTAATAAATGTATGGAGCACACATTCCTGCTTTCAAACAGGTCTTGTTGAATGGAGACTTCCACCAGAAACAGGGTTCCTGGATGATAAGCTGAAGCAAGGTTGTTCCATGGAGCCCCACAGTGATCAGCAGTAATCTGGACAGCACTTGTTCACTTCCCCTATGGCGCCTCCACAGGGGAAACAAAACTTTACACAGTGGCCACTAAGTGGTCCCTGTAATGCATGGATGTGTCAGGTCCTTCAAAGTGATAGAAGCTCTTTGTCTCCACTCTGGCTTGTAGGAGATGATCCTGTACAAGAGACTCCCCTCTGTTTACTCAGACTTCGATAGTAGTGTATTTCAAGCGCACTCATCAGTAGGATCAACCCAATTAAACTAGGCATACGGCTTGGTAGTGTTGATCCTGCTGATGCAAACGATGCCTGTATTGTAAAAATGGGTTGTGGCATTCCTGAGAAAAAGGGCTTTAATTCTTTAGGGGCTACAGTGCACTGAGGAAAGCTGAGGATCTGAGGTGCAGTGAGTGACTAGGCCCCGCCCCTTAGTGCAAGGAAGCCCATAGTTGCATAAAGAATTTTTTACAAATTCTCGGTAATGGCGCAACTGATTTTAACAAGACAGATATTTTAATCAGCAGGATCAACCCTACCAAGCAATATGGTTTAATAGAGTTGATCCAGCTCATAGCTGCTCTTTAAAGGGTTTTTCATTTAATTTGTGAAAATATATATTTAGTTTTGAATTACTTAAAAGAGGAGAGATTGGACTGTTGTCATGGAGAATGGACCCTTCACACCATACTTAAAAAATCTGGGCATCATATCTAATACTTTATTTTTCAGCAGCCAGTCCAGTCATCAGGAAAGCATGGAATGGTAAAAAAGGTGTGCTTGTTTTCTTCTTCTCAAGAACATACAGCTTCAGAGTTTAAGGCTTTCTTTATGGAAATATTCTCAGCCTGAGGTGCTCTCGGTTTCTCAGTTCTTTTAGCCATGGGAAAATTGAAGGAAGCAGGTGTTAACTGAATTTCCCACTCATGAGCTTTTAACCTGTGGCCTCAATTGAGAAAACACACAGTGCTCAAAGACTCTTCTCATTAATATCAGGAAAACAGTCTTTTCAAGTTCTCCTTTCATCTTACGTGACTCTGCTATAAAAATCACAATTCCATTGGTTTCCCAGGGATGCTCTGGGAGTGAATACAGGGCAATACATAATCTGTTCAGTAATTATTAAGTCATCTTATACATATATTTAGCTCACAAACATCTTATACAAAGAGATGATAGTTATTGGATTTTATAGGCTGCATCGCCATCAAGGTGGAGATGACACTGGAAATAAATCTTCCATCAGCTTGAAGAGTGAAGAGAACAGTCAATGACAATGATCTATTAAATTAAATAAAAGATTGAGACTATTAGAAGCAGCTTCAACCTATAGTTCCCATATCTCCCCTGCATAACTGCCCGGGACCCTTATCCCATAATCTACTTCACAACTTTAACAGTGAAAAGCATTTCTCCCTACACTCCAAATCCTACCAGACCTCACCACTTTCCACCCTACATTCCAAATCCTACCAGACCTCACTACTTTCCACCCTACATTCCAAATCCTACCAGACCTCCCTACTTTCCAACCTACATTCCAAATCCTACCAGACCTCGCTACTTTTCACCCTACATTCCAAATCCTACCAGACCTCACCACTTTCCACCCTACATTCCAAATCCTACCAGACCTCACTACTTTCCACCCTACATTCCAAATCCTACCAGACCTCACCACTTTCCACCCTACATTCCAAATCCTACCAGACCTCACTACTTTCCACACTACATTCCAAATCCTACCAGACCTCACTACTTTCCAACCTACATTCCAAATCCTACCAGACCTCACTACTTTCCACCCTACATTCCAAATCCTACCAGACCTCACTACTTTCCACCCTACATGCCAAATCATACCACATCTCACCACTTTTACCCTAACCTACACTCTAATTTCACCAGACCTCACCACTTTCCACCCTGCTTTCCAAATCCTACCAGATCTCGCTACTTTCCACTCTACCCTACACTCTCAATTCACCAGACCTCACCTCTTTCTACCCTAAACTCCAAATCCAACCAGACCTCACCATTTTCTAACTTACACTCCAAATTCTACCAGATCTCACCACTTTCCACCCTACACTTTAAATCCTACCAGACCTCAACTCTTGGGCTTTTGACCCAGTCCCACCTCATCTCATAAATTACAAATGCATTTATCCCAGCCCTAACCCATCTATTCTATTGCTCACTAACATCTTTTTCCCTTCTTCACTGAGCCCCTTAACAACCAGGCCTATTTTGTCACCTGCCCAAGTAATTTTTCTTGGTATTCTTTGTCAAATTTCAAGACTCTCAACTTTCTTATTTTTCTGTCAGTGTAGCTGTATGAAGGCTTGTTTTTGACTAAAAGTTGAAGTGTTTGTCGGCAGTACTTTGGGATATATATATATATATATATATATATATAATTTATTGATTAATTTATATATATATCTACAATGGTTCCGCAAGTATGTTGAAACCATTGTAACTTGAGTAATTGGCTCCAAAGCCTCAGAGAAAATTAAGATTTTAGAAAAATAAGCAGATAACTAAGGCAGATAAAATAAGTCATTACATAGAACGGTCAGGAACAGCTGCTAACTAGCAACTAATACAGATAGTTTGCAAGAGAAGTGGCCTTGACTGGATGGAACTGAGTCTGACATCATATGTTGAGTCTGGTTTCAACTTACGATGAGTCAGAAAAGACCATTGTATGTTGAAAATATTGTATCTTAAAGGGACCTGAGGCCATTGTATCCTGAGGGATCACTGTATATATTTAAGGGAGTGGAAAAGTTAAGCAATATAATAACAATTTATATGTATTCTTAGTTCTGATTGCAGTAACATATATATATATATATATATATATATATATATATCATGGTTATTGGTTTTAAAACATCTATACATTTCTTTTTATCAAAAAAGGTTTTGCTTATTTATTTATTTATTTGGTAAACTTTTACTTTTCAAGATCCTCAAGATAGGGTCATCAATATCAGATTGTCAGTGGTCTGACATCTGGCAGCCCAGCCAAATTTCTGTTGTGAAGAAAAAGCAGCACTGTTTAGGATACCTTCACACTAGCGTTAAAGTTTTCCAGGTCTGCATATGCGCAGACCTTTAAAAATGTGAAAAATAATAAATACCGGATCTGTTTTTCCAGATGACACCGGAAAAACGGATCCGGTATTGCAATGCATTTGTCAGACTGATCAGGATCTAAGGGTACTTTCACCCTGGGTTCAGACCTGAGCGTTCTAAAAACGCGCGTTTTACGCACGTTTTTGTCGCGCGTATTTCAGCGCGTTTTTGCAAATAGGAACGCGCGTAAAACGCGCGTTCTTGTGATTGACTACTGTGGTGTCAATCACAAAACGCGCGTCAAACGCCCCAAAAGAAGCTCAAGTACTTGTTTATGCGTTGGGCGTTTTACAGCGCGTTCAAACGCGCTGTAAAACGCTCAAGTGTGAACCACTCCCATAGGGATGCATTGGATTTAATCTGTTGAGCGTTTTACAGCGCGTTTGAACGCGCTGTAAAACGCTCAGGTGTGAACCCAGGGTCACACTTGCGTTGTTTGATTCCGGCCTGATCAGGAAAACTGTATGCAAATCCAGAGGATAGATCATCAGTTTAAATAAACTGCAGAACCCCTTTAACTAACGCCAGTTCTCTCTCTCCCCCCTCCTTGTCATTCTCTCCCCCCTCTTGTCACTCTCTTTCCCCCCTCTTGTCATTCTCTTTCCCCCCATGTCATTCTCTCTCCCTTTCTTGTCATTCTCTCCCCCTCGTCATTCTCTTTGTCCCTCTTGTCATTCTCTTTCCCCCATGTCATTCTCTCCCCCCTCTTGTCATTCTTCCTCCCCCCCCCCTTGTCATTCTCTCCCTCCCTTGTCATTCTTCACACTCACCCCCCCCCCTGTCATTCTTCACCCCCCCTGTCATTCTTCACAATACCCCCCCTTGTCATTCTTAACCCCCCCTGTCATTCTTCACAATCCCCCCCCCCCTTGTCATTCTTCCTTCCCCCTTGTCATTCTTCACCCATACCGCTTCCCAAGGGGCACTCTACGCGGCTGCCTATTCTGCGTATAGGATGCGCCGGCCCTGATAACATCACAGGTAAGAATTGCATAGACATGACCATTTGACCACAGCTCAGAACAGAAGATAGTAGCAATAAAGGTACAAGAAATACATTACGAAATTATAGCTACCTTTATAAATGATTATTTTAAAGGATGTTGATGCAAACTGGAAAGATTTTTCTGCCACCTGTCTAGTAGTTATTAGGAATCAGAAAAAGTGTGCACGACTAATAAACCATGGGGGTGCTACACATTTGTAAAGCAATAACGTGTGACACAGAAAAAACGACACATGGAATAGGGGGTGCACACCCATAGTGGTTAATTATTATGAGATACATTATTGCAGAAAAGAAGCCACACATAAAAATTAGAAAAACATTTAAAAAGACTAAATCCTAAGGATGACTCAAATAAAGTGACCCTGTTATAGCATGGGCCCATAATAATGTTAACAGGCAATAAGCAACTAAAATAGTATCATACGCATACCCCAATAAGATTAAAGTGCTCATTTGCAAACCATGCTGATGTGCAAATAAAAAAAGGATAAGAAATATAATTAAAATATCCTATAATAGTGTATATTAAATAAAGACATAATTGTTATGTTAGCATTATTAATTAAAATATAATTAAAATTAAGGAATAAATACAGACATAATAAATAAACATCCAATATAAATTCATTTGTTGCTAAATTTATCCCTAAGTGAAAAAAATGTACAAGAATATAGTACAGCATCTCCTTTCAAGGCTGCGTTTATCCCTGTTGCTTGTGCACCTTCTTCTGCCACTCTTTTTCCTTTTATTGAACTCTCCATTATTATGCTTGGATACAGCATTCTGTGAACAGCCAGCTTTTTTAACGATTTGTTAAAACGATTGGTTTACCCTCCTTGTGGAGAGTGTCAATGACTGTCTACTGGACAACTGTCAAGTCAGCAGTCTTCCCCATCATGGTGTGGCATACTGAACCAAACTGAGGCAAGAGGTTGCCGGAATAAATGTTGGACATGTCGTAGTTTTATTCCGGCAGCCCCTCGCCTTGCGCTGCCGTGTCTCCGCCGGAACTCCCCCCCACCCCTATTATAGTCAATGGGGCCGGAGCGGTAGTCCGGGGGCACACGTTCACTAGTGGCAGGACGGATCCGACAGGCTAGACGGTCGAGGGGAAAAGTCTGTCTTCCTGCTTATGTGATAGTAGCCTAAGTGATGTAAATCAAAGGTAATAATAATAATATTATTATAAACTGAAAATACCTTTTTGTTAGTGGGACATGGCATGGTGATAGTGAAGTTTGAAGCCAAGTTTTGTGTGTGTGTCGGGAGGGTTTGACTGTATATTGATTGGTAAGGATGCGGCCATACGAGGTTATGACAAGACAACCTAGATAGAAGATACCAGACCGCGTATCATTGCAAAACACATTTTTATTACCATATTAAAAGGTGCATATAGCACATACAATTAAAATACATAAGGGGGGTGCATAGATGGGCGGCATCCAAGAGGAGAGACGGAGGGGAGAAGGTCCGATAAACAGGTCAAATGTACAAAGTGCAAGTGCATACAATCAAGGAAGTAATAACATCATACCCATACTGTGTCTCTCCTCCGGGATGGCGCCAGCCCGACGCGCGTTTCGGCACAAGCCCTCGTCTGGGGGTCGTCACCCCAGACGAAGGCTTGTGCCGAAACGCTGCCGGGGTTGGCGCCATCCCGGAGGAGAGACACAGTATGGGTATGATGTTATTACTTCCTTGATTGTATGCACTTGCACTTTGTACATTTGACCTGTTTATCGGACCTTCTCCCCTCCGTCTCTCCTCTTGGATGCCGACCATCTATGCACCCCCCTTATGTATTTTAATTGTATGTGCTATATGCACCTTTTAATATGGTAATAAAAATGTGTTTTGCAATGATACGCGGTCTGGTATCTTCTATCTAGGTTGTTTTGATTTATGTGCCATAGGCGTTGTGTTATACAGTTGTGATACTTGGGCTCATGGTGGCCCAGTACTGGCTATAACCTTTGGAGGTTATGACAAGTCTGAAAACAGAATACAGTTGACTACATGCAGTTACTGCATCAGCAAACATGCAATCACAAAGCAGATAAAAATTTTGCCAGTTGTGACTTGGCATTGCTGCACTCGGTTACTGCGCAGCCATACCGGCCGCAGGGGTACTCGAGTGCAGCTCGGCCGCATCGTAAATGCGCAGTGTGGTCATACCCTTAAAAACTGGTGTTCTGCACAGCAGAAATCAGATTTCGTTAATTGTAGATGCTAAATTCTATAACTGTGAATTACATCCCAACTGTACTGCGTGGTCTCAACCGTAGTGCACAGACAGGACAATGGTGCAAGGCTTATACTATCCTGTTGATAAACTAGGTCTGATAATTGTAGAAAATACTATGTTCGATGTCACAATGGCAAAAAATGTTTTCCACACTGCGGTATCAGCGATCTAAAATCTTGATTTATATATGGGGTAAATCCATGCATGCTCAGCAGCAGTCCATGATTACAATGACATACATTAATTCATGTCTGGGGAAACCTGTTCCTATTTGCTTAGTAATTTATTATAATTATTATAGCAATGAAGTTTATGGGTTTTGTGAGCATAAATTTGGAATTATAAAGTTAACCAAAGGGTATACAATAGAAGGAATACATACCTCCCAACTGTCCCGGATCTGGCAGGACAGTAAACATTTCATTGACTGTCCCACAGTCCCAGAACAGCTGAGGCATATCCCACTCTCAGATGTCTCTGTGTTTATAGGACGTAGAGACAGCCGATTGTAATAGTTAAGCAGGGAGCCGTCCGCTCCCCACTTCACTATTCAACCCAGCTCCCGGTGCTCTCCAGCACAATGCAGTCAGACGTTCCTCTGCTGGGTTGTGTAGGAGGAGCGATACCTCGGCATAACTACTGTGAAGAGGACACATCTGGACATAACTACCTAGGAATGGATCACATTGGGGCATAGCTACTGTGAATAGGGCACATATGTACATGACTACTGTGCGGGGACATGATGTAGGCATTACTACTGTGTGGCACATAGGGGGAATAATTGATATGTGGGGGCATTGAGGGGATTGGGTGTGTATAGTCATACTTTTGGTGGAGCTAGAGGCGTGACCTAGTATGAAAAAAATTGCTGCACATATTGTCCCTCTTTGTGATTTTCAAAAGTTGGGAGGTATGAGTTAGCAGAAGGGTACTGCGTATAGTAGAGTAGCATGGAAATGGAGATACCATGCTTCTCTACCAGGCTAATAGTAAACTGAAGATTGATTTCTTCAATTATATTGTAGCATTGTACTACATTAGTCTACAAACTATATATATATATACTGTATATATTTATAGGGGTACATTTACTAAGGGACTTGCAACTATTTTAGTCATAAAAATCCACTTTTATAACTGGCCGTTTGACTATATTTTGTCGCACGGACAGTTTTACATCGTGTCCTCCAGTTAGGCGCGGCAGAGACCAGGTAAGTATGATCTCCACCACTGGTTGGCCACCCTGGGAGGTATGTCTTACTCTTGGATGATTTGAAGATCCTTGTTGCATGCCTGTGATTCTGATGAGAGCCTGCAAAGTGTTCTTGTGAGAGAAAGAGGAGTACTCCAACCACCATCATTGTTGCTGTCCATACGCTGCTATTGAGACTGTATACACAGCAAGAAGGTCGCTGGGATATTTCTTATCGTGTATGCCGTTGAGAGAGCTCCTTCCCGTGCGACACATCCACCGAGTGCTGGCTGATCTATCATTGCTATTGAGACTGTGACATACTGCAGAACGGGGGCTTGCTGCAATTTGTGCTACTACCCCTATCATCCAATTAGTAAACAGATACTTTAATTTATTACAGCTAAGGGGCCTGATCATTCAACATTAAGGGCAAGCCAACCAACACAAGACAGGAGCCCCAGTACCAGGGTGTGCCCCGAGGAAAGAAAGGGTTCGCCCTCCAGTCACCAACACCCTAGGTAGAGCAAGAGTGGAGATCGTCACCATGATCTGTGAGTACTACCATGACCCTCAGAGCCACAACTACTACTCCCATCCTAGGCAGAAGTAGGCACTGCTACAGACATGTCAGGAGAGGTGACAGATCTCTTTGCCTCTTTCTACTCTGTTAAGGCCTCTTTCTTACTTGCGTTATGAGGATTCGGCGGGCACTTCTGTTCTGCTGGATCCGGCAGAACGCAAGTCGCCTGAAAACATTTGAAGACCGATCAGGATCCTGATCAGTCTTCAATATGATTTCAGGTTACCATGGCAGCCAGGACGCTACTGAAGTCCTGGCTGCCATGGTACTCCGCAGCAGTGTACTTACCTGTGCTGCGGCCGCCGGGCGCTCCTTCATGACGTCACGGGTCCCTGCGGCGCATAGATGAATGCGCTGCCAAGACCTGTGACGTCATGAAGGAGCGCCCGGAGGCCACAGTGCAGGTAAGTACACTTCTGTGGAGTACTTACCATGGCAGCCAGGACTTCAGTAGCGTCCTGGCTGCCATGGTAACCGATCGGAGCCCCAGCTTACACTGGGGCCCTGATCAGAACTGCTGCTGAGCATGCGCCGAGCTAAATGTTGAATTCGGCGATGCGCCAAAACGATGTTTAGCTTAATTCCGGATACGAATTAATGCACTTCAATAGGCATTAATTCCGGATCCTGCGTTACGGCATGTCTTCCGGATTTTTGGACGGAGACAAAATCCGTAGCATGCTGCGGTTTTGTCAACGTCCAAAAAAGTTTGGGTACTGAACGGAAGACATCCTGATGCATCCTGAACGGATTTCTCTCCAATCAGAATGCATTAGGATTATCCTGATCAGTATCTTTCCGTCCTAGAGCCCCAAGTTCGGAACTCTAGGATGGAAAGCAAAAACACAGATGTGAAAGGGGCCTAAGTGGTAATTCATCAAAAGATCTGAGTAATCTCAGACAGACTGGTTGCTATGGGATGTGAAGCCTGACAACATTGTTGTTAGGTAGTTTATCCCCGATAACCAGACTGTCAGACATTTACAGGCTGTTATGAGGTTGACTGATGAAAAAAATCATCTTGGTATAACATTTTTCAGGCTCTGACACTTATATTTTCCCTAATAACACCATGAGGCTACATGCACACGACCGTTGCCTGCCTCCTCGTCCGCTCATCCTGCAAATTTTGCGTCCGTCAAAAAAAAGGATGACGGACCGTTTTTTTTGACGGATCCGATTTTTATGGCAGATCCATTTTAAAAATGCCTATCCTTGTCCGCAAACGTGAAAAAAATAGGACATGTACTATTTTTTTGACGGAATGAAAACACGGATCACGGATGCGGATCAAAAACGGTTGACCATCCGCATTTTTTGACGGATCCATTGAAATGAATGGGGAAGCATCCTATCCGTGAGAAAAAACGGAACGGACGCGGAAACAAACAACGGTCGTGTGCATGAGGCCTTAAGTGTCTGACCTCTGTAACCTGACATTCCTGTATCCAGCACCCACGGAAATATTTGCATATTAAACATAGCTTTTTGGATATAGAATCATTATAATGCAACCGCTGAGAAGAAATCCAGCAAATATATTCTGATAACTCATTTTCTGCTTTTAAGAAAAATAATTATTCTGCAAATAACTCCAAGAAATTCCCAGCATGCAAAAATTCCCAGAGCAGAAATTTGGCAGGACATCCAAGGATTTCTAAGCGCAGTTAAAGCTTGGATTTTACCTTCTGTGTTTTTGAATGTATGGATATTTGCCACACTGTGGTTCCTCATGAACAAAGGTGTTTTATATGGCTGTTTTTCCAGATGTGAGCTCGTATAGAAAACGTAGGAACTGCTCTGAGGCCATGAAACCCTGATTCCATAAATCCCTAGATATACCTCAAAATTACAAACGGTTTCACAAAACTGCCAGTAATAAATTGTGACCAGGGTTAGGCTGAGCAGTAGGACGAGTAGCACCTAAAATTCGACATGTCCCATCCTTTTTTCCCCCGATATTATTTGTCGGTGGCTAGTTGGGAGGTCCTCATACCGATAGTCTGAGAGTCCCACCAAAGTTCACAAGACTTCTGTCTTTGGGAGCCTGGTAAATAAATGGTCCCACAACCTCTACGGCTTGTCAGCGAGTCTGATTTGTTTCACACCCTAGTACTGATAACATGGTTGAGTGTGTGGTGTATATGCTGCTTGGTGGCTCAGTGGTTAGCGCTGGGGTCCTAGGTTCAAATCTGACCAAGGAAAAAATCAGCATGGAGTTTGTATGTTCTCCCCGTGTTTGCTTGGGTTTCCTCTGGGTGCTCCAGTTTCCTCCCACATTTCAAAGACATACTAATAGAGAACTTAGATTGTGAGCCCCATTGAGGACAGCAAGCACTGATAATGTCCGTAAAGCACTGCAGTGTATTGTCAGGGCTATATAAGAGAGTAAAATACATACATACATGATCCACAGGTGTAACATGAAGGTCCAGGTCCCCATTTACCATGTGTGCATACTGGTGCGGGGGACCTATCAATGTACCCAACAAAGCTGTGCCCCTGTCAGAGCATTCTTGTGTGACCATAAGTTTTTGGATATCCTATAAAGTTCTTAGTATCTCCTGTATGTCCCTTGATTCTTACTCGAGTGTTAGATTGGGCCAAATAAATGTGTTAAAGACAATCTGTTGCCAGGTTTGCACAAAAAATGAAGTGCCCCTGGTTGCTGTCACCAGTTTATGCTTCCCTCAGA
Source organism: Bufotes viridis (assembly GCA_033119425.1). NCBI lineage: Eukaryota > Metazoa > Chordata > Amphibia > Anura > Bufonidae > Bufotes > Bufotes viridis. Next base: position 61,172,766 of record CM065589.1, on the reverse strand, counting down.
GAGGATAGTATGAAAATTTGCCTACAAGTTTCTACACAACGCAGACGTGGCTCATGCCCTACTATGTGACCCTTTAAGGAGAGGAGATCAAACTTAAATGGAGCAGAGGGGAGGGGCTGTGAAGTAGCTCAAAGCAGGGATCAAAGAGCGCCTGACAGTGAAGCCCCACCACCAGGGCACTTAAGAGAGCAGAATCTGGCAGAATAAAACTTCATATTTCTACTACTCCTGATAAGGAAAGGTATGTTTGTACTGCTCTCCCTTGCCCTTTACCTAGTGTTGTCAACAGTTTGACAGTGAAAACTGCTGACAGATTCCCTTTAAGATAAGTCATCAATGTACCCAAGATTTCAGTGCAAAAAAAAGGGACTGTCTGGCAAAAATCAGGACAGATGTCAACTATGTAAATAATAGATACCTTATTCTGTTGAAGAGAATGGCACTCTACCATATAAAATCAACTTCCCAGCACTCTTGGCTGTGAGTTATGTATAATTAACATGAATAATTATGATGGAATGGCTGGAAACACTGGTTGAGTCATATTAGGCGTATCATTAGCCACAAGGAATGTCAAAAACCTTTATACATAAGAGAAAGTATGATGGGAGTAGGCTGGGAAAATGCACATAAATATGTGCCAAGCTGCATTCCTGGCAGTAACATAGCCCTTGTTTCTTGTGATGTGTCTAGGTAAGCATATGCCAGTGTATATTCAGGTCAAGATACTGGTTATACTGGTGATAATATGAACTTCTACTTTAAAGGGGTTGTCCTTCCCCAAAACCAATTTTAGTTGTGGCCCTGAAAGTATGTCCATGAAAGAAAAAAATACCTCACCCAGGTACAGACCAGAAACTTATAGTGGCCCAGGAAAAAGCCTAAAAGAGGTCCCGTGCTGTAGGCAAGTCCAAATTGATATAAGGCGGGGCAACACAGGTAGATGGGAACAGCAATACCGTAGTGCAGCACAAAATATCGCCCCAGCAGAATCAAATACAAAAATGCAGCACAAAATACTGCCTCCCCTGCTGAGGTATTCAGCTGTATGACAGTCCTCACCTATTCACTGCTGCTCAGTACCAGCCTCAAGGCTCGCATCTCTAGTCCTTCTGGTCCCCAGCAGAAGTGTGATGTCCTATCCTTTGTCTTCAGCATGGCTGCAGCCTTTGACATATTCCCGTGGGGCATGTGACCAGAGATGGTCAGTGATCACATGTCACTTGGCGACATGTGAACGTTGAGACTAGTAATTGACTGCTGCCATGCTTGTGACTACAGATGGGATGTCACACTTCCATTCCACTGGGGACTGGAAGGACTGGGAACAGGAACCTCAGAACTGTGATGGAGTGGCCTTATGCCAACATTGGTCCCGGGTTAGGCCTCATGCACACGACCGTTTTTTTATGCTGTCCGCAAAAAGGGGTTCCGTTGTTCAGTGATCCGTGTCCGTTTTTGCCTTCCGTTGTGTTTCCGTGTGTCTTCTGTTTTTTTTAGCGGACATGACCCAAAAGATTTTACCAAAAGACAGGCTGACAATTTTTCCCAAGTGCCTGCCAAAGGATCCGCAAAAAAAAATGGACACGGAACACGGATGACACACGGATGGCCATCCGCATCTTTTCACGGACCCATTGACTTGAATGGGTCCGTGAACCGTTTTTCACGGACAAGAATAGGACAGATTATATTTTTTTGACGGACTGGAATCACGGACCACGGACGCGGAGGACAAACAGTGCATTTGCCGAGGTTTCCACGGACCCATGGAAAACCAATGGGTCCGCAGAAAATCACGAAAAACGGAGCAACGGACACGGAATCAAACAACGGTCGTGTGCATGAGGCCTTAGACTTTGGTTTCATTACTAGCTGTTTCTGTTCAGAACCCTAGTGGTAAGTGATGGGATCTAAAGGCAGCTCCAAATGGGATTTTTCTCCTGGGCCTTGGGGTCCACTATGGCTTTAGAGACAGTGCCCACCTGAGGATCCTTTGGTACTCTGGTGGGCCAATCTGACCCTGCTGTTCACTGACTTGGTGCCAGAATTTACCATTTAATGGTAAATAAAATGTATGATTTCCCTCCAAAATATAAAATTGGTTAAAGTTCACGGGTCATTGAGTAGCTCATTAGCTCTGAGGCACTAACATATTTAAAACACGATCTTGTGAAACACTGCAAACATGAAGAGTCACTTGAAGACCTTAGTGGGAAAATGGGATAATTACAGGCAAACATAATTATTGCATCTAGTTATTTACTCTCTCTAAATATGTTCCTTTCCTACTCTGTGGCTGAACTTAGGGATATGTGCTTGAGTTTACTATTATGTAAGATTCAGATTCGATATATACAGATAGATAATGTATAAAAATGGCATAGATTCATTCATGAAGTGTACAAGTTATTTGTTCAGTGATTGTGAGCCAAAAGCAGGTGTCGGTCAAAAACACAGAACATATGCAAATCTTTCCATTATACCTTATCTATGAGTAGGCTTCACTACTGGTTTTGCCTCACAATAACTGATGGAAATAATTGACCAAATAACTGAAGTGTGAACTTGGCCTTAGTTATGTATATAGGACCTATCTATTTTGCATGGCTGTTCATGTAACCACTCACATCATTCCTGAGTCCCTATAGGGCTCACAATCTAATGTTTATCTTGGGCATACTTTTGTACAAACATGATAGATGGTCGTGTTCGTAGGAAGCCAATTAATCTGCCAGTATGTTTTATAATGCACATCCAGGAGCTACCTGGAATATTAGGAGTTACCAATCCCTTCTCATGGCTGCCGGACAGGTGCATAATAATCTGATGCTGTCAGCTAGAGATGAACTGTTGGCCAGGTATACCCAGGCCAATCCGCCTAAAAGTAACAGTGGCCTTTAATACTGACGCATAGTAACTCTGCAGCTAGCAGAATGGATTAAGTATGAATATTGGTGCACTGCACAGTTATGTACATGGTGATAAATTGTAGCAGAGTCTGTAGTTCAATAGTTTCCTACACTGTCCCTGCAGTCTCCCTGCAGTCTCCCTCTCCAATATTGTCCTACACTCTCTGTTAAGAGTTTGCAGCCACACTGTACCTAGTGCATGAGCGTCTTGTCACATCTCTCCCTATCTTCAGCTCACAGACAAATGGCAGTGACCATTATAGGGCTCTGCCTAGCTGTGACATTACAGGGGCTGGCTACCTGAGGATTGGCTGGCTGCACAGCATTGTGGGTGATGTCATGTTCCCGGGCTTGTCTCCTCTACGCTTACTTTCACTTTCTAACATGTGTAGCTACTATTTTAGGAAAACTGATTCCTTACCACGAAGCATGAGGAAATTCAGATTTGTTTAGACTTTGGACCGAATTCCGCTTCGGATGCTTCACTTCGCTCCACACTACTCTCACCATTCATTAATGCTTAGAGCATCAGATACTAATGTGTCTGGCCAGCAGTGGCAGACGCGCTCCTGAGTTCAGCTATATCGCTATTCTCAGGACGGTGATACAGTTGAATACTGTGGCGATGGCAGCAGTATTTGGGGCTGCTGAGGTGGTACATTGTGCTGCACTGTGATATTTGGTGCTGCTTGGGCGGTATGTTGTGCTGCACGACGGTATTGCTGATTCCACCTACTTCTGTGGTCCCTGCCTACTTGTGCCAAATTAGAACCACCTACAACATGGGGCTACTTGTAGTTTTTTTTTTCCAGGGCCACCTTATGTTCCCAGTCCACCCCCTGGATTTTGCTGTACGCAGTGTACACTGTTTGGATATGTGGTTATGAGTTACAACCCTTTCTAGATACACATCATAATCCTGGTTCTATCATATTTGCCTTTTCTCTTTTCCGGATCTTGTTTCATGCCCACACATCATTAGAAAATGTACAAAGCTTTGGCAGGTCAATCAACCGCAGTGGAATGGTTCTTGTCTTTTTATTCCTGCTGGATTAATTATTTACCAGTTGAACAAACATCATAAGTCAGATTCACTTGTGGTTTCGGTGATATTGTATTACTGGACTGTTGCGTGCAAGGAATGTCAAAAATGTAAACAGGTCATAATAAGATCTTGTTATCAGATGGCTCTCACTTAATCAATGCACCTCCACTGTAGGGGAATCCTCTCTCTAATGTCAACCCCTGCAGGCAAGCATGTCCTAGTATGTGGGAGTTGGATCGGAATACTTTACCTCCTCCGGGTTAAATTCAGTTATGAACTTGTTGAAGGGGAAAATGTTTTCAGAAGATGTCAATAAGCAACGAAACTGTTCTGCATGGTGGAATTTAGCGGATATAAATAGAGATAATCTCTGACATGAACAGAAAATATTATCTTAAAAGGGTTATCCCATGAAAAATATTCTTCAGTTTTCAAGCCAGCACCTGGATCTGAATAATTTTTTAATTGCAAGTAATTAAAAACTTTGTATAGACAGTTAGCTATTTAATAAAATGTATCTGTATAGCGCCACCTGCTGTTTACAGTATTTCATATTTCTCTGTCCACTTCCTAAGGTGGATGTACATTCTTATTTCAATCCTTCAACTGCCACCAGCTACAGCAGAATGGACATGTCCCCTGAGAAAGGAGACGCCCCTGAGCTGCTAGCTTGAAATAAATCTTACAGAACAATTGGATCAATGAATGGGAAGATCTCTGGATCCATGTACAGGGCTGGTTCTAGCTTTGTTAGAGATTGTCATTCTCTATATGAGGGGTCGGCAACCAGCGGATCGTGTACCAGAGGTTGGATGCCCTGCCATCTCACTGTATGCTGGGCAGGTTGGGAAACAAGCTCTCCAATGACTATTTTGGTGGGTGCGGTGGGGATGGTGAGTCGGAATTTGATTAGTCTGTGTGTTTGGGGGTGGGGTGGAGATCTAAGTGTGATTGGTGCAGCTCTGATTGTTATTATTGTGGGGGTGACCAGTATATGGGTCACCAATGTATGTCGGACGGTAGTACAGGAGGGGAGCCCTCAGTCACTTAAAATTAGTGAGGGCTGCTCTCTCCCACTGTCAGTAAGTGTATGGTTGGTGGGTGGGGGAAGGTTCCACACAGGTGCAGATTGGGAACCTAAAGTGGCCCTGGAAAAAATACCTAAAAGTGGCCCCATATTGTAGGGGGGCCTAAATTGACAGAAGGCGGGGCAACAGAAGTAGAGGGGTCAGCAATACAATAGCGCAAAAAACCACATAACACAGTGCGTTTTCTCTCCTCCTCTTCCAGTTGTCTCTGATTATGATATAGAGCAAGGGGCTTAGGAGGTGAGGTGTGGGACATAGATAAATTCAGGAGGGCATGTCACTGGCCATGTACATGAGTACCTGATTCTCACAGAGTTAATTACCTTGGCTAGCTTATTATGTACCCAGCCAACAGGAGAGATGGGGGCTTGGGCGGCCCCCTGGGCATCGGCTCACCGGGAAATTTCCCTGTAAGGTTTATGGCCAATCTGCTGCTGGTTCCACATATACTGATCCCCCATATATCAGTCCCTTAGGAGGATTCTGGGGAGCAGTGACAATCTTTACAATCCATTTATTTACCGAAAGGCAATTTTTCTGAAAAGTTGTAAACCTCTTTAAGCCGTGCAGATCAGGCAGTGTTGTTGAGAATTTTGGGACGTAGCTAGTAAATACCTGGTTTATGTCCCATATTTGTGTTTCATTACGTTCCTATATGGCTCAGCACACTGACCGCTTCAGCTTTGTTTGTTTTTTTAATCAACACTCTGTGCAAAAAAGGTTGCCGACCCCTGCTCTTTATGATGTCTGATCATATTTTACATTATTCATGGGATAACCCCTTAAGCACTTAAACACGGTACTAGTTGGAGAGGGGGGGGGCATACAAAAACCTAGACAAAAGTGTTAAGATGTGCCAAATTTAGCAAACTAGGTGCGAAGTATGATAAATTTGGCACAAATTATGTCAACACAGACTAAAAAAAATTGTAATAAAAATTCTGAATAGAATATAGCAGGCTGAAAGATTCACTGCCTTTGATTATCTGCAAATGAAGTGTTTTGCAAAGTTCACTTTGTAGGGCAGAGGGCCTTCATAAGCTGATAGAAACATGAAACTGTGCAAATAGAATATGAGAATTTAAGTCCCAGGGACAACTTTTATGATGCCCTATGGCTAGGGTTATACAGGTAGAATTTTTTTATGAGAATAAACAATGCCTTCTCTTCATGCATAGTTGGCAGCCATATTTTATGGCCATATAGGGCCATTTTGCCTCCCCAACCTCCTAAAATGTAATTTAACATAGATAACCATAGGGCATATAACAGCCCAACAACATTCTACAGTTGTCGTGTAGCCCTGTACATGTTCTGGTTTCAAAATGCCAACTACTACTATATTAGTGAGGAATCCAAGTGGCAGAATCCATCATTGATTGGCAAGGGATTAAATTATGTAGTCAGGGATGATCATGGCAGATTAACGTCACCCATGGTATGGAGAGGATCTCATGTGGGCCCCCCTCACAAGCAAATCCTGCCAATTGCCCTACACGCTTTCCACAGCACAACCTTTAGCCTAACATGGAAGATTTCAGGATCGACCAATTACATCATATTCTTCAATTTAACTGGATCTCATCGGGTTACACAAGTTCACTGCCTCAAGGTGTTGAGGTTTTCTAGACAAACACATTATTGGGGGTTGGTGTGACCCGGTGTCATGGTGGCATTGCCGGACAGCAGGGGTGCTGTTTGGTGGCTGGATCCCACCGCCCGCTGGTGCGGTGCTGCTGCGGCGGCGGTCGCCGGGCGATTCTGGGCCAAATTTAGAGTAGGACCCACTCAAAGAGGCAACCATGGCGCGGTGAGTGGGCTTATGCCTTTTGATCAAAATGTACACTAATGCCTCTTATATAGCATGTAGTATAGGGGGCAGTACAGTAAATATTGCGCCGAGAGGCGATATTATTTTTACTGAGAAGCAGTTAAAGATCAGAAGCTGAGCTTGTGGATGTGCGATCCTACCTCTTTTTCTTTCTCTTTTTTGAAACATTATTTTGATGGCTTACTTTAGGAATTAGGTACAGCACTATATACATTCTGATGACCAGGGGAGTCCTGCATTTGGATTGATCGTGGGCTCCTGGGGGTATAAGTAATCTTTAAATAAATAAAGCTTCTGCTTAATTTCATAGTCAGTTGTCCTGGTGTGAATGCAGTACCACAGTATAGGGTACTTGCAAAATTGCTTCTTGATATTTAAATCTTATTTATTGTTCTGATGTATTGTATTACCCTTATAGTTTTGTATGGATAAGTCAGGGTTAACAATTCTGATGCTACTCTGTAGGAGACTGGGAGTTGGACCTAGGTCCACCCCTATTTTAGTGTGAGTCTAGTGTTAGCTGAGGAAAATAGCTGCATGTGCTCTCTGCTCAGAAGACTAGGCCTGAGTCCCAGAGAATCACAATGTCTGAGATATTTGTATCAATAAAGCCATCTCTACTGTACAGTACTCTGGAGAGAGAGCGAAAGAACTCCAGCACCATTCATCAGCCACAGCACCTACATCTCTTGTCTTGCACCCATACAACACTCATAACACCAAGGGCACCCAAACTACCATCAGGGATGAACCCCAACAACAGGGGGTGCCACGAGGGAAGAAAGAGTGTGCCTTCCTATCACTGCCCATCCCTAGATAGCATCTGTGTGAGGACTGCCACTGTGATTCATGTGAATAACCACTGCAGCCAGAGCCAGTACCACTGTCATTCTCCGCTCTGCTCCTCCCGGGCTGCAGCATAAAGAAAAGCTGCAAATGTATTTTCTTCAACACATTGTTCATAATCAGTTGAAGAGCTCCAGGTAAGAAGTTCTGACCCAGACTAAAGGAGTAGTGCAACGAAATAGCTTTATTTTAAGTGAAAATGCAGGAAAAACAGTACAAGTCATTTTAGAGTAGAGCATGCACTGGTAATAAAATGCTATGGGCTTCCGTATCTGATTTTCACAAGGATAAATGGAAGGGCAGAAGCTCTAATTTATGGTAGTCTTCTCAGTAATGAAGGATATTCTAAATCGTGGACTGTTACTCTCACTAAAAATAGACCTCATCCAAATAAGACACAAAATTGTAGGTGCAATGACTGCTAATAGTCCTGCTTACACCTACAGGTCTTGTCCAACATGTTTGTCCTGAGACATTACACGTCAGAATATCCGTCCTAGTCATATGTACTATTTATGGTTAATTACCCCGCATTAAGAAAAATATTTTATATATATATATATATATATATATATATATATATATATTTAAGGTTATTTATATTGTATACAATAAATCTATGTTCTTGTAGTCTAGGAATAGTCTTTTTGACATCATTGTACCTTCTGACACAAGGAAAGAAGGTGCTGTAGATTTCAGATTTGCAATGCACAGACAAGGTTACATGGACTGTCAAAACCAAACCTGCTTACTTGCTGTGGTCTCCCTGAAACCAGCTGCTTTTATGAGAACAAAAAGCTTAAAGGGGTTGCATGGAATCCTAGAAAATGTAATGTAATTGTGTAAACCTTGTCTAGTCTCCTACAGAGCAAAATAGTGTCCCTGTCTAATGTCAGTAGGTTGGGATGGACACGGACAGTGACCCCTAACTAGAACCCACCCGCTTTCCCTGCCTACTTGCAGTGCAAGCGCTAAGTAGCAAGTCCGCAACTGGTCGACGTTCCTTACTCTGCTAAGGTGCGAGACAAACAATACGAAGGGACAAAAACAAGACACAGAGACAGAGTTGTAATGAAATGGTTCAGAACCAGGAAGACAGCAAAGTACTCAATCGCTAGACATAAAGTAGTCAAATATTCAAGCCGAGATCAGAACCAGGTGGGAAACTTAGTACCAATATGTTAGACAGAGAGTGGTCAAAAGGACAAGCCGAGGTCAAATCACTAGTAATCCAAAATACGCAACCAGGAACACAGCTAGTGAGTCAGAGACTATCACTGGCACAGGTGTATGGCCAGGAAGGGGTTTAAGTAGAGCACAGAGTCCCTGATTAGTCCACTAGCACACAGGAATAGAGCAGCTGAGCAATCAGCCCACTCCTAGTCTCCTCCAGCACACACCCACTGTGGGGAGAAAGAGAACTGCATCCTGTTGCTAAGGACGTTGTTGCGTCACCTACACACAGTCGTGCTGAAGTTGGAGATCTCACCACTGGAACCCGGACTAGTAAGTTTGTGACAACCTGTCAACCTTTCCTTTGTTTTTCTTCAATGTCCAGGGTTCCACTGAGGTCCATTTTTACAACCTGGACTTCCAGGTTGTGGGCGTCGATGGGCAGCAGCCACAACACTTTCCATAATGCTGTGTGCTGCAAGATCAGGCAGAAATGTAAACACCTACTACACCCTTCCCTGAGATGAAAACTCTGCCCACCACAACCTCCATCATCCTCTATCTCCTCCGGTTTCCTCCCATACAGCCTCAATCTGACAAGAAGTGGATACCTCCTGCCCTACTTGTGCTTTGAGAGCATCGACCAGCCCATTCCAAGATCACATGAGTCTGACATCACGACCACTGGGGCAGGAATTCTGACGGAGGGCATCATGGGAGGTCTGGTTGTGATATCAGAGGAAATCTATTCTCCACAGAGGGCGGAGTCACATGACCTTTCTCCAAGTCTCCGGAGTGAGACTGAAAAAGTAGTGCATTAGTAAGTTGCAGAGTCTGACAGGGGAAGCACAAGGAAATGGAAAATTGTATACCCAGATATCCCCTTTAAGGCCCTAAAGTGTAAGACTGTAGTACAGAGATATTCTAATGACATTAGAACGGCCTTCCTCTTTTGAGCCTTTTCAAGTCCAGTGTTATCATGAAGATGCTTGTGGGCATTCAAATCATAGGTCTCTACATCCTGCCTGCATACTTCCCCCGGGAACAGCAAACCAACCCACTCATGGACAGGGTTTATACAAAGTCCTGCCCTTTTTGTACCAGATAAGCCTGAATTTAGTGGGACTTCTCTGTTTCATGACCTTGAGGGCAAGAAAGCTTCCCACCCCTATCTAGGGTTGCCACCATTCCTAACAAAAAATACAGGCCAAATTAAGCCACACCCCAAAGGGGGTGTGGTTGTGGGGCATGGCTTAACACGTGGTGTTAAGTCGCTATCATACTGTGGCTCCCAATAATATTAGTGCTGCCCAGAATTAATAATGCCTCTATTAGTGCCCCCAGTAATTGTAATGCCCCCATTAGCGCCCCCCAGAATTAATACTGTCCACATTAGGGCCCCCCAGTAAAATAATGCCCCATTAGTGCGCCCCAGTAAGAATAATGCCTCCATTAGTGCACCTCAGAATTAATACCCCCCATTTGTGCCCCAGGAACAATAATGCCCCTATTTGTGCCCCCCAGGAAGAATAATACCCCCATTAGTGCCCCCCAGGAACAATAATGCCCCATTAGTGACCCCAGTTAGAATAATACCCCACATTAGTGCCTCCAGTTAGAATTATGCCCCACATTAGTGCCCCCAGTTAGAATAATGCCCCCATTAGTGCCCCCCAGTTAGAATAATGCCCCCATTAGTGACCCCAGTTAGAATAATGCCCTCATTAGTGCCCACAATTCGAATAATGCCCCATTAGTGCCCCCAGTTAGAATAATGCCCCCATTAGTGCCCCCAAGTTAGAATAATGCCCCCCCATCCTTCAACTGCTAAAAGCTGCAGCAGACAGTACACGCCACCTGAGAAAGGACATGCCCCCCTAAGCTGCCAGCTTAAAATAAATATAACAAAAGAATTTGAGCAATGAATGCAGAGATCTCTGGATCCATGTGAGGTACAAGGCTGGTTCTAGCTTTGTTAGAAAAAGGTTGTTATGTATGTTGTTATGTATGTTTTTTATTTTTTACATTAATCGTGGGATAACTCTTTTAATAAATAACCTCGGTTTTTAAATTTTTTTGTAGTTTTATTGAAGTGGAGCTGCAGCTACACTGTCGAAGGAAATGTTTACACACAAAGCTGACGCTTCATTCTTACGCCTCCCATTCAGGGTCATGGGAAATTTGCAGGCAATAACCGAACATCAGAGTATTCATTGTGATCAAAGCAAAACAAAGGCCTTAAATATAGTTTATGCGTCCCGGTTTCTATAAATATGCCGTGAGTACTGCTAATCACGTAAGGATGGCGATCATAGGTTACTAATTACTAGGTGAACTGACATCATGACAATAAGCTTACTCTTTACTAGGTGATTATGTGGAAGTTCTTTGATCTCACCTCTTAAAGCCCTATGAATGCAATAATATAATCTCAGTTCTGCCACCATAGGTTCAAGCATTCTGGTTTTTCAGGACAGTCGTGCGATTTTCTTTCTGTAAATCTGAAAATTAGTTTTCATACATAATATTGATTAAAAGGGAAGTTTAAGGTCTTTGCAAGTGTGTTGTATAGTAAAAAATAATGCATCACAACAGAAAAGGGTATGGCTACATAAGGACATATGTCGAGCGACATTTCATATAATGTGTTTCAATGGTGTCGCAATGAGACACGTGTCAGGCCGCGACAGCGACGGTTGCAAAATAATCTGACTTGCCGCAGTTGCAGCATGTCACATTGCTACACCATTGAACAGGGCCAGACTGGCCATAGACCCCACAGGGAAATTTCTTGGTGGGCCGATGCCTAGGGGTGCACCCGGGAACTCCTCATGGCCGCCAGCTGGATACATAACCATCTGATGGTCTCAGGATGCTAGGAGCATCAGGTACTTATGCACCTGGCCAGTAACCTACTGGCCAGCAGCATTCTACTGTATCATTATCCTCAATATGGTCATAGGGCGGTATTTTTTGCTGCACTATGGTATTTGGTTCTGCGGGGGTGGCATTTTGTGCTTTGTAACGCCACCGAGTGGGAAATGCACATTGTGGAGGACCTGGACAAAATACATAGAATGACACTGTACCAGCATACACAGCTAGGAGCAGGGCGTAGGAGTGGTAATACCACTCGGGGGCGTTACAGTTACACAATGGTATTGCTGACCCTGCCTACTTCTGTTGTCCCTGCCTACTTGTATCTTGTGTTGGCCCCATTTACTTGTGTCGCCCTTCCCCTCTGTCAATTTGGACCAGCTTACAACAGGGGGCCACTTTTAAACTTCTTTCCGGTCCACTCTTGTCATTGAAATACGTCATATGAAAAGTTCCTCGACATTTGTCGCTATGCCATAACCTAGTATGCTTGGTCTTTCCATGTCAAGCCATTTTGAAGATATCTGCTTGTCGTCAATGAAGAGAAACATTTTTGTTGGACTTCAACACTGTTTATCTTTCACTCACAACAAGCAGAGATATTGAAAATCAGGAGGAGATGAAACTTATAGTATAAAAAACCCCAAAGAACTTTTCAAGATTGCCCTACAAAATCACTGATTATTATATGCCCTACTAAGAATAAGTACTGTAGCTTTTGCTTCATCTGACGTGGCCTGGCCACATTGTATGTTACATATTATACATGATACAGTATATATGTACACTATATATTCATTTCAATGGCTACCATGTAATACTACATTTCCCATGCAGTGGCCGCAGCAGGAAAAATATGTGGCTAGCTGCAGCTTCCATCAGCGAATGTTGGAGGTGTCAGAAGCTGGACTTGAAGCAATCAGCAAGTCTTCACAATGACAGTTACAATTATTCCATAATTTAGATATATCCCTAAACAATGCCCAAAAAAAATAACATGTCTCCCGCATAAAACTGCTGTAATGCAGAGGCAAAAAAATGAAAAATAGTTTCTGGTCATTAAGTCCTTTTAGGGCAGCATGGTAATCTGTGCCAAGCAGGTGATGGCCAGAACCCAGATGATAAGGTACTGGTACAAAGTAATTACTCAGTGACCCAGTAGCTGAGTACTGGTGATATAATACTTGACCTTGGGGAAGCTGCCAATCATGATGTTTCAGAACCAGGTGCCAAGTTTCTGTACTGATATGATATCGCTGTTAACATTTGTGCACAAAAGTATCTGCATTTACAGGGGGCCCAAGAGCCGCTGCCTGGGGAACACCGTCTCACAACTTACTTTAGGTATATTAGGAGAGATTTATCAAACTGGTGTAGAACTGGCTAACTTGCCAATAGCAACCAATCACCCCTTTCATTTTTCACAGCTCCTTTGGAAAATGAAAGGTGGAATCTAATTGTTTGCCATGGGCAACTAAGCCAGTTCTACTTTACACCAGTTTGATAAATCTCCCCCCATTATCTTTATGAACTACCATTTAATTGTGTTAAAGAAAATGTGTCAATAGAAAATGACATGATTTATTGTAAAATATATTTAAAAAAAAAACTTTTTTGTGCAGTTTTTCTTATTTTTGTCACTATTCATATATCTTTTTTTTAATTCCAATTTTCACATTGGCCCCTAGAACAGACACAAAGGCAACTACTTCCTGTTTTCAGTAACTTACTTGTCGGCTTTTCTGTATAGATTGGGACAGAGTAATGTCATCATCATTAGACGGTAGACAGGTTAATGGTGGCACTATTTTACTGGTAGAGACCTTTATAAGACAGTATTGCAATCCTATGCACACAAATAATGTTCCCCTATCACAATCTAGGGCAGGGAGCTGTACTCTGTCACTTTCTGGGACTTAAAGAGGACCTTTCATCAAGATAAGGGTATAGTAATTCTTACCCTACCATGCTGGGAGCCCTCCACTGATGTACAATCCATGTTTATTTTCTCAAAATGACCCCCTGATCGTGTATTATTCGCCCCGTTTCTTCAGCCGCCTCATATGCAAATGAGGCGGCATTTTGTACGGGGCGGCGACTTTTCTTTAGCCTGGCGAGTGGCTTTGTTTCTCCCTGGCTGAGAGCGCAGCCAATCATAGCGCTCGGCCACGGAGAAGGAACTCAAGTTCTCGCGAGAATCGTGAGAACTTGAGCTTCTAAACATCCGGATCGTGCGCCATGGATTCCCTGCCGAGGATCGTGTCAGAAGAGGCAGCAGCAGCACCAGCGGCAGGGTAAGTAAGAGAATCACCCCTAGACATAGAGCAAATATCGCGAGAACTTGAGCTCCTTCTCCCTGGCTAAGAGCCGAGCGCTATGATTGGCTGCAGCCTGGGAGAAATGAAGACACTCCCCAGGCAAAAGAAAAGTCGCCACCCCGTACAAAATTCTGCCTCACTTGCATATGAGGCAGCTGAAGAAGCGGGGCGAATAATACACGATCGGGGGGTCATTTTGAGAAAATAAACATGGATTGTACATCAGTGGAGGGTGCCCAGCATGGTAGGGTAAGAATTACTATACCCTTATCTTGATGAAAGGTCCTCTTTAATGTTCCTCTGTCAGTTAAGTCCCATTAATTGCAGTTGCTATAAATCCTGTTTGTGTCTCTCCAATATGGCCTCGCCAAGGTGCGACTGGTGGCAACTTTACTGAGCAATTAGGTAATGCAGCGGGTGTAGTCCCACTGAATGGATTTGACTTGGGGCTACTCTTGAAGGCATTTTCACCCTTCTTTCCCATACAGGAATCTAAATTTTGCTGCCAGTGCCACAAGGCCACTACCTTTAGTAGCCTCTGTTCGTGTGGCACCAAGAGACCAGGCAAAAGTGTGCTCAGTGGACAAGCCAAGATCAGGACAGGCAGAGTTTTTGCAATATAGTAAACAGGCAATAGATCAAGTTTGAAAGCACAGGGTCTATATCAGGGATCACCAACCTTCGGCACTCCAGCTGATGTGAAACTACAACTCCCAGCATGCACACTTACTCAACTGTTCTTCTAACTCCCATAGAAGTGAAATGAGGATTCTGGGAGTTGTAGTTTCAGAACAACTGGAGTGCCGGAGGTTGCTGATCGCTGGTCTATATGGTGATCAGGCAGACGGCATGGGGGTGGTCCGGTAAACAGGCAAAGATCAGGCATGGTAGGTCAGAATACACAATAACGCACTTTTGCAGCACTAGACAAACTAGAAACCATTTGCTTAGCCACCTTCCCATAGGAGAATGTGCAGCAAGACCCTGTGGGAGTCAGAGGATGGGAGTGGTAGTGGCCCTAATGATGTTTTGGTAGTATCATGGTGTCCTACCTCAAGCCTATCTTCTATTCAAGTGTATAGGAATGAGTTGTCCCATAGAAGGAATAGGACGGATTGTAGTTACATCTACTCACCTGTTGACGGCGAGCGGGTAATGAAGGGAAAGATGTCTACTCTTCAACAAGCTGATCGGCAAGAATTCTGGGTGTCGGACTCCCACCAAACTGATATTGGTCATCAATATTAAAATCCCCATTAATAAATACCGAGGCTATCATTTTGCACCATTCTTTTTTTAATCATCCTGTACAGTGTAGACTCGCAATCTCCCTGGTGTTATGAACTGGGAGGATGCATTATACTGTACTTGTTATTTAAACAGTGATTAAGCTATTGATAGTCCGAAGTTACCCGTACTATGATTCAGCAGACGGAAGACTTTATTTGCTTAGCTGTTACAAGGAATTCCTCGCTTTCAAGGTTCGCATCTGCGGCAATGATGCAAGTTGCTGATAAGTGATTTGGAATGTCCATATCAAGGTAACGCACTGCTAGGTGCATCTGGTGCAATGCCCTGGAAACCTTATCACTGCTGAATGTTGTCCATAATAAAACGTCACTGTTGTCACAATGGAGACCTAATCCGAAAAACACTATTGGAATGAGAAATGTATTATACTTACTGCAGTACTACGACCATTGTCATATCCGAAAATGTGGGGGAAATGCTCACTTAAAATTTATGGGGGGGGGTCATTTATTAACTTGAAATATGCCAGTCAATCTGCGACTTTTCCGCGCTCACGCCAGGCTTAAAAAGTCGGTGTGTCATGGACGGAGAAGGGGAGTGGCCGGCAGGCCCGTCTCATTCATTATTTTCAAAATGGTCTAAATCTGAGACAGCTCGGAAGCTGGCATAGATTTAGACCAGACGTGATTTACTGAAGTTATGTAGAGGCCGGCGCCTCTACATAACTTCGGAGGATTCTCTCCCAGCGCAGGGGCTTTATTAAGACCGGCGTCTCCTTAATGAATGAACCCCATCGTTTTAAATGTGATTGTGGTGGAAAAAGTTCTGGAAATGTTGAGAATTAATTTCCATTGAAGGGTTGTTCAATCAGTCTTAAAGGGGTTGTGCAGCCAGTACATACTGATGACGAAACCTCAGGGTAGGTCATCAATATCTGATCGGTGGGGGTCCGACTCCCAGCACCCCCACCAATTAGCAGTTTAAAGAGTGTGAGGGTGCTACTTCCTCTTCAAAATTACACTGCGCGTAATCTCGAAAGTCCTGGTAGTGCAGTGTAATTACAAGTGCTACGAGCACTTGTAATTACGCTGCGCCGCCGCTGCAAGCGTGCACCATTGCTACCTCCTCTTCAAACAGCTGATTGACGGAAGTGCCAGGAATCGGACCCCCACTGATCAGATATTGATGACCAATCCTGAGGTTTCAGGATTCCCAAGTCAATAGTCAATAGTCAATTAGTCCCAAGTCAATAGGACAATCTCTTATAATTACCCTGTGCTGCTAGGACTTCCGAGACGGCGCGTAGTGTAATCTTAAAGAGGAAGCAGCACTTTCGCACGCTTCAAACCGCTGATTGGCTTGGTTCCCGGAAGTCAGACTCCCACCAATCAGATACTAATGACCTATTCTGAGGTTTTGTCATCAATATGTACTGGCTGCACAACCCCTTTAATCGCTGTATAACGAAAAAAGTCTGCAACTTTGTAACATTCTTTCTATTTTAAAGGTAGTGTGTCACCCGGAAATTCACTGTTACACTAGGCACAAGGCCTTGAAGGGCTAGCTCATCTGAATGTACCTAGCACTGAGCGATCCATTGCCTCATTCTGGAGAAAATGTACTATATACAAATGTGCAGTTCAGTGCACTGAGGGCGTCCCAAGCCACTCTGTGCACCCTTCCATAGTCATTTCACCCGAATCAGGCCCCTTCCCAGCTGTGTACCCTCATTGCTTACAATAATAGATGGGTGGGTAAAATATATCTCTATGTATTAATACTGTCTGCAGGGCCGGCGCCACCTATAGGTGAAGTAGGAGCCGGCCTAGGGTGCACAGATGGAGGGGGTGCATACCTGTGATGTCCGTGCTGCTGTGCGCGGCGCTTCAAAGTGTGGGCAGGGGCGGCTTTGAAGCTGCGCGGCCGCCAATAATATTAACTATTGCAGCGCCCGGTTTACAAGCTTGCAAACCGGGCGCTACATATTACGGTCTGTCCCATCCAGCTCTTCCATCTTGCAAGGAGGAGCTGGAATTTAGTTTAGTCGGCAGGTGCTGGCTATGGCATTGCGGGGGGGGGTCATGACACTCATGCTCACATTACTCCGCCCCTGCTCCTCCCCTCCCCATCTATTAGAATGGAAGGAGGAGGAGTAGCAGGGGGATGTGCAGACCCTCCCTGCCTTGGTGTTGATCCGTCCCCAGCCAAACCCTGAGCAGTCCCAGTAGTAGAGGGATCAGGAGTCTTGGCTGGGTGGATCAACAACAGGCACTGAATCTTTTTTCTTTTTTTAAACATTGCACTGGTCACATGCTAGAGACAGCATCAAATGTATTTAGAGGGGGGGGGGGGGGTTGAGGGGTGTTAGCATAAACTTTTTTTCAAAACAAGGTTTATGCTGTCTGAGTCTGTCCCCCATCCCCCGCCTCAAAATCAAGTTGATGCTTTATAGATCTCATAACCTCCTAAATAAATATATGATGTCCCCTGCCCTAATCTCAGTACTTTTGTTTAGTATTTTTGATAAGCTTAAACCTGTTCTTTACCTTCATTTACATGATGCAGCACTTTTATGGAGTCATGCTATGTGAAACCTCCTATCTGAAAGTGTTTGTTACTTTTCTGTTATTTAGTTTACCATTTAATATGCTGTTTTATATAATTTTATTTATATTGTTATTTTGATTGGATATTTGCATATGAGTAAGTTTTATAATTATAATCTAATATTTAATATATAATAAAGTTTTTGAATCATTTGGGCTCGGTGAGGGGCAGAGTCAAGGGTGGAGTCATGGGCGGGACCACGGGGCGGCAAAATGAGGCTTTGCCTAGGGTGGCAGAAATCCTTGCACCAGCCCTGACTGTCTGCACAATTAAACTTTACATTTTATTGTAATGCAAGCAGCCTTCACACGTGCCATTAACCAACAATTCTGCGCCGTTTTCAGTAAAAAAAAAAAGGTGTAATAACGCCTCATAAATATCTTTTCACATGCATTCATACTATTAAGGTCTGAAAGTGCTAAAAGAAAGCTAGATACTGATAATGAAATCATTGTCACTGCTGAGGTGAAAATGCTAATTATCACCAGCAAGCGGCAGAAATTACACGTACGATGTGGTGAATGCTCCCATGATGTGACAGGCAGAGTGAAGGGTAAAGTCTATGGGATCCATATTCTTCACACTTAAAGGGGTTATGCAGCAAAAAAAGTTATAGCAATGTGTCGCAAGGCCCAGAGAAGCTGAGTGGAGGATGGGAGGTGGTAGTGGCTCTGCCTGCAACAGTTTTTCAGAGTGACAATCCTCACACCGATGCTCCCTAGGGCCAGGGTCAGGACAGTCTATGGTCTTAGAAGTATTGCTAACATGCTGTTATTAACTATACCTGGGAAGTTGCAAAGCAAGAATGCTGTACGACAGTGACCTCCAATGGATGGCTCTCCAGCTGCTGGGAAGTAACTACAACTCCCAACATTTATTTGCAGCATTGAAGACAGGAGATGTCTTGGGGTAACCTTTGATTCTGCTCTGTCCTTCAAACTGCACATCTAAGCCCTTTCCACCTCCTGCCGCCTCCAACTGAGTGTGCAATAATGCTTGTACATGCCCTCATCATCTCCCGCCTAGACTAGTATAACATCCTCCTCTGTGGCCTCCCATCTAGCACCTTCACACCCCTCAAATCTATCCCCAACTCTGCTGCCCGACTAATCCACCTATCACCCGGTTACTCCTCTGTCTCTTCTCCCTGCAAATGCCTTCACTGGCTCCTCGTTGTCCGGAGAATCCAGTACAAAACACTAACTATGACATACAAGGCCGTCCATAACCTGTCCCCCTCCAACATCTGTGACCTGATCTTCTGGTACCTTCCCACACGCAGTATCCAATCCTCACAGGACCTCCTTCTCTCCTCTCCTCTTATTTCCACTGCCCACAATCGCCTCCAAGATTTCTCCCGTCCATCCCCATACTCTGGAACTCTTTACCCCAAATATCAGAATATCATAACAGCTGTTATCATCGTACCCACAGGTCAAATCATGGATATAAAATAATAGATGATGCTCTCTTACGTTATAGACTGGGCTCACCAGAGGTTCCTGAACCGATGCATCTCTATATAACAAACTGATGCCTGAGTGTATCATTTTACAAAAAAATACTGCTAAGCCCTCTACCCCCAGTGTGGATGACACCACATTACCATGACCTAATACTATCATCATACCGTGCACTACTATTCCATCAAAAGCACAGTTGACATTTTCTCGGATTGTAGTCATTTGCATTCCCTGTCTTCTGCATCTGGTCCAGACCATGACTTGTTCCAGCTATGACTCACACATCTTTGGCTTCTCGATTCTTAGCACATCCCTATCCTTTCTATCTAGCAATCTCTCTATGCTGCTGCTTAATTTATAGTGCTGGCATGTTCCTATCAATATTATAGACCTTGCTGCAACCCAGTACTGCTGTACCCTGCTGTGCCTCCACAGAGCCTTCATTATTATGCTTGCTGTGCCTCCAGTAATGCCTCAATTACTACACTTGCTGTGCCTCCAGTAGTTCCTCTATTACTATGCGTGCTGTGCCTCCAATAGTACGTCCTTTACTATGCTTGCTGTTCCTCCAGTAATGTCTCCATTACTATGTTTGCTGTGCCTCCAATAGTGCCTCCATTACTACACTTTCTGTGCCTCCAGTAGTTCCTCTATTACTATGCTGGCTATGGCTCCAGTAGTGCCTCCATTACTATGCTTGCTGTCCCTCCAATAGTGCCTTCATTACTACACTTGCTGTGCCTCCAGCAGTTCCTCCATTAGTATGCTGGCTATGGCTCCAGTAGTGCCTCCATTACTATGCTGGCTATGGCTCCAGTAGTACCTCCATTACTATGCTTGCTGTGCCTCCAGTAGTGACTCCATTTCTATTCTTGCTGAGGCTCCAACAGTGTTTCTATTTCTATGCTTGCTGTGCCCCAAACTTTGTGCATGGTCAGCCATGCACCAAATATGGTTCTTGATCCATGCTGTACCTACTTTGCTATGCCTCCTACTCTGTGCTTGGTCTACTGTGCCTCCTATATTGTGCCCTATCTGCCTGTTCTGTACCTTGTATACTGGACCCATCCTGCTGTGCCTCCTATATTGTGCCCGATCTGCCTGTTCTGTACCTTGTATACTGGACCCATCCTGCTGTGCCTCCTATATTGTGCCCTATCTGCCTGTTCTGTACCTTGTATACTGGACCCATCCTGCTGTGCCTCCTATATTGTGCCCGATCTGCCTGTTCTGTACCTTGTATACTGGACCCATCCTGCTGTGCCTCCTATATTGTGCCCGATCTGCCTGTTCTGTACCTTGTATACTGGACCCATCCTGCTGTGCCTCCTATACTGTGCCTGATCTGCCTGTTCTGTACCTTGTATACTGGACCCATCCTGCTGTGCCTCCTATATTGTGCCCGATCTGCCTGTTCTGTACCTTGTATACTGGACCCATCCTGCTGTGCCTCCTATATCGTGCCCGATCTGCCTGTTCTGTACCTTGTATACTGGACCCATCCTGCTGTGCCTCCTATACTGTGCCCAATCTGCCTGTTCTGTACCTTGTATACTGGACCCATCCTGCTGTGCCTCCTATATCGTGCACGATCTGCCTGTTCTGTACCTTGTATACTGGACCCATCCTGCTGTGCCTCCTATATTGTGCCCGATCTGCCTGTTCTGTACCTTGTATACACCCAGGCTGCTGTGCTGCAACCCCTTTACCTGCAGGCAGATAGTGATTGTGGTGGCCATGCACACATCCAATTATAGAATATATCTGAAAATGTCAGAATTCTTCAATTAATAAAGCACGATACAGAAGAAGCCATCAATCGACCAACAGCAAATGCATTAGATATATTAATGTTAAGTATAATGATTGCTTTTTCCACTTGTTCAACTCACAGGCATAGAAATGTGATGGGCATTCAGATCATAGTATTTCTCTTTGGACTTCACTGTAACTGAGCTTCAGTAGACTATGCTCTTTGCTGACCATTATTTCTTGGAGGCAACTAACCTCCTAGTTCTTTGAAGTCTAGGAAGCTCATACAGTGCAATATTGGTGTCGTTTCCTTAGAGAAGTTTTTCCCAAAATTAGGCTCGTTTTTCTATGCATTCTGCAAAACAAGTATGAAAATACTGGATAAAAATAACTCCTACCTATAGATAGCTTTTCTTAGCATGCGACACAAAATAGTTACATTGTTCTCTTACCAACTTTTTGGTGTTTTGTGCTATACCTATACTTAAAAATAGACTTTTGTAAAAAGAGATAACTTAAAAGGATCTAAATTTAGAAGAGAAAAGTTATTATTCCTTACAACCTAAGGGTTCTGTCCTGTTGTCTAGAATACCTGCCTCTAGAGACTTGTATGACTGTATGAAGTAGGGCTTTATAGTTCAGCGACCATATACATTTCATCTATGACGTGACACAGAATTGTGTTTCATGCTGCATAACCTGAATCTTGTTTGACAAAGTGGATAGGCTAGTTCTGTTCATACAATGGAAGACACTACGACAGATTCTTTCAGTCTTTTATTGACTTTCATTGCCCATCTCCTAGTGCGTAGACCTAATAATGGCTTCAAGCTCTTTACTTGTTACAGATTGGTATTTTTTCCATTTTTTTGTTTTGAAACAACAAACAGCTGAAAAATATTTCTATAGAAGAAGAATGTTTATGACGGCAAAGATATTGACTAAGTGGAGTTATCCATTAACTAAATGAAAGAGCTCTATGAGGAATAGCATTCCCCTTGATCGACGTATTTTAGTTTGTTTGGTTGTCTTGAGAAACTGGAGGAAGCTATTGTATTCCCGTGTTACTATTTCGAGAAGGTTAGATACACAGATAAATAGATGTAGTCTGAGCAAAATGTAATTTGGGCTTAAAGGGGTTTTCCGAGATTCCTGAACTGATGACCTATCCTCCAGATAGGTCATCAGTACCTGATTGGTGGGGGTCTGACACCAGGGACCACCACCGATCAGCTGTTTGAGAAGTCACTGGCGCTCGGGCTTTCCCTGGGCCATGTGACCTCACGTTCATTGGTCACATGGCCTATATCAGGGATGCTCAACCTGCGGCCCTTTAGCTGTTGCAATACTACAATTCCCAGCATGCCCTTATAGCTGTAGGCTGTCCAGGCATGCTGCCAATTGTAGTTGGGGGTTGGGAATTAAAAAGAAATAGTGAACAACCCCTTTAATGACAGCATATTGCACTGGACCTTACCAAGTATAAGATCTCCAAAACATCACTATACGGCTGCTATATTTGATGAAACCACTCCCAATGATTAACTCATCTCAGTGGGTTCTACTTTCTTGGCAATTAACTGGAATGGCTACAGGAACTCCATGCTGCCGCTCATTTTCCCTGCAGAAATTGTGTATTACATGGCAATCATTGTAACTGGCAACCATGTAATAGATGGATCATATTGGCAATGGCTGTCTGCTCTGAAGAAAACCCCTTAAAGCGTTTCTGTCATCAAGTTTTGACATTATAAGCTGTCTGACATTAGCTATGTGCTAATGTCAGAGCAGCTTGATAATGTCTTTTTTAAAATCCGATTTATATTTTGGCTGAAAAACGTACTTT
Source organism: Bufotes viridis (assembly GCA_033119425.1). Taxonomy (NCBI): domain Eukaryota; kingdom Metazoa; phylum Chordata; class Amphibia; order Anura; family Bufonidae; genus Bufotes; species Bufotes viridis. Next base: position 61,149,757 of record CM065589.1, on the reverse strand, counting down.
TATAATATGTAAATTAGCCTCTAGGAGCAGGGGGGGCGTTGCCTCCACCACTGTCTTCTTCTGAAATCCTGCGCCTGCGCCGCCGCTCTGTATTCGGTGCGGGCGCGGTGAGCAGAGGACGCTGGTGCCTGCTGTCCTCAGCTCACCGCGCCTGTGCTGAATACCTCTGAGTACACCCGGAAGCAAGGACAGCGCGGGATTTCAGAAGGAGACAGTGCCGGAGGATTGCTGCCCGGCACTGTCACTCAAAGTAAGAAGGGGTGTGCCAGCAGGTTGCTGCACGGAGCCTCTAGGAGCAGGGCAACGCCCCCCCTGCTCCTAGAGGCTAATTTACATATTATAAAAGTACGTTTTTCAGCCAAAATATAAATCAGATTTTTATAAAAAAGACATTATCAAGCTGCTCTGACATTAGCACATAGCTAATGTCAGACAGCTTATAATGTCAAAACTTGATGACAGAAACCCTTTAAGCCAACTTAAAGCGAACCTGTCACCTGCTTTTTACCTCTTAGCTGTTAACTGTACCTTATAGATCATTGTAACCTTGTTTCCAAACAGGTGTTCTTCGTTTTTCTGGGGTTTATATTCCTGAAAAAATCACTTTATAATCTCCTGCTCTGCTGCGTCTGAAGTCACCAGACAAGTCAAGGAGGCAGACCCTCCTGACTGCTGGATGCGACTCCCTCGCCCTAACCTCCTCTCATCCCTATGATTGACACTAGGTCTTCTGCCCGGGACCGCCTGGTCTCGGCGGCGCATGCGCCGTCTGCCTTCATAGCAGCGCGATCCCGAGCCTCGCTGAGTGAAGCGCGATCCCCTTGCTAGATCGCGCTTGCGCACTTCTCTCCTCTCTAGCCGGGCCGCTGGTGAAATGCAGATCACTCAGCGCGAGGCTCGGATCGCGCTGCTATGAAGGCAGACGGCGCATGCGCCGCCGAGACCAGCGCGGTCCCGGGCAGAAGACCTAGTGTCAATCATAGGGATGAGAGGCGGGGTTAGGGCGGGGGAGTCGCATCCAGCAGTCAAGGAGGGTCTGCCTCCTTGACTTGTCTGGTGACTTCAGACTCAGCAGAGCAGGAGATTATAAAGTGATTTTTTCAGGAATATAAACCCCAGAAAAACGAAGAACACCTGTTTGGAAACAAGGTTACAATGATCTATAAGGTACAGTTAACAGCTTAAGAGGTAAAAAGCAGGTGACAGGTTCGCTTTAAAGTAACTTAGAGAGGTTGTCCCGTTCAGTCAATCCTTATTGATTTGGCAGCATCAATGGTCATGAGCTGATGGCCTGCTGGAACCCCTGGAGATCAGCTGTTTCTGCCTTGGTAAGCTGCTGGCACCTGCACATGTGGAAATGTGTCATTACATGTTGTCCATTATGCGTTGGCTGGGGACTAATGCAGCACATTGCATGGGCTTAGAGACCTCCTCAATGACTTTCATACACCTGGCATATACCTATGATAGAAGGCTGAAACATGATGTGAACAGGCCCTTCAGGAAATTTAGTAATTATTCCCTTTCTATTATTTGGAACAAAACCAAGATCACCCCTGGGACTTCAGTGTAGGCATCTCCACTGGCATAAATTGGTAGGGTTTTCCACTGCTGCTGTTGCATAATGATTGTGTGTGTTCTATTTGCAAGCTATTTCATTTTAGATTTCTAAACAAAAACGTGCACATGTTAAGGGTAACCATGAATTTCATTTTCCTTCACTGTTCTCCTAATTTATGGCTTTGCTACTGTTGTTCCAGACCAGTCTAGACAGGTTCATTGAGGATAAAGAGGTCAAAAGAGCAAAAAGCTAGAATTAATCACCAGATTCCTGCAGAATAAATGTGTCTTTAGCTGGTATAATTTGTAACGTAATCCCATTCTATGCGGACATGAGGAATGACAAATCAATGCAAGAGTGGTCATATACATGTGCATTCTACATAATAAATGTAATGAAATAGTAAAATGAGCAGTAATATTTGAAGGTTATTTATTTCATTGACTTTTATTGAGCAGATGATTTAAAATGGATGTTCAGACAAAAACAATGATATAACTGTTTACATGTAACTAAAATGAACAGAGTAGGAATCACTAATATGTTCTTTATCTGTAATATAAAGAATCTCCTAGTTGTAGCTCTTAATAGGTTGAGAAACTACAACTCACATCATACTGGAGTTTTACTTCCATAACAGCTAGAAAGCCACAGGTTGGAGATCTACATGTTCTTCATCAAAAGTTAAAATGATCCTTCCCCTAAGGGTCCATTCACACATCCAAAACTTTTTTGTGCTCCGCAAAACATGGACACCAACCATGTGCGTTCTGCATTTTGCAGACTGCACATGGCGGCCACTATGATAGAAATGCCTTTTTCTGTCCGTGGCTGCGTAAGTGTAGATGCAGACAGCACACGGCATGCTGTCCGCATCTTTTGTGGCCCCATTGAAAATGAATAGGTCTGCATCCGTTCCGCAAAATTGCGGTACGGATGCAGACCCATTTTGTGGACGTGTGAATGGACCCTCAAAGGGTAACTTTCATTTGTAAAAAGTTCTGACATGTCATAGAGACATGTCAAAAGTTTTGCTCGATAGGGTCCGATCCTGAGACCCCACTGATCGCTGAAATGAAGGAGCTCAGATGTGTGCTGTGCCACTGTGCCCATTCAGAGGCACAAGCGGAGCAGTGTACAGGCTCATATACCTTCTATTAGTCCGCACATTGCTGTGCCAAGCATATTAGTGGGTATTTTCAGACCTGAACCCCTTCAGCACCCAATAAAATCTTCTGGCATATCACTATGACATTTAAAAAGTTTTTCTTTTTCAAATACAGTAAGAGTTACAGCTACTTTACACAGACAAAACAAAAAAGAAAAAGAGGTAGGATCGCACATCCACAAGCTCAGCTTCTGATTTTTAACTACTTCTCAGCAAAATTAACAACGCCTCTCGGCGCAATAGTTACTGTACTGCCCCCTATGCTGCATGCTATATAAGAGGCATTAGTGTACATTTTGATCAAAAGGCATAAGCCCACTCACCGCGCCAAGGTTGCCTTTTGGAGTGGGTCCTACTCTAAATTTGGTGCAGCACCACCCTGCGACTGCCGCCGCGGCGGCACCGCACCAGCAGGCGCGGGGATCCAGCAGCCAAACAGCACCCCTGATGTCTGGCAATGCCACCATGGCACCGGGTCCCGCCAGCCCCCCAGTGCCGCGCCACAGCAAACAACGGTCGCAAGTATTTTGCCAGTGGAAGCCACAGCAAATAGCCAGGGTTGCATGGTTTAAAAGACTTTCATTCCTAATGACAGTTCTAAAAAATGCATATGTACATATTTCAGTGCAGTTGCCAAACCCCATACTGACATTTTCTTAGATCATCAGCACTCACAAATGCAATGGTTTATATACATCTTGTTTAGGCTACATGCACACGACCGTTGCCTGCCTCCGCGTCCGCTCCTCCTTGAAATTTTGCGTCCGTCAAAAAAAACGAACAACGGACCGTTTTTTTTGACGGATCCGACTTTTATGGCAGATCCATTGTAAAAATGCCTATCCTTGTCCGCAAACATGAAAAAAATAGGACATGCACTATTTTTTGAACGGAATGAAAACACGGATCACGGATGCGGAACAAAAACGGTTGACCATCCGCATTTTTTGACGGACCCATTAAAATGAATGGGGAAGCATCCTATCTGTGAAAAAAAACGGAACGGACACGGAAACAAACAACGGTCGCAGCAAGTAAAATATCTGTGTACAGTCTATAAAATATAACAATAAGCCAATAATAGACAGAACTAAACAAACTTGTGCAGCGGCGTTGAGGATGGGAGTTATGCTACTCACAGTTTGGTTGCTTCCTGGCTATGCAGTGATGGGAAGGGCACACTTTTCTTCCCCCTTTGGGCCAAAACCTGGCTCTGGGGTTCTCCTGCTTGATAGCGGCTTGGTGTGCCCTTGATGGTGATGAATTGTGAGGTGCAAGGCAGGGTCCTTTGGCAGCTGAAGATGATGTTGGTGCAGTGTGGCAGTGCAGAAAATAATGAGGCCAAGTTAACAGCAAAACAGTTATTTACAGAAGAAACAACTTCAAGGTACAGTTCTCAGCATGCATGGACTAGCAGTTCTTACACAGATGCAATTTCCATAGTTCTTACAGGCTACACAACAGCAGTGTTGATAGGCCACGTTAACTTTAAAGCAATTTCCCTGACACTGCGCTTCTCTATCTGACTTTTGCATAAGCATCCAGAAATAGGGATGTGACACTTCCTCTTTTATAATGCAACCTCACGGAAGACCACAACATCAGACTATGCTCTGCACCTTTTATACAGGTTGCTGTACACACAGTTAACGTTACTACAAATTTCCTCTTCGAGATGTAGTATAATATCTGGATTCTGCCTTGATTAAGCTTGTCAAGGGCCAGGAGCCTTTCTATTACAAGACAATGTTTGCTATAGTGTCTATAAGCTTCTTGCCAAGCAGTTAATCTCCACAGAGCTTCTGCTCGCACCTCATTGTAACAATGGAATGCTTTTTTGGGGCTTTATCTGGTATTTGTCTTGACTTACTCTAGCTGGTACCTAATCCAGGGCTGGCTTTATTTCCAGCTCTGACATTTCTGCTCTGTCTAGACTCCTACAAATTCTGCACAGTTTCTGTCTAACTCCTCCTCCCTATGGGAGATAGATCAGCCCCATCTAATGGATCAATAATATGGCCTATTAACGTTTAACTACTTGGTACACAGAAATGCATAGTTTACTGCAATGGGACACTGCAACAGTAACTATTTTCCTATCATCTTAAAAAAATGGTGAGGGGCACAATTTATAGGTAGACCAATGATATATGATAATTAGCATTGTATTTGTCATGTCATACTAAATAGGCATTTAGGTAAGTGCAGTTTTAGGATGACATTAGATATGGGATTCTTGAACCTACCATCGGATTTTTGCTGTAAAATAATGAAGTTGGCATGAAGAAAAAATGTCATGCATAGCAACGGTTGGCATAAAAAGCAGTGAGTTATTGCAAATGGCTATAGAGTCTACTCTTACATATTATAGTGTTATGTCAATGAAATCCTTCAGATAGTGTGCACCATATTATGGTAAAATGATTGCTATCCATGACAGTTTTAATAGGTGTGGTAAAAAAACATTGAAAAAAAAAACATTATTTTAGATGACTGAAACAGTAAAGTGACTGACAGCATGTCTGAAATACTTCCCTTTTGGTTGACGTTTCCTAAAGATGGAATATGTAATCACGCTTGTCAATCATCCTGAGTGACTGAAATATTTCGTTATTGGGCTGGTGCTTCCTGTATATAATCATAAGTAAAAATCCCTTCTCCTATCCCATCCCCAAAGTGATGACAATGCAGGACATCTTTTGATTGTGAAAGGAAGTAATCATGATGTGTCTTTCATTTCCTGTAGTACTTTTTCAACAAATGGAGTTGGGGATTTGAGCAGGATTAATGGTATCCCCATTGCTGAGAAATACAGGCAGATACTTATTGTTACAGCAAGTAAAGTGCCAGCCAAAATATTTGACTTAGGGCTAAATTTAAGGTTCCCTGGTTTTACCTTTTAAATCCTATACAGAGATCTGGACATTGCTGCAGACATTGCACCATACTGCTACCTCTTAGCGTAGTCTACGTGTGGTTGACTCCTGCAGACCACCGAGGGGTAAGGCTGGGGTCAGAGCAGTCAGAGTATGTGCAAATATGTAAGACAATCTGAAGGTCAGGGCAGGCAGCAAAGGATCTATATAGTAATCAGGCACTGGTTGGGTCACATAGCAGAGAACCAAAAATCAGGAATCAGGTAGAGGTCAGTAAACAGGCAGACAAATGGAACAGCACAACTTTGTTGGGATAGCAAGCTAGGCACACTTATTTGCTTAGGCACCTTCCCACAGGTGAAGGTGCCTTAGGCATCCCAAGGTTTATAGCCCTTGGCTGGTGAAGATTGCATGCAATGGCCATTTGAGAGCTGTGGGATGCATGTGCCCTACAAGTAGACCTGAGAATCCTAGTTGGTAGGTGCAGGCCACAGCCTGCTGCAGGAAACAGCACATGGGTTTCTGTTGGACTGCTGAAACAGAAGAAACGGTACCAGTAGGGTGAGTGGAGCCACGCCCATGCCTGCCCAGAAAGGTAGGACAGCAGCGGACAAGAGCTGCTGACATGATCCTTATCCATCATTGGCTCCAAATTTATTCTGCAGCATGATAATGACCCCAAACATATGGCCAATGTCATTATGAATAATCTTTTAGCGTAGAGAAGCACAAGGAGCCCTGAAAGTGATGATATGTCCCCCACAGAACATCAAGTCCGTCTAGGATTAAGTGAAGAGACAGAAGGATTTTTAGCATTCCTACGTCCACAGAAGATCTTTGGAACAACCTTCCAAGTTCCTTCAAAAACTGAATGCAAGTGTACCCAGAAGAACTGATGCCGTTCTGATGACATAGGGTAGTCACACCAAATATTATTGGATTTACGTACTCTTTTGTTCACTTGCAAAAAGCTAGCAAAACCCTTGAAAGGTGGAATCTGATTGGTTGCTATGGGCAACTGAGTCCGTTTTCCTTTACAGCAGTTTTGATAAATTTCCGCCATATAGCATAAACAACTCAGACGGAGTATCTCAAAATCATGTTTTATATTTTATTGAATGGACTAGTGATTTGTGCAAATATATAGGTAGTATCTGTCTAGGGGCTCACCATCACGACAGCTGAGGTACTGGAGAAAAGAGTAATTATTATTTTATATTAAATTCAACTGATTAAAAAAAAAAATTCTTCCCATGGCCCACACTACCAAATATAATATGTCTCATGTAGAAATTAATAGTATATTCTAAGAGAAGGTCTCTATGTTGTCACTAACAACCAATCAGTTCATTAGACGAAACCTGAAGAACACTGTCCTTTTTTATGAATGAGGTCTGGTATCGCCTCATCCACTGCGGTGATTGCTTACTTTCATTTCATGTGAAACAGAATTATTCCAGTAAATGCTGCCAAGTCCAAGTGAAGTCAGCCTAATATCAATGCGGATATCTCCTGTCTCTGGCGCTGAATACCAACTGACAATAGGAAGATTATTGTAAATGACCTTCACTGAACAGGATTGGCATGAATGAGTATTCAGCCTGTACCATCATCAGATGTCCGAGTTGGCTGGTCCATGGGTATACATAAAACATTGCAGGCAGTGGCGTAACTAGAAATGACTGGGCCCCACAGCAAATTTTTGAATGGGGCCCCCTCCCCCAGTAATTTTTTCACAACCCCTTCTTTTCATGGCGCCCCTTTCCTGTGGCTAGTAAAGATCGCTCTCTCAGACCAGGCCCGGCAGCTGTTCCACCCGTTTTCTACACTGTCTATACTGCCACTGTATATCCTTTCATTGTGTAATTATGTTGAGGGGCCCTGACAAAATCTTTTAGTACTTCTCCTCCTCTTGGATGGGCCCCTTCTGGGTCAGGGCCCCAAAGCAGCCGCTTCCCCCGCTTCCCCTATAGTTACGCCCCTGATTGCAGGGCATTACGGCAGAAAAAGACCCCCTGGTCCGTCTCGTCTGTCCTTATATTAACTACTTATTTTTCTTTTAGGATAGACATGTTTATACCAGGCAGGTTCACATTCATTTACCAACCCAACCACATCTGCTGGCAATCTGTTCCAAGTATCTACTACTCTTTCAGTAAAATAATGTTTTCCGACAGTGTTTACTGATTAGTGTTGAGCGAAGTTATAGAAAATTCAATTTGGCTGCTCTGCCGAATTTAAAAAAAATTTGCTTCATGACGAACTACTACATCACGAAGTGCATTTCTTTGTAAGTAGTGGGAGCAATGACGGGGAACAGCGCGATTGTGCCACTCTCCCTTCCCCCCACACCTTCATTGGACCCCTGAAATGCTGTGATTGCAACAAAAAATTAGGGCTTTCAGGGGTTAATCAGTAAAAAAAATGAAATGAATAATATTCACCTTATCTATTTGAGTGCGAAGAGGCTGCCACGGCCATCTTGATTGAAGGTCCCGTGCGGTACGTGATGACATCATCACTAGTGATGAGCAAATCGACTTCGGATGAAACACCTGAAGTCGATTCGCATAAAACTCAGTTTCAATACTGTACGGAGTGAGTGCTCCGTACAGTATTAGAATGTATGGGCTCCAATGAGCCAAAGTTATTACTTTGCAAAGTGGTACCTTAAAACTGAACCCGTGTTTGGGAAAAAATTTTACAGTAGAAATCAATTTCTATAGTTATTATGCGAAATCACGCGAGACTTCGCAAAGTAATAACTTTGGCTCATCAGAGTCAATACATTTGAATACTGTATAGAGCACCCGAAGTAGATTTGCTTATCTCTAGTCATCACGCTAGTCGGCGTAGTGACGTCATACGTAATCAAGATGGCCGGGTTGGCCTCTTCGCTTAAATGGATGAGGTGAGTATGTACTTTTCTTTGTTTGTACCGCCATTTCAGGGATAATTGATAAGTTACCACAAAGCACAAAGAAATTTAGCTTTGCGGCAAATCAAATTTTCCCTGAAATTCAGATAGAAGTCCTCTTAGAATATTGATTCTGATCTTCCCTCCAGCAAATTTCAGATTGTGCCACCACACCCTTTAACATATATAAAGGTATCAATCCTGCCCCCCCCCCCCCCTATACTGTTACTTCCTCCTGTCTATACAAATTAAGGGGGAGATTTCTCCCTTGTGCCAGAAAGGTGGCTTTAAAATGTCACAAGCTGTGTGTTTGTCACTTTTTAAATGCAACTTTTCGGAAAAAAAAAAAGTCACAAGGGCCTCTTTATATTTCACCTTTGCTACTTTTTGCAAATGGGGCATGGCAAGGACAGGGGGCGTGGCCATAAATCTACGACAACACGGAGCAGCGATTTCTGTTTCGGTGCACGGACTGTTGGAGGTTGTGTCTAATTTATGCCATGAGCCTCATCATAAATGTGATGCATCCTCTGGCAACGCAGAGGATATCAAGAAAGCACTGGTCATGATAAATCTCCTACTAACTTCTTTAGATGTACTTTTTTTGCCCTGATTTATCACTCCAGAATTCTAGCTTCAGAAAAAAGAGGAGAAGCTTTTCTACACAAAAGTTTTAGGTTTAAGGAGGCGGCATTTGATAAATGTAGCATAAAGTACGCGAATACAGACTGAAGCAAAACTGACTTCAAATATCCCCACTTTGTCTTGATCAGTGACAGATTCATTGTGATCAATGCAATGCATCAATGCTCCGTGTCGGATATCATCAAATGATGAACTGTTGGGGTCACCTGAGCAGGGCCGATTTAAACATAGGCAAATAAATACATACATAAATATCCTCCATACTGTTCTATAGCCTCTGCTCATCCTCACAAAATATATTACAAAACTGACTGCTTGAAGCCTCCACTAGGGGGAGCTCAGCTTGCAGCAATTTATACATTTATCATTGCACTCAATGGAAGCTGTAGAATGTCTGTGCACTCAGCTCCCCCTGGTGTGAGCTATAGGAAAATGCTGTGAATCTACGTCAGGAACAGGAGAAGCAGTTCAGCCCTTAATGACCTCGACATCCCGCCATGCCAGGCCGTATGGAAGTCACATGCTCAGCCTCCATGGTTGGTATGTTGCTGCACTCAATTGACAATTTATTCATACAACTCCAGGAGCAATAACAGAGGACTGGCACACATTCTCAGAAGATATACTCCAAAGTTGTAATTGGTGCATAATGATCTACTCACTTGGGTACAAATATAGCTTTTTCTTCAACTCTACCAACAAGTGTTCAATTGGGTTGAGGTCTGGGGACTGTGGGGGCCAATCCAGCAGCTCTACTTCATTGTCATTGAACCATTTCTTTGCCAATCTTGACATATGCTTCTGGTCGTTGTCCTGCTAGAACACTTTGTTGTCCTTTTCATACCCATAGTACTCGGGTGTACGAAGTAACTCATCTTGTAAGATACCTACATACAACTCAGCATTGAGACCACCAACGATTCTGATCAAGTATCCACCACCTTTGGCTGTAAAACAACCCTATATCATCAGGCTTCCTCCACCAAACTTCTTCAATTTCTTGATCTGTTAGCCCCATTTTCCCTTGTTTATTCTAGACCCATTTGCACCCATCAGAGCTCGGTCTATTGACCTTCGTCTCATTGCTCCAAATCACCCGTTTCCAATCTTCTACTGTCCACTGTTCGTACTTTTTTACAAACTTGAGCCGACGTTTCTTATGATGATATTGAAGTCGAGGCTTCTTCACCTTTTTTCGGGCCACCATTCCAGACTTGTGTAATGCACGTTGCACGATGCTTACATGGATGTCTTTAGTTTCACTATTACAAAGCATATGGGCCACCTCCACTGCCATGTTTGTCGCTCCAGAACTGATAGGCCTTGTGATGAGCCGATTTGTTGACTCCTATATTTTGGCTGGACGTCCACCTTTTGGCTTTCGAATGGATGGACAGATTTCATTTTGTATTCTTCTAACCATCATGGTACTCACATGATGCAGTTTGGCAATTTTCTTGGCCGAGATATCAATGAGCTGGATGATGCTGTTTCTCTTTTCTTGGCCAACCTTCTTCATGGCTGCTCCTCGATTTGAACCAGTGACCTTTCACTTGTGAATCAACCTAATAACACACTAACAATGAGAACAGGTTGTAATTTGCAGTATACAAGAAGAAAAAGAATGTTCCACCACCAGTAGCAAAACAGTAACAACGCGTAACGCCCCCGAGTGGCTTTACCACTCCTACGCCTTGCTTCTATCTGTGTATGCTAACTAATATCATTTCATCTATGCATTTATTCCAAGTCCTCCACATTGTGCATTTTCTATTTCAATGCAACTGTATATGTTCATCTAATGTACCTGGTTCACCAGTAGGTGGCAGCAAGCATGGCAGAGCTACAGTTAGTAACATAGTAACATAGTATATAAGACCAAAAATAAATTTCTCCATCCAGTTCGGCCTGTTTCCTACAAGTTGATCCAGAGGAAGGCAAAAAAAAACTGTGAGGCAGAAGCCAACTTTCCCCACTTAAGGGAAAAAAAATTCCTTCCCGACTCCAATCAGGCAATCAGAATGCCTCCCTGGAGAGAATTGAAGCTTTTTTTTCCATTCTAATCCTCTCTCTAAGGAAGGGTGGAAACTAGTTAGTTAGAGGTCAGTCCTAGCTTTCCCCAAGCTAGGTGAAGATGTGCAGGGCCACATCTCTTCGGGATGTACCCAAGCCCAAACCAAGCCAGCCAGAGCACCCTAAGCTCAGCTGGACATGGAGGCAGAAGCTTGAAGCCTCAGAAGCCAGGAAGAGAGTTCCCTGGTATTCTTTAAGAGACAGACTACAGAAGGAAAGTGCAGCATACAGCAAAAGCTGAGTTATATAACCAGTCTGTCAGTACAGCAGAGCCAGAGAGCAACAGATGTAGCAGAGAGAAGTTTGCCTGCCAAAGTTTTAATGCTAAAGCCTGTTGGGACCAAGACAATGTCTGTAAACTGTTTTGGGGAAACATTTGTTCAAGTAAAGAGTCTGGACTAAATTTATTCTTCATCCCACAATTCAACTACCCCCTTTGTCTGCTTCAGAGCCAACGCCTGGGGTTCCAGCGTATCCAGGTAGGAGCAGCGTGACACGTGCGCAAAACATTAAGGGACATTATAGGCCACTCGGCGATTCCTACACTTGGGTACCAATACCATTTCTTAAAGGGACTCTGTTGTTGCTTCATTGCAACTGGTGTCACAAAACACTTATCTCATCTTGAAGGGACCCCTTGCGGAACATGCCTCTGTTGCAAATGCAGTGACATGACAAGAATATGCATAACTAATCATATGCTAAATAGTTGCTAGTCCAATTTATGTATGAGATAGCCAAGATGATTGTCTATAAAATGATGGTAGTCTCACGTTCTAAGCTGTAGTGGATAGTGATATATGGAGCCTGAAAGTCAAAAGTTCTAAACATTATTACCCTTTTGCTTGTCAGTGTTTTTACTAAAAGCAGAAGTGTCAGAAGAGGTGACAGTTCCAAGTAAGGGGCTTTATTGTTGAGCATAGGATGCCATGAAATAGTTTTTCATTTTCTCTGCCTTTTCAATCATGATAGAAACACGAAATTCAATTAGGACTCTGCATAGAATAGAGCTGATGTGTGACATGACTAATATATCCAAATTTCCATATATTATAGGACTAAATCCTACAGCCTTGATCTGATAAAAGAAAAGCTGCTTCTCAGTAGTGACTACAGCCTCCAACCAGGCTTTGAAGAACTCGTATCACCTTAGATAAAACCACACAAGTCCTCTTTCATGTCTGCATTGCCCACAACAATGCCTTACACCGGTTATTAATTAGGCATGTAGATTCTTTACAGCATTCAAAGGTTAGTAATTATAGATTAGATTTAAAAGGGAAAATAACATTGTTGTTCCTACTCTTTGATACCTCTTGTATTATAGACAGTCTATATCCAGTCATTCTAGAAGCCCTATAGATAACAGTCAAGGATCATAAAATAAGACCTTGTTCAGATCACATGAGAGCCTTCCGTCTGGGTTTCAGATTGGGAGAATTTCCCGAAATTGTAAGCTGCAGCCGGAGTCTTCCTTTAGTGATGGTTCATTCACCAAGTCAAATACGACGTTTCGACTACAAACAAGTTTGAAAAAGACTATAGTCGAAATATTAAATTTGACTTGGTGAATAAGCCATCACTAAAGAAAGACTCCACGTGCTGTTATTTTCTTGTATACAATACTTGTGGGGGACTTCGGGCTGAGGACGTACACTGCCTGCACCGCCACTTATTGGATCTAAAAGTATTCGGTACTGCGTCTGATATTTTTAACTTTTGGCTCTGACATATGCCACTTTATTGTAAAAAACAAACAAACATAAACTGCAGGGCATACAAAATCTGTGCCAAATGGAGGTATACAGGGAATGTCACTGGGGCACTATAGATACCTGATGTATTTTTTTGGAGCCGTTTGGCGCACACATTAAATGTAGTGTTCAAATGTAATGTGAACAAAATATTAGGCCCCTTTCACACGGGGGTGCAATGCGTGAAGTGAATGCATAGCACCCGAACTGAATCCTGCCCCATACTTTTTAATGGGTCTGTGCACATGAGCGTTGTTTTTCACGCATCATTCTCTGCATTGCATGAGAATCTATATTTTGCACTTTTCACGCAGCCCTTGTCCCATAGAAGTGAATGGGGCGTCAGTGAAAAACCCATTGCGCCCGGATGTAACCTGGATGCAGTGATGCTTTCTAGGAGATGGTGTTTCTTCAGGTTTTGTTTTTCATGCACGTGAAAAACGCAACAAAACTGATTGCAACCGTGCAGAAAAAACTGAAACACAGACAAAACTGACTGAACTTGTTTGCAAAATGGTGTGATTGTCACTGAACGCACCCTGAGCCAATCCGTATCGTCCGTGTGAAAGAGGCCTTAGTTTTAGGGTTGATTCACACATCCGTTGTTTAGTTCCGCATCTGATCCCGATTTTTCGGACTAGTCACAGAATAGTTGCGGACAGAATTCGGACCCATTGATTTTCAATGGGTCTAGAAAATATGCAGACAGCACAAAGAGTGCTGTCCGCATCATTTTCTCAGTACATAGTGTCCGTAAAAAATAAAACATGTCCTATTCTAATCCGCAAATTGCGGTCCGTTGTGCAATGCAATTTTATTCTTCTATCCATTTTTTGCGGATCTGCAAAAAACGGATGACAAACGGAAAGAATTCTTGGAAAATAGGATCCGCAAAAAACGGTCCTATTTTCGTATTATAGAAAAACAACGGACGTGTGAATGGACCCTTACTCTTTTTTTTATCTTACCTGCCCCAATTCTTTGCACTAGGTTTCGGGCACTGAACATCAGAAGAATCATCTACCTAAAGCATGTTGGAATTTTAGAACTGCAGTGAAGACTGACACAAGAGCATGAAGAACTCTGCACTCCACCACACGTCGGTAAATCGGCTGGAGAGTGTATTTTAGGTGGGACCACAAATTTCTGTGCTGTGTGCCATGGGATCTGACTCCGCTGGAGCTAAAATGACTTGCTTCATACTGCATACGGCCCGGTATAAAAAGAAAATACATTAGCAAGGGACCTACTGGCAAGTACCCTTTAAAGTGAGTTTGTACCCTGGAGCACTATATTTTCAAAAATTTGCTGATTAGAGAGGTATTCTGCTTTTAATGTTTTACATTCATTTCTTTAGAGAATAAGCTGTTGAGCAGTTTTCTAATGTACATCTACATTTAAAATTTTGCTAGCAGACTTTTATTATATACTATACTATATATATAGGGGAAGCAGAGGAAGCGTCTGCTTTGGGGCCCCAACTCAGAAGGGGCCCACCCAGGAGGAGGATTAAAAGATGTTATTGTCAGGGCCCTCTCAACAGTATTATGCAATGACATTATTTATGCACACACACATACTTACCAACATCCCAGTTGGTAGAATCGGGGAATATAAGCTCCACCTGGGACTGGAGCACTCCCACGTATGGGCGGGTTTGTGTTGCCCCGCCCATTTTCAGTCATCGCAAATTTGCCAGGACTGTCTCTGAAAATTAGAGACAGCCCTGGCAAATTCAGGACAAATGCCAGCTATGCAAAAGTGATGTAGTTATTATAATGGCCACAATAAGAAGAAAATTCCACCATTAGTCCTATTTATACTCCTCACCATTGAAATTGCAACACCAAGGACAAGCCATAATGTTATGCAAATCGAGCAGGTGTCTCTAACAACTACAAAGGATTAGATTTTCAAGCACCTAGTTCCAATCTGTGGCATGTGGGAGTGATATAAAAGCCAGATTGAAAGCAAAGTTTTTTAGCTACATGAAACCTAAATAATTGGATCAAGTCATGTGCTATGCTAGTGTGATGCCTCCTGTTCATCGATATGCCAGTTATCGCCACTTGTCACAAACTGAGAGGGACAGAATGCTTGAAATAAGAGGCCTTGGTTTATCCCTCTGGAAGATCACTACACACCTACATTGTACAGGGGCTGTGCATGTGCCTAGGCCATGTGGCTGATGAGCGTGACCTCACATGGCCTAGACAAAGATGCGAGAAGGCTACTGCGAGCACTGGGGCCTTCTCAAACAGAAAATCGGTGGGGGTCTTAGGTGTTGGACCCCAATCGATCAGATACTAATGACTAAAGGTCCCTTTACACAGGATGATGATCTAGCAGATTGTCGGGAAGGAAGCGTTCCTTCCCAACAATCTGCTGATGGCTAGAGGAGGAGACTGGTGCATTTACATGGAGCGCTTTCCTCTAACTGCTCCAGAGTATGGGGAGGAGCGATCGCTAATGCCATTCCCCATGCTGTCTCGTTGTCTCCCAGCAGCAAATCATGTTTTCACAGCACGATCTACCACTTGGAAACAATGATCTTTTGTGCTGTTCATTGTCAGTGCATTTACACCGCCAGATCACCGCTAAAGAGCGTTACTACTAACGCTTGTTAGCGATGATCTGTTCAATTGTCGGCCCGTGTAAAGGCAGTTTATCTAGAGGATAGATCATCAGTTAGAATATTTCGAAAAAACCTTTTAAGGTGTTATACCATGACTAATGACGAAAATTTTTAATCAGACATCATATAGTTAATAACAAGCTCTTTCTAACAAAGTCCGAACCAGCCCTGTACCTCACATGGATCCAGAGATCGTCACATTCTCTGCTCTGCTAGATTTATATCAAGCTGACAGCTCAAGGGGAGTGTCTGTTCTGCTGCAGCTCAGGAGGCGTGTCTGTGCTCTCCCTATCACAGCTCAGGAGGCAGTTGAAGGATAAAACTGAGCATGTGCGGCCTTCT
The DNA here is from genome assembly GCA_033119425.1 of Bufotes viridis. NCBI lineage: Eukaryota > Metazoa > Chordata > Amphibia > Anura > Bufonidae > Bufotes > Bufotes viridis. The sequence continues at coordinate 61,133,786 of CM065589.1, read as the reverse complement.
CAGTGAGCAGGACCGATACATTTTATTGAATAACTCAGAGGCTATACAAAATTTTTAATTACATGCAATTACCAAAGAATTCAGATCAGGGTGCTAGTTTGAAAACTGTAGCCAAATTTCATGGGACAACCCCTTTAATACATAGGCAGTAAAATTATAAGCTCCCCTAGCAGTGGCTCCAAGCAGCTACAATTTGATCACTTAACTACATGTGTATGCTGGGTATTTGAAACGCTATACTAAGGCTACTTTCACACTAGTGTTTTTCGCGGATCCGTCATGGATCTGCAAAAACGCTTCCGTTACAATAATACAACCGCATGCATCCGTCTTGAACACCATTGAAAGTCAATGGGGACAGATCCGTGTTCTATTGTGCCAGATTATGTCAGAGAAAACTGATCTGTCCCCATTGACTTACATTGTGTGCCAGGACGGATACATTTGGCTCCGCTTCGTCAGGCGGACAGTAAAACGCTGCAGGCAGACATTTTGATGTCCGCCTCCAGAGTGGAATGGTGACTGAACGGAGGCAAACTGATGCATTCTGAGCGGATCCTTTTCCATTCAGAATGCATTAGGGCAAAACTGATCCGTTTTGGACCGCTTGTGAGAGCCCTGAACAGATCTCACAAACGGAAAGCCAAAACGCCAGTGTAAAAGTAGCCTTAACAGAAAATGAAACCCCAACAGCTGGAGATACAGTAAGAAAATGATCAGACTAATTAGTACAGACCATTGTATTACAAGCAGTGGCGTACCTCTAATAGAGGCAGACCACGCAGCTGCTATGGGGCCCGTAGGGGAAGGGGGCCCGGCTGTGGAGGAAAGGCCCCGCCCCCTTATTACAATTAGTGCAATAGCTCCTGCCTAGAGTCCTTGCCAGGGCCTCTGGCTCGCCTTCCACCTTCCTTCACTGCTTCTCCTCACCCCACCGCCCAGCAAGGGCCCGATCCTACCATCAGTCAGCAGTCTGCAACATGTCCACAGCTGCACTGATGAGGAGAGGTCCGTTTTTCAGCAGCAACAGCAAGATGTGCTGCTGCCATCAGAAGTCTCCCCAGTGCTCCCCTCCCCCACTCTGCTCCTTCTCTGCTGTTATGTTAACCATGAGCAGCAGTCGGGACAGAGGTAGGGGGAAGACTAGAGAGCCTGCTGAGGAGAAGATGGCCTCCCATCAATCCTGACTGTATGCCATGGAGACCTGCTCAGAAGGTAAGTGGAAGATGTCTGTGTTCCTGTGTAGTGTACTGTACTCAGTACATATGTATGTGATATATGTATGTGTGATTGTCTAATTAGAGATGTGAAATACATCTAGAGTATGACTGAGTAATCTGTGTAATATATGTATGCTTGTATAATGTGTGTGTGTATATATATATATATATATATATATACATATACACACACACATACATTTAAGCTACCTTTACACTTGCGTTGGTGCGGATCCGTCTGTTATTTGCACAGACAGATCCGCACCTATAATGCAAACGTTTGTATCCGTTCAGAATGTTTTGAATTACATTGAAAGTCAATGGGGCACGGATCCGTTTTCAAATGCACCATATTGTGTCATTGAAAATGGATCCGTCCCCATTGACTTACATTGTAAGTCAAAACGGATCCGTTAGGCTCCGCATCGTCAGACGGACACCAAAATGCTGCATGCTGCGTTTTGGTGTCCGCCTCCAGAACGGAATAGAGGCGGAACGGAGCCGAACTGATGCATTCTGAACGGATCCTTATCCATTCAGAATGCATTGGGGCTGAACTGATCCGTTTTGGACCGTTTGTGAGAGCCCTGAAACGGATCTCACAAACGGAATCCAAAACGCCAGTGTGAGAGTACTTAGTCAGTCATACTGTAGATGTATTTCATGTGTGTATATACAGTGTGTGTGAATATATATATATATTCACACACAGATATAGCAGAGTTAACACACACTTGATGAGTTTTCACATTTATTTAATGTGTTATGACTAGTATTGAGCGAACTTGTTTTTTCAAGTTCGACGTACAAGGTTCGGGTTCGGATCATCTAAGAATCCCGTTATGGATTCCACTTCCACGGAAGCCCATAAGAGGCATTCCGCATTGCATGCTGGCCATAGACTTCTTTTATGATGGAATACAATACAGCATGCTTCTTATGGGCTTCCGTGGAAGTGGAATCCATAACGGGATTCTTTGCTTAGATAACCGGTGAGCTCTGGCCGAACCGGTGAGCTCTGGCAGGATGTTCTCTGTGGGATACAGTCACCTGAGATATGAATGAAGCCTTAGGCCGCGTTCACATCACTGTTCTGATCCTGTATTTAAGGCATTTGTTATGCTCAGTTCTGCACATTTTGCATCCTCTTTAGCCATTTCCGTCTGAGATTAGTTTTTTTTTATGTGTAAAAAAGTTCTACACAAAGTATTTTTTTTGTCTAAAATAAGTTTAACGTATCTCAGACAGAAATGGCTAAAACGGATGCAAAATGTGCATAACTGAGCATAAGGGATGCTTAAAATACAGGATCCGTTATTTTATATATTTTTTGTTTCTTATGACGGATAAGAACAGAAAATTAACAGTAATGTGAACGCGGTCACACTATGTGTTTTGCGAGAACACCACAGGTTATCAAAAACAGTAATAATCTGTAATGTAGCACCAATGTACCTACTTAAGGCACCGTCAATGGGTAAGGGAGGGGCTGGGGTAGAAGGTTGAAGGTTGAAGGGACCAGGAATGGTTAGTCAGAGGGGCTTGGGAAGGATCATGGGGGTCCATTTCAGAATTCTGCTATGGGGCCCAGTAAATTCTATGTACGCCCCTGATTACAAGGTGGACATTTACTTTCATATCTATTATTTCGGTAATTTTATTCCAACTGGTAATACTCATTATAATTAATTAAAAACAGCTAAAGGCTCACATAGCATTCAGTGTAATTTGCAGCCAGCTCACAATAGCTTTGCACTCACGTAGCCTTGGACCACTCAGACACATAAAGTAAGTGATATTTAGGTAGATCTGCAGACTAAAGCCGTTCCTATCAGTATGTTCAGTGTACACAGTGTACAGGGTGCAGTGAACCATTGTTATGAATCAGCTTGTAGGCTCAATAGCTTGCTAGCAATTAAAAGCACTCCAGTGAGCATGCAAATTGCAATTAGTAATGCAGGAAGAATGTGAATGCTGATTAGATGCTATAAAGTCAGTTACTTGTTAATTCCTGTCAAGGCAAAACACCGGCCAATGTAACGTTCTTGTAGTTGTTCTATATTCAATTTGATTAGATAGAGAACAAGAAAACAATTAGGACTACCATAGCCCACCCTGTATTATATGATCATATTAATGCATTGTAACAATGCTGTTAATCTCAGACCCATGTCTCTGTTTATTAATAGTGATGAGCGGCAGGGGCAATATTCAAATTTGAGATATTTTGAGAATATTTGGTAGAATATTTTCTTGATTGAGAAAATCGGCAATGTAATATGCGCGTATTGCGCGCGCAATACAGGTGTGGGTCACTTTTGCTACTTTTTATAAGCTGCTAGAAGTTTTCTGAGACTGGAGAAAATGGTTGGCACGGCAGAACAATACAATAGCTTTATATGCAGATAGAGTGCTCCAATATATTCACGATTGCGCAAATCAGCACTAATGATGCAAATATTTTGGCGCAATACGTGTAACTTCATATTTTAGCAGGTCTGACTACATATTACTGATTAGTGCACTAAGTATTGTTGTGACATCACAGCACTATGTATGTATATATAGACATTACCTAACACCCTACACTGGAACCTATCAGCTACACTATATCACTATATAACCTACATTGACTATCTCCCACTATCTAGGGGCGTAGCTAACGGCTCATGGGCCCTGGTGCAAGAGTTCAGCTTGGGCCCCCCCTTCCCTCAGTGCTTTCTGTGTCTTCTTATGCAGCACAAGGGTCTTTGGGCCCCCTTAGGCTCCTGGGCCCGGTAGCGACTGCTACCTCTGCACCCCCTATAGCTACGCTCATGTGTATTATATATATAAGCTAACTAACTATCTAATGTACTGACACAGGAAAGCACAGAGCACAGCAATGACACTGCTGTCTCTCTCAGAACTGTAATAAACTGCAGAAAATGGCTGCTGGGGAGGTTCTTATATTGTAAGGGGTAGGCAACTTTCCTATTGGTCGCTAGGGATGTTGCTAAGCTCAGACAAAGACATTTCAGCCTTCTCATTCGCCCACAAGCAAGAAGCAGGGAGGGTTTGTCTGTAGGGTTGAGCGAACCCGAACTGTAAAGTTCGGGTTCGTACAGAACTATAGGGTTTTTGGTACCCGGACATTTCCGTAAAAGTTCGGGTTCGGTGTTCAGCGATTTCTTGGTGCTTTTTGAAAGGCTGCAGGGAAGCCAATCAACAAGCGTTTCACTAGTCTGCCCTTAGAAGCCATCACAGCCATGCCATGCCATGGCTGTTTGCCAAGAGCAGCATGTAACCCAGCCTCTATATAGGCTGGAGTCACGTAGCGCCGCACGTTACTCTACTCTTCTCAGTGTAGGAATAGGATGCTGCTGCTGCTGTGAGGGAGAGATTAGGGAAGAATTCTACAGCGATTATTGAGGATGCTATGCTACATTTTTGTACCCAGCCCTGAGCCCAGTGACAGTGAAAAATAACTTTTAATCCATCTGCTAGTTCGGTGCGTGTCGGTGGCCATTTTTGTAAGTGCAGTGCACTTGCAACTGCATGTGTGCCAGGGACATTACTTTAACCACATCAGCCCCCCTAGCTTAAACACCCTTAAAGACCAGGCCACTTTTTTCAATTCTGCACTACGCTACTTTCACCGTTTATTGCTCGGCCATACAACTTACCACCCAAATGAATTTTACCTCCTTTTCTTCTCACTAATAGAGCTTTCATTTGGTGCTATTTCTTTCTTGCTGACATTTTTACTTTTTTGATATTTTACTTTTTTGATGAAATTTTTGCAAAAAATGATATTTTTCACTTTATGTTGGAAAATTTGTCAAATAAAACTACATTTCTCTAAAAATTTTCTCTAAATTTATTGTTCTACATGTCTTTGATAAAAAAATGCAATAAGTGTATATTTATTGGTTTGGGTAAAAGTTATAGCGTTTACAAACTATAGTGCAAAAAGTGAATTTCCGCACTTTGACTTTCTGAGCACCTGTCCTGTTTCCTGACGTACTACAATGCCCAGACAGTAGAAATACCCCATAAATGACCCCATTTCCGAAAGTAGACACCCTAAGGTATTCACTGAGGGGCATAGTGAGTTCATGGAAGTTTTTATTTTTTGTCACAAGTTAGCGGAAATGGATTTTTTTTTATTTTTTACAAAGTCTCATATTCTACTAACTTGTGCCAAAAATACAATTTTACATGAACTCACCATACCCCTCACAGAATACCTTGGGGTGTCTTCTTTCCGAAATGGGGTCACTTGTGGGGTATTTATACTGCCCTGGCATTTTAGGGGCCCCTAAACGTCAGAAGCAGTTTGAATCCAAATGCGTAAAATGTCCTGTGAAATCCTAAAGGTACTCATTGGATTTAGGGCCCTTTGCGCATCTTGGCTGCAAAAGTGGCACACATGGGTATCGCCGTACTGGAGAAGTAGGGCAATGAGTTTTGGGTGTCTTTACATATACCCTTACTGGGTGTGAAAATATCTCTGTAAATGACAACTTTGTATAAAATTTTTTAAAAGTTGTCATTTACAGAGATATTTCTCTCACCCAGCATGGGTATATGTAAAAATACACCCCAAAACACATTGCCCTACTTCTCCTGAGTACGGCGATACCCCATGTGTGCCACTTTTTGCAGCCAAGATGCGCAAAGGGCCCTAAATCCAATGAGTACCTTTAGGATTTACAGGTCATTTTACGCATTTGATTCCAAACTGCTTGACGTTGAGCCCTAAATGCCAGGGCAGTAAACATCACACAAGTGACCCCATTTCGAAAGTAGACACCCCAAGGTATTCGCTAATGGGCATAGTGAGTTCATGGAAGTTTTTATTTTTGGCACAAGTTAGCGGAAATGGATTTTTTTTTTTTTTTACAAAGTCTCATATTCCACTAACTTGTGCCAAAAATAAAATTTTACATGAACTCACCATACCCCTCACGGAATACCTTGGGGTGTCTTCTTTCTAATATGGGGTCACTTGTGTGGTATTTTACTGCCCTGGCATTTTAGGGGCCCCTAAACGTCAGAAGCAGTTTGGAATCCAAATGCGTAAAAATGTCCTGTGAAATCCTATAAGGTACTCATTGATTTAGGGCCCTTGTGCATCTTGGCTGCAAAAGTGGCACACATGGGGTATCGACGCACTCAGGAGAAGTAGGGCAATGTGTTTTGGGGCGTATTTTTACCTATACCTCTACTGGGTGTGAAAAATATCTCTGTAAATGACAACTTTGTATAATTTTTTTAAAAAGTTGTCATTTACAGAGATATTTTTCACACCCAGTATGGGTATATGTAAAAGTACACCCCAAAACACATTGCCCTACTTCTCCTGAGTACAGAGATACCACATGTGTGACACTTTTTTGCAGCCAAGTTGCGCAATCGGCCCTAAATCCAATGAGTACCTTTTAGGACGGCATTTTTACGCATTTTTCTTCTCACGCTTCAGGGCCCCTAAAATGCCAGGGCAGTATAAATACCCCACATGTGACCCCATTTTGGAAAGAAGACACCCCAAGGTATTCTGTGAGGGGCATGGCGAGTTCATAGAAGATTTTTTTTTTGCACAAGTTAGCGGAATTTGATTTTTTTTTGTTTTTTTCACAAAGTCTCCCTTTCCGCTAACTTGTGACAAAAGTTCAATCTTTCATGGACTCAATATGCCCTCAGCGAATACCTTGGGGTGTCTTCTTCCGAAATGGGGTCACATGTGAGGTTTTTGTACTGCCCTGGCATTTGAGGGTCACCGCAATCATTACACGTATGGCCAGCATTAGGAGTTTCTGCTATTCTCCTTATATGGAGCATACGGGTAATGAGATTTTTTCCGTTCAGCCTCTGGGCTGAAAGAAAAATGAACGGCACAGATTTCCTCATTCGCATCGATCGATGTGGATGAAAAATCTCTGCCAAAAATATGCAAGAAAAAGAGGGGCCTGGCGATTGCCAGGACATAGGGGCTCCGCCCAAACATCCATACCCACTCAGCTCCTATGTCCTGGCAAACGTGATTTCTCCATTCACATCGATCAATCCATCGGTGTGGAGGAAGACATCTTTGCCAGATTTTTGATACAAAGTGTTTGCCAAAGCATATGAACTCCAACACCTCTCCTCAGCTCACATGCCAGGGCAAACGCACTCTGTCCTGCAGAGGAGAAATCTCGTCTTGCAGCGCCGATACACTGACTTCACGTGTCTTCTGATAGCAGCAATGCTTCTCTCAGAATGCACATCAGTGCTGCGGCGTTTTCGTCGGTTGGTCCGTTGGTCTGTTGGTATACCTGGAAAATAAAGGGTGGTTATGGGGGAAAGAAGAAAAACAGGCAGCAGGCACATGACTTGAACGTTGCAAACTTTATAAAACCAGAACATTTTAAAACTTTTATAAAACATGAACATAAACGAATCTCAAGATTTTTCTTTTTCTTGCTACCTGTTTAATTTTTTTTTTTGTTTTCCATGTCACTTTTATTTTCCTAGCAGAAACCTCTCCTTTCCCATGGGACAATGTGTAAAGTGTAAATCACACAGAGATGGTGCGAAGTACATTATACGCCGTTATCCCAAGTGAAAGGAGACGTTTCTACCGTTTCACATTTCTGCTGTAGCACACCAGCACCATCCCTATGTGTTAGGGTCTCTCAAAACCTAGTGTCCTGAGAGACCCTAGAGCCTGAGTGGAAAAAAAACTACCTGTGTAGTGCTGTCCCTAGGTCCCTAAGTGTACCAGAGTGTGGTACTTCCGGAAACACTCTCCAAGGCATAGGGCAGGGTGGTCAGGACAGTCAGGACAGAAATAGCGGGTGTCACGCCTTATTCCACTCCTGCTACAGACACGACATCTTTTCGGGGTGGCGGTTGGTTTGAGGTACCCGGCACAACGCTAGGGAAGTGCCGCTCGTGTAGACGGCTAACTACACTGGTGGATGGGGCCACGGAACCTCCTGGGTACAGGAGGTTCTCGATGATCTCTTCCTGGAATTTGAGGAAGGATCCCGTTCTCCCAGCCTTACTGTAGAGAACGTAACTGTTATATAGAGCCAATTGAATCAAATATACAGACACCTTCTTATACCAGCGTCTGGTCTTTCGGGAAACCAAATAAGGGGCCAACATCTGGTCGTTGAAGTCCACCCCTCCCATGTGGAGGTTATAGTCGTGGACCGAGAGGGGCTTTTCAACGACACTGGTTGCCCGTTCAATTTGGACTGTCGTGTCTGCGTGAATGGAGGAGAGCATGTAAACGTCACGCTTGTCTCTCCATTTCACCGCGAGCAGTTCTTCGTTACACAATGCTGCAGTATACGGGCACTTTAACACCCGTTTACCCTCAATCTGTTATGTTCTTTAAGCGTTTCATGTAATTGCCTGCATCAATGTTAAGGGTGTCATTTAGGTATTGGACCACTGGGGGAGCTGGTGAGCAGGTCATATATATAGCTAGGCCAAGGCAGGCTAGTGCAGTGCAGACCCTGGAGTCTGTGGAGGCCACATGTCTCAGGCCTAGACCAGTTCAGCAGAATCTGGAGGCAATCCCTAGAGCAAGGAGGTACTAAACGCCAAGTGGAGGTAAATTATAAAGCTGGAGATTCAAGGATATAAGCCAGAAGTAGGGCATTGGGGCCTTGAAGCATCAATTCCAGTCAGGACGAGTCAGGAAGAAAGTAAGGTTCACCTGCAATTTCAAGTCCTGTATTACTGCCCTCTGTTTAACCTTGCTGGATGTAAGACCACTGCAATTTTTATTGTCTGCAAAAGGAACTGTTGGAAAGACTGCTTACTGTATCATCACTGTCTTCAGTAAAGTTTGGATTCTGTTTTCAAGTTATCAGTCTGTACCTCAGTTATTCCTACTGTAAATACGGTGTGCCACCGTTTACTGGCACTGGCGTCACGACATATCAGGGACTTAGCCATAGGCACGTTAAACCATAACACCAAGGGCACCTCACCTTCCACCTGGCTGTGTCCCTCAAGAACCCAGAGATGCCCAGAGCAGCGTGCCGGCCTCTCCATCACTGGCATTCCCCAGGTTAGTTCCTACACAAAGCCCTGACTTGGGGATGCTACATTTTGGCGTCACGAACAGGATACGCACGTTTTACTGGACTGTGAGCAAAAACGTGAACTTTGTGCCTTAACCAGTTTGCCAAGTGACAAAACGCCTGTTTGTTTATTGAACTTTGCGGACCTAAAACGTACAGAAAAGTGTCCCAAAAACTTCTAAAAAGCGCTGTGCAGTGTTGCGCTATCAAGAGGAAGAAAATCGCCACTTCACAGTGCATTTTTGTGGACTTTTATACTGTTTTACTACCGCTGCTTGCTGTCATTGAATTGATGCATCATGGCGCCCAAGATGGCCGCCTGAACTGTGGACTTATCTACTGCGCCATCACTACTCATCGCTGGCGGGAAAGCTTAGCGCCAGACTCTGCAGCGTCACCACTTTATTCAAATTTCCCAAGCTGGACTCCACCTACCTTGGACTTAGAAGAACGCAGACGCTGTTCCCGTCGGAGCAAGTCCGAAGCTCCGCCTCCAGCCCGACGCCCTCGCGGGAAGGCACGCTGCGCAAGGGATTCCCGAAGACGTCCTTCCGGATCTCGCGAGATTTGGACCGCCTGCACCGGAGTAAGTACCAACTCCTGGGAGAAATAATCCGACACCGGAGAGGGTCGCCTGGTTAGCAAGGCCCAAAAGGGGATACTGGACTCTGCCCATCGATCGCGCTCACCGGCCAGTAACCCGCCGGCGCGACATCGGACCTATCGCTATCTCTTAAAGGGACCGCTCAACCAAATAATCTGCATCATGTCGGACTCAGAAGCAGCCGAGCAGCCTGCCCCCAGGGAGCCAGTGGCCACCAACGGTATTACGCCTGTCAACATGATGCCGCTGACGATGCCATATTACTTTGGGGCTCCATGGTTTCCCCGTTATGCCGGGGAGGCTCATAATTTAAAAGACTTTCAAGACAAAATCCTGGCTCTGTTCCGACTCTATCCTATTAACCCGGAGCAGCAAATGGAGATTCTGTTAGCCCAGTTGGAAGGAGCGGCCCGTCGAGAAGTCATGTCCTGGCCCAGTTCTGAGAGGAGCACCATAGAGCAGATCTTTGACCGCCTCAGCACTACCTTTGAAGTCAGGACGGTGTCTGAAATAAAGATGCGCTTCTTCAGCAAGAAACAAAAGCCTGGTGAGTCACTCGTGATTTTGCTTTATCCCTCCAGGAGGCCTGGAGGGCTGTCATTCATATAGACCCTAGAGAGATTGACACCCAGGATCAAACTCTGAGAGAGCAATTTATTGCGGGTGTGAATAGCGAATCTTTAAAAACACAATTGAAAATGTTGTCGGCTCAGCACCCTAACAGTGTTTTCCTGGACTTTAAAGAACTGGCCATCAGTATTCTGGGACAACATCTGCCAACGGAACCAGTGGCCCATCCCGAGCCTCCTGTCCGTAATCCCAAGCTGACGGATACCAGCCTGCCAGGGGCCAGCCAAGCCGCCCAGACTCCAGTTCCTGATACAGTAGCTGCTCTGATGGAACAGGTCAATTACCTCACTAAGAGCCTGGAAAAAGTCTGCAGGAAACTGGAAGAGTGGGAGAAACCCTTAATGCTGGAAGATGAACTCCTTTTGCCTCAAAAGCCTGGCCCCCTGCGTATCAAGAAGTTTATCCCAGAGATCCTGGAAGACGTTCAAGTGACCGGTTTAGGAACCGTAGCGACCTTCCTGTAATTACTGCAAGAAGTTGGGTCACACTGAATCTACTTGCTGGCAGTTAACGAGTCACCTCGAGGCTGAGGACCGCCCCTCGGGAGGTAGAACAACAGGTCCAAGGGATCCAAACTGGATGCCCGTTATGTGGGTCCCGTCCCAAAATAAGCGTCCGGATCAATGGAGTGCCTTTTGAAGCGTTGCTGGACACTGGATCTCAAGTCACCACTATTCAGCAGTCCACCTTTAATCAGTTCTGGAGTTCCAGCCTGCTTACCCAGCCACCTGAGTCCTGGTTGGAGATAATTGCAAGCAATGGTAAGCCCATAAAGGTCCATGGATACTGGGAACCCACGCTCCAAGTGGGTGAAGCCACTTTTACCACAGCAAGGAGTGATCGTGGTACAAACCGGGATAAAGGGGGCCACCCAGTGATTGTTGGGACTAATGTTTTCAAAAATTGCTACCCTGAGGGTCCTTGAAGCTCTCCATCAGTCCCTGCCTGCAGCTTCCTCTGCCTCCAAGAAAGGTCCTCCAAAAGACCATCAGCGTACTGTATGCTCAGCAGAGGTTTGCAAATGAAGAGGAGAGATCTGCACACCGCCAGGATCGGTGATAATAGACCAGTGACTCTACCTCCAAACTCCCAAACTCTCTCCTGTGGTGCCGTGCTGTCCTGGGAGTCCAGGGTCAAGACTATCCGGCCCTGGTGGAACCTGTCCAGATGGAGAACTACCCATATGTGAGCTTTGCCAAGTGCCTGGCGACCGTCTCCCAAGGTAAAGTACCTGTCCGTCTGATTAACCTCAGCGATCATCCTGCTGTGCTACTAAGCTACTGTCCTGTTGCCCAGCTTTCCCAGGTTTCCTTCCAGGATGTCATCCGCCTGCCTGTCACCGAGCAGCCATCAGCTGCCACTCTGAGGACCTCTTCCTGCGGACTGACTCTCCAGTGCCCTGGTGGAAGGAACTCCATGTCGAGGGCGAAGCTACCCCGCAGCATCAACTAGAGGGACTCCTGAACCTAGTAAAGCAACACCATCATAGCCTTCAGTAAGCATGCAACGGACTATGGAGAGGTCAGTGTCATCCAACACACCATACCCACTGGCTCTCATCCTCCCATTAAAGAGGGTATAGACCCATACCACCAACTTCATACCAAACTGTTAAAGAGATGATCCAAGAAATGAAAGACTCAAACGTAATCCGGGACAGTCGTAGTCCCTGGGCTGCCCCCTGGTTTTAGTAAAAAAGAAAGATGGTGGCATCGGTTTTGTGTAGACTATAGAAAGATAAATCAGATCCACTCACAAAGATGCCTATCCATTGCCACGTGAGGAGTCCCCTAACTGCTCTAGGCTCCTCCGCTCTATTTCTCCACCTTAGATTTAACTCAGCGGATATTGGTAGTGCCCATGGCCCCTGAAGATAGGGAAAAGACTGCTTTCACCACCCCTATGGGCCTGTTTGAATTTAATTGCATGCCATTTGGACTGTGTAATGCCCCGGGACCTTTCAAAAAGATTAATGGAGCGGTGCTTAGGCCATAAGAACTTTGAGACGGTGCTGTTATACCTGGATGAGCGTTATCATCTACTCTAAAACGTATGAGGACCATTTAAAGCATCTAGCTGAGGTGTTTGAAATCCTTATTAAATACGGCCTCAAGATTAAGCCGTCCAAATGTCACCTGCTGAAACCTGCTGTAAAATACTTGGGACATGTTGTAAGTGCAGGGGTCCAGCCTGATCCTGATACAGTTGGCTGCTGTCCGAAAGTGGCCGGTCCCCACTACAGTGAAGGAAGTAGAAGTTTCCTTAAGCTTCGCTGGCTACTACCGGCGCTTTATCCCCACTTCAGCTCAAATAGCGGATCCAATTCAGGAACTTCTGAGGGGGCAGCCAAAAAGAGCCCAAAGACTCCTATCCCCATAGAATGGAATGAAGAAAGGAGGTTGCATTTCGGTTGTTAAAGAAGAAGTTGACTGGACCTCCTGTGCTGGGGTACCCAGATTACAGTAAACCATTTCACCTTTACACAGATGCCAGTAAGAAAAGGCCTGGGAGCAGTGCTGGCTCAGGTGCAAGAAGGGAAAGAAAGGGTGATAGCTTACGCCAGCCGGTCCTTAAAGGGAGCTGAAAAGAATGATCAGAATTATAGCTCTTTCAAATTAGAGTTTCTGGCCTTAGTGTGGGCGGTAACAGAAAAATTCAAAGACTATTTGGCTGCCACTCCATTTATTGCCTTCACCGATAATAATCCTCTGGCCCACCTGAACACCGTCAAACTGGGGGCCTTAGAACAGAAGATGGGCCTCCCGCCTTGCTAATTACGACTTCACTGTAAAAATACCGGGACTGGCGGTTCAAAGCGTAATGCTGATGCCCTGTCAGGCTCCCCACTGAGATAGCACCAGATGACAAGCAGGATGCCTGGGAAGATGTAGAGATACCAGCATTTTATAACAGGTTTGCTCAACAGGACCCAGCTCAAGCTGCTAACAGTGGAACCTCTGACCCACCATCCTTTGATAAGCCTGCATCCAGGGAAGAAAAGTGGATTAAGTTGCAATCAGAGAGTAGGTTCTCGGTGAACTGCTGGACTCTGCTTCTATCAGTGGCAGAACCCTGAAAGAATTCGTGAAAGACCCAGACCCAGAACTCCTCAAATTGTAGAAGCTAACGTCAACAACTGTTCCTTCAAAAGGCCATGTTCTGCGACGAAGCCTGGATCCAGTGTCAAATGACAGAGTGCACCAGATCCTCATCCCAACGTCAGTGATGCAGGTATGGTTCTAGAAATGTATCATGATAAGTCTGGACATTTTGGGGTTCAAAAGACTGAGGCCACTATTCAGTAGGCGGTTCTACTGGGTTGGAATCAGAGAGGACATTGAGAGGTGGTGTCGGGAATGTACAGCCTGTGCCCTAAAGAGAGGTGAACATCATGATCAGAGAGCACCGCTGCACCCTATTATAAGTACCGCCCCTCTGGAACTGGTTGCGATTGACCACGTAGAGTTAGAACCCAGTCGCTCAGGGTATGCCTATGCCATGACTATTATTGACCATTTCACTAAGTTTGCCGTAGCAGTGCCTGTGAAGGACCTGACAGCCAAGACGACCGCTGGATTGTTCTGGAAGCACTTCCTCCTGCCTTACGGCTGCCCAGAAAAGATCCTCACCGATCAGGGATCTGCGTTTGAGTCTCATCTGTTCCAGGAGCTGTGCCGACTACCAATTGCCAAAAGGTCCGGACCACGGCCTATCATCCACAAGGTAATGGACTCTGTGAAAAGATGAATCAGACTCTGATTGAAATGTTGAGAGCCGTGCCTCCTGAGACCAGAGGAGATTGGCCTAACCTGTTACCACAGCTCATGTATACGTACAATAATACTATCCATTGTTCTACTGGATACACTCCTTTCTACCTGTTGTTTGGGCGTCAGGGTAAATTGCCTGCAGATCATTCGCTGGATGTACAAGTGCTGGATGACATTAATCCCCTGCCTAAAACTGACTGGGTAGCGGAACATCAACGGCGCTTGCTTAATGCCAAAGAAATTGTCCAGGAGCGCATGGAAGGTGCCCGGGAGCGACAACAAAAAGACTATGATTTGGCGGCCCATGCAGAGCCCTTAGCTGTGGGGGGACACCGTGTGGTTGAAGAACAATCACCGTACCAGTAAGCTGGACAGTAAATGGGAGAGAACTCCCTATCTTGTGTCTGCCATCCCCTAATGCTGAGACCCATAGCTCCATGAGGTCACCAGAGAGGGTAAGAGTCCCCAAATTGTTCACAGAAACCGCCTAAAACTCTGCATGACAAAGGGCCCATTGCTGGAGACTCCGGACCCCAGTCTTCTGTGCCAGGACTTTCTGCTCAGCCTGTGGAGCCTATGCAGGCTGTGGCGGATCTAGTCAATGATGCTGAACCACTCCATTGGTTCCTCACACCCTGGTTAAATTTGTTGGTGCCCGCTCCAGCACCTACTGTGCCTTCACCTCCGGAAGAGCCGGTTCAAAAATGTCCCGGATCCAGTCTCCCTTGTAGAGGATCCCCGGCTCCTGTTGTTTCCTGACCAGGGTCTCACTGGTGGAGACCCTCCTGTTGCTCCTCTCCTTCTACCTCGGTGCTAAGGGAGGAGGAAACCCTGTGTTGAAAGGTCCACCGGATGGAACAGGGGACGTCCGCCAGTCCGTTTAGGGGACTTTGATTATACTGGTGGTGTCTCCTCCCGGGCAGTTACTACTGGAAATACCTTGTAGACGTTTGTGCGCATAGAATGGACTCCTCCACGTGAGCCCTTGCCTGTGATACACCCCCAGGGGACCTCTGTGTGAGCATCATCCTATTTAAGTTTGTGCCCAGAGATGGACTCCTAGGTGCGAGCCTCTGTGATATGTTTTTATGGACTCATTCATTTGTCATGGACTATCCTGGTATTCCCTAACATCCGCTGTGCCAGGTCAGCGCCCCAGTTCCACTTTGTATCCTGAAGAGAGAGAACGACGCCCTTGTCACCACTATTCCACCTTTTCCAGCTGGACCTGATACAAATTATGCATGTCATTCATTTGTGGTTATGTATGCCTGCATGTTCTCCTTTTGTCTTTCAGGAGATGAATCCAGCTGGGTGGACCCCTGTGGTGGAGTACGAGGTCGTACTCAGTTTAAAGCACTGTGGGGTATGCAGTATACGGGCACTTTAACACCCGTTTACCCTCAATCTGTTATGTTCTTTAAGCGTTTCATGTAATTGCCTGCATCAATGTTAAGGAGTGTCATTTAGGTATTGGACCACTGGGGAGCTGGTGAGCAGGTCTATATATATAGCTAGGCCAAGGCAGGCTAGTGCAGTGCAGACCCTGGAGTCTGTGGAGGCCACATGTCTCAGGCCTAGACCAGTTCAGCAGAATCTGGGGCAATCCCTAGAGCAAGGAGGTACTAAACGTCAAGTGGAGGTAAATTATAAAGCTGGAGATTCAAGGATATAAGCCAGAAGTAGGGCATTGGGGCCTTGAAGCATCAATTCCAGTCAGGACGAGTCAGGAAGAAAGTAAGGTTCACCTGCAATTTCAAGTCCTGTATTACCGCCCTCTGTTTAACCTTGCTGGATGTAAGACCACTGCAATTTTTATTGTCTGCAAAAAGGAACTGTTGGAAAGACTGCTTACTGTATCATCACTGTCTTCAGTAAAGTTTGGATTCTGTTTTCAAGTTATCAGTCTGTACCTCAGTTATTCCTACTGTAAATACGGTGTGCCACCGTTTACTGGCACTGGCGTCACGACATATCAGGGACTTAGCCATAGGCACGTTAAACCATAACACCAAGGGCACCTCACCTTCCACCTGGCTGTGTCCCTCAAGAACCCAGAGGAGCAGCGTGCCGGCCTCTCCATCACTGGCATTCCCCAGGTTAGTTCCTACACAAAGCCCTGACTTGGGGGTGCTACAATGCAGCCCTCTGCCCCCTTGCAAGTCTGGTGGTAATGAGCCGTTGGGGGAAGCCCCGGCGACTAGGTCACGCGGTGCCACAGCAGCCAATCTGTTCTAGGAACAAATGCTTGAAGAGGGCCACACTTGTGTAAAAGTTGTCCACGTAAAGATGGTACCCCTTGCCGAATAAGGGTGACACCAAGTCCCAGACTATCTTCCCACTGCTCCCCAGGTAGTCAGGGCAACCGACCGGCTCCAGGGTCTGATCTTTTCCCTCATAGATCCGAAATTTGTGCGTATAGCCTGTGGCCCTTTCACAGAGCTTATACAATTTGACCCCATACCGGGCGCTTGCTTGGGATGTACTGCTTGAAGCCAAGGCGCCCGGTAAAAGTGTATTAGGGACTCGTCTACGCAGATGTTTTGTGCAGGGGTATACAAATCTGCAAATTTCTGGTTGAAATGGTCTATGAGGGCCGAATTTTATGGAGCCGGTCAAAAGCTGGGTGGCCTCTGGGACGGGAGGTGGTGTTGTCACTAAAGTGCAGGAAACGCAGGATGGTCTCAAAGCGTGTCCTGGACATGGCAGCAGAGTACATGGGCATGTGATGAGTGGGTTCGTGGACCAATATGACCGCAATTCATGTTTTTAGTTATGCCCATGCTGAGGAGAAGGCCCAGAAAAGTTCTAAGTTCGGAAACTTGGACTGGTTTCCACCGGAAGGCTGGGCATAAGAGCTTCCGGGTTGTCGGCGATAAATTGAGTGGCATATCTGTTTGTTTCTGCCACGACTAGGTCATAGAGCTCCGCAGTGAAAAACAGCTCAAAAACCCCAGCGCCCGATCCTATCTGAGCTGTTTCACCCGAACTCCTGACTGGGCGGTGAAGGGGAACTAATGGTGCGGCTGAAGTTGGGGGCTGCCAATCAGGATTTGCCAGCACCTCAGGGACTCTAGGGGCTCTACGGGCCTGTCTGCGCGGTGGCTGCGACGGGAAACTACTGCACGTGCCACCGTACCAGCTTCTACTGCCCTTCTGGTGCTCGCCACTTCACCATGTTATGCGGCAGTGCTGGTAGAAGGTCCAGGACGGGCTGCGCTGCTGGTGTATGCCTCACCACGTAATCCGGCAGCGCCAGCCCCTCTGCTGCCCTTGAAGCGGATCCTGCGCAACCTGCGGTCTAGCAACACGGGGCCGGGTGCGCCTGCTTCTATCAGGGACCTCCACCTCCTCGTCAGAACTTTGAGTTAGAGAGCCACTGACCTCGTATTCTTGACTCCGCTAGATTCGTCAGATGAGGGTTCCCATTCCTCATCCGACTGGGTCAGAATCCTGTAGGCCTCTTCAGAGGAATACCCCTTGTTTGACATTTAGGCGTCTAAATTTAGGGGTATTCCCTGAGACTACCAAGAAAAAGCAAGCCTGTCTTACAATTGAGAGGGTAGCGAAGTACAGAAGCCGCTGCGATTGATAAAAGATCAAAACTGATTTTTTTATCGCCGCAGCGCTGTGAAAGGATTGTGCAGTGATTACAAAAAAAAATTTTTGTCACTGCGGCGGGGCGGCGTGGGTGAGACGCAGGTGTGGGCGACCGATCCAGGTCTGATCGGGCAAACACTGCGTTTGGGAGTGGAGGGCGAACTAAAGTGACACTAGTACTATTATATATCTGACCGTGATCAGTTCTGATCACTTACAGATACTATAAAGTACAAGCGCTGATTAGCTCTACGCTAATCAGCGAACCAGTGACTGCGGTGCGGTGGGCTGGGCGCTAGACGCTAACTACCTACCAAAGGGGCCTAAAGTAATCTAAACCTAAAAGTCAATCCTAGTGAAAAAAAAAGTGACAGTTTACACTGATCACTTTTTCCCTTTCACTAGATGATTGACTAGGTGCTGAAAGGGTGATCAAGGGGTTAATTTGGGTGATGGGGGCTGATCAGGGGCTAGTGTGTGGTGCTTGGTGTACTCACAGTAAGGTGTGCTCTCTCCTGGCTCCAACCGACGAAAAGGACCCAGGAGAGAGCACAGAAGCCATTTAATCCATCATATTTACAAATATGATGGGTTAAATGGCTTCTCATTCATTTTTAAAAGTCATCAGCCCGCCAGCGCTGCCGATTGGCTGGCAGGCTGATGACTAACTCCTCCTGCGCCTTTGCCATGCGCGATGTGCGCATGCGTGGGCGCATCTATGCGAAATCTCGCGTCTCGCGAGATCACGCGTAGATGCGTCCGAACAGAAGAGCCCGGCCGCCGCGAGAACGCGATCCTGCGTGCGGCGGTCCGGGAGAGGTTAATTCTGTTCTGGTAGCTCAGTGGAGGACAAATTCCCTTTTTTGGCCGGTCAAGTACCCCTACGGCTTGAAGTGCATACCTGGAAGTGAAAATTATTCAATTACATCAGTCTGTCACATATTTTTGTGACCTAAAGTGATTTTTTATCTGTCTGCAACAGGCACTGCATATCTGACAGTCCAATAAAACCATTAAATACTGCAGTTACCTTGCTGCTTAAAAAAAAAAGCACACTTATTTTGCTAGATAATAAATTTACGGGCTATGCTGCATTTCTGACAGTCCAATTAAACCGTTACATTGCTGCTATAAAAAAAAAATCTAATTTTTTTTGTGCTAGATAGCAAATTTACGTGCTACGCTGCATTTCTGACAGTCCAATACAACCGTAACATACTGCATTTACATTGGTGCTATAAAAAAAACACACTTTTTGTGCTAGATGATATGGACATAAATTTATAAAAATCGTCTGTTACATTATAAGGTGACATTATCCCCGTTCTGCCATATACAAATCCCTGCTCTGCATAGGTGACAGGAAGGTAAATTAGTAAAAATCGTCTGTTACATTATAAGGTGACATTATCCCAGTTCTGCCATATACAAATCCCTGCTCTGCATAGGTGACAGGGATGGTAAATTAGTAAAAATCGTCTGTTACATTATTGGGTGACATTAACTCAGTTTTGCCCTATAGAAACCCCTGCTCTGCTTAGGTGACAGGGAGGTAAATTTCTAAAAATCGTCTGTCACATTGGTGGGTAGGGTAAAGAAACAAGAAAGTAGGAGGAGGTTAACGAGTTCCTAAAAACAATCTAACCTTCACAGGGGCGCCAACGGTGATGGATATACTTTGTGCAAAGTACGGCTAGTTTATAAAATTGTGAAAGGTAGTAATTAGCAAAACAAGACAAGGGTGCCCGGCAGCTGTAGAGGTACCATTTATATAAAACGGTTAGAACAATCAAGGATACGAAAAGGTAATAAAATTATAAAAAATGCACTGTGTCGTGCACAGGTTTCCCTTAGTTATATAATAGCGCCAAGCAGACCCCCCAATTGGGTTTCAGAATGTAAATAGAATTAGAAATATATAAATATATTGCAATAGATTTGTAAAATCAAAGGAACTTAGTTCCCAAATATTCAGATGGTACTCACTTCACTAGGGGGGTTTGTCTAGCAGGTTAAACTCAAGACGCCTGAGACAAAAAAAACCCTGGCCAGGATAGCGTGTAGAAACTTAGAGGCTGAAGTCACCACTCAAATAAGGTCGGGGTTCTTCTTCAGATGCCACTTTATTTGGAATCAAGGCTCAACGCGTTTCGGGGTACCAGAAAAAACCCCTTCCTCAGGAGCACAAATATAAAATTAACAATACACATGCACGTATATATACACACCTAAACATACAGTTGATTCTTCGAAATTCCCGCTTCTTTGGTAACGGAGGGAACGGAAGTGACGTTACTTGCGTCACTTCCGGTGAAGTGGAACGCATGGTGGAACGCAACTCCTAAACCCATAAATAAAATTAAGTTTTCCATCGTCAATTCAATATATTAATACATACATTAGATTAGGGCTCATCAATATCGGTAAATATCTAGTGGGTAAGCCCAATATAAATTCCAATTGATGCCTGCGTTCCAACAGTGGAACGCACGCCACCGGAAGGATGGAGTCAAATTCTAAAATCCGGTGAGAGCGTGCGTCTCAACCAGTGAGGCGCACGCCGTAGAATAAGGCTGCGTGCGCTCAATAGGCGGGGCCACGCTATAGAGTTCTGGTGGAGGCATGCGTTTCCTTGCTGGAACGCACGCCACCAGAGCTGTGGAGCGCAAGCCGGGACTGAACATGCGCCGGACTCTATTGTGGGATGAGTCATGGCTGTGCGTTTCACGAAATAATCCAGAATACAAAAAAACACTATTTAAACTCATTGATGAAGGATATTCTACAGGAACGTTAAATAAAAAAGAAAGGAATTTTTAAAAAAATAACTACCCGTCTTTGGCAAGATTCTATTTCTTGCCAAAGATACATAAGTCCTTATCAAAACCTCCCGGTAGACCCATTATTTCGGGCATAGGTTCTTTAACCTCGAATATATCCGAATATGTGGACGGAATCCTGCAGAGGTACGTACTAGAATTGCCGTCCTATCTACGGGACACTACACATTTGATAAACACCTTGAAAACCATTCATTGGGGAATCAATTTCCATTGGGCCACACTTGATGTGAGCGCCTTATACAGTAACATCCCCCATGATTTAGGATTAAAAGAAGTTGAAAAAGTCTTAGAACAGGATCCCTTAATGGTTGGTATTCTATTTACATTCTGAAACCCAATTGGGGGGTCTGCTTGGCGCTATTATATAACTAAGGGAAACCTGTGCACGACACAGTGCATTTTTTATAATTTTTATAATTTTATTACCTTTTCGTATCCTACATTGGTGGGTGACATTTTACCATTGTTGCTGTATACAAACCCCTGCTCTGCATGGGTTAAAGGAAGGTAGATTTGTAAAAATCGTCTGTTACATTGGTCGGTGACATCAACCCAGTTTTGCCATATATAAACCCCTGTTCTGCATAAGTAACAGGGGGATAGATTTGTAAAAATCGTCTGTTACATTCTTCAGCCATAAAGTACCCCTGCACTGGATACCTGACTTGGAAATATATTCAGTAAATTAGGTGGTCTTCAGATTGTTGGCTGATCTGTACCCCTTCTTTCTTTCAAAGTACCTCTGCACTGCATAACAAACAGGGAACTTAATTAATTACAATTGGAAGCCAAATTGTGAAGCCAAAGGTAGTCGCCAACAACAATGTTTTTTTTTTTTTTTTTTTATAAATTAGGGTAGACCCCAAAACATTGGGAAATATAAAAAAGAAAACAAAGAGTAAGTGCGCTGTAAGATAACAATGGTTTGGTGAGGCTGGTATACATGTCTATTCTGCATAAGGTACGAACAAGTCCTGTGGGATCCATGCCTATTTTTTTTTTTTTTATGAACGTGAGATTGTCCATGTTGGCTGTGGACAGGCGGCTGCGCTTGTCTGTAATAACGCCCCTAGCTGTGCTAAACACACGTTTAGACAATACACTGGCTTCAAGGCCAAGGCATAAAGGTCAAACTGAGGCCATGTCCCCAATTTTGAGACCCAGAAGTTAAATGCGGCAGACCTAGTGGTGTAACTAGAAATGACTGGGCCCAACAGCAAATTCTTGAATGGGGCCCTCCTTCCCCAGTAATTTTTTCGCAACCCCTTCCTTTCATGTCGCCCCCAATCCTGTGGCTCTTAAAGATTGCTCTCTCACACCAGGCCCGGCAGCTGTCCCATCCGTTTTCTACACTGTCTATACTGCCACTGTATATAATTTCATTGTATAATACTGTTGAAGGGGTCCTGACAAAGTCTTTTAGTCCTCCTCCTCCTCCTGGATGGGCCCCTTCTGGGTCAGGGCCCCAAAGCAGCCGCTTTTCCTGCTTCCCCTGTAGCTACGACCCTGGGCAGACTCATCAGTCAGTACGTGTAGGCGTGTGCACAGATACTATTCCACCATTTTGCTGAAATGCTGCCTCTTGCTAAGACGTTCCTTATCTGCTGGTGGTGCTGGTTGTTGTGGCGTGATGACAAAGCTTTTCCACCCTTTTGGCCATGCTAACCCTGCCTTCTGAGGTGCGGGCGGTGACCCAGCTGCGTTGGCGACTTCTTCGTCCCCTGCTTTAGCCTTGTGCTTCTCTTTTTGAAATGTTCCTTGTACAGTTTTTGTTACGATTTATAATAAAAAGTCCTAATAACCGTGGAAATGTTACCCAGCAGTCTAACCGACAAATGTAATACAAGTATTTGCCTGTCATATCTGCAGCTCAGGTGTTCAGGAATTTCTGCACCACCAAATTTAGCACATGCGCCAGGCAAGGGATGTGTGTCGAACTGGCTAGGCCCAGAGCTGCTACGAGATTTCGCCTATTATCGCACACCACCAGGACAGCTTGAGGCTCAGTGACACCAACCACTCATCGGTCTCTTGTTCCATGCCTGTTCACAGCTCCTGCGCCGTGTGAGGTTTGTCCCCCAAACAGAGTTTCCCCCTGGCTGTGCTGATGTTGGTGGTGAAGGTGTTACGCTGAGCGGATGAGGAGGTGGTAGAGGAGGAGGAAGCAGAGTAGGAGGCAACAGGATGCAAAGAGAAATTCCCTGCAATTCTCGGGGGCGGAAGGACATGTGCCAAACTGCTATCCGCCTCTGGCCCAGCCACCACTAAATTTACCCAGTGTGCTGTTAAGGAGATATAACTTCCCTGCCCATGCTTACTGATCCACGTATTAGTGGTTATGTGGACCTTGCCACAGATGGCGTTGCGCAGTGCACACCTGATTTTGTCCGCCACTTGGTTGTGCAGGGAAGGGATGGCTCGCCTTGGAAAAGTAGTGGCGGCTGGGAACCACGTACTGTCAGCCACCGCCATAAAGTTTTTTAAAAGTCTCCATCCATCTCCACCAGACAGAATGACAGCACTTCAAAGGACCGGGAATTTTGAAATCCTGGCATTCAGGGGCAGGGATCGAGGGTGGGTAGGGGGGTACTTTCTCTTTCTATTTCTCTCCAGTGTTTGGGAGATAGATAGCTGAACGCTTCTATGGTATAGTGTGGAGATGCTTGGTGACGGTGAAAGATGTGGTGGAGTTGCTGCCGCATCCTCTGATTGCGGGGTGGCAGGTGCCACTGTCACTCACTTGTGCTGAAGTTTAGAACGATTATTTTACATTTTTATGTATTTTATGTTATTTTAAGTTATTTCCCTATCCAAATTTGTTTGCTGGGCACTTGTCCTACTCTTACCCCCATTTTACTTCAATTTCCAGCCCTCCAGCCCTTTCCAGGACTTTTTTAGAGCCACATTAGTGCCCCAAAGTTCGGGTCCCCATTGACTTCAATGGGGTTCGGGGTCAAGTTCGGGTCAAGTTTGGGTCCCGAACTCGAACTTTGCGGCGAAGTTTGGCCGAACCCGCGAAACCGAACTTCCAGGTGTTCGCTCAACTCTAGTCGTGGGTTCAGATGAAAAAATATCTAGAATATTTGAAAATATGAATATATATCACTATATTACCGTATTTTTCGCCCTATAAGACGCAACGGCCCAATAAGACGCACCTAGGTTTTTGAGGAGGAAAATAGGAAAAAATATTTTGAACAAAAAGGTGTGCCTTTTGGTGGGTTTTGAACTAATGGTGTTATGGGGGATCTGTGGATGGCACAGATATGGGGGATCTGTGGATGGCACAGTTATGGGGAATCTGTGGAAGGCACAGTTATGGGGGATCTGTGGATGGCACAGTTATGGGGGATATGTGGATGGCACAGTTATGGGGGTTGGTGGATGGCACTGTAGTGGGGGCATCTGTGGATGACAAGGTTCTGGAGATCTGTGGATGACACTGCTATGGGGGGATCTATTTTATTCTATGTGTCATCCATAGACCTCCATAACAGTGTCATCCACAGATCTCCAGAACAGTGTCATTCACTAAATGACCCCCCCAATAGCGCGGTCAGTGGGTATAATCAGCAGGCAGGGAGGAGGGAGGAGAAGCCGGCATCTTGCTATGCATTACAGTGGGCCCGGTACATTCTCACTATATTCTGCTACACCGGGCCCGCTAACTGCCGGAATCCTAACTGTGGGCACATGTATTGTTGTAATAAATCTTCTATTTCCACTTTACCTACTACTCTACTAATGTTCCAGGCAAAAGGCAAGAAGCAGGAGGCTGGGCCGGTGGGCGGGCGCTGACAACGTAACTCACCATGTAATGCGCCTGCTCTGCCGCCTTCAGTCATAAAATGGGCGGAGCTGGCGCATGACATAGAGAGTTACGCTGCCAGTGCCCAGTCGGCGGTATATAAGTGTGAACCCCCACCATTTGCCCCACTTTTGGGGGAAAAAAAGTACGTCTTATAGGGCGAAAAATACGGTATAAATATTCACAAATTCTCGAAGTGGTGATATTCGTGATTAAAATTAAAATTTGCGATTCGAATATTCGCGCCCAAAACTATTTATTAACCAGACATATTTTGTATGTTGAAGAAACCTGTAGGGAGGTAGCTACAATATATATCTCAATATCTGCTTAGCTCGCTGTGTCTGGGTTAACAGCTAGGCTTTGCAACCAATGTGGTTAAAATAAAAGAGGAATCATCAGTCAATAAAAAATCAGTTTGGATCTACAGCTCCTATACAGACCTTTATGTTTCCATGATAACAGACAAAAATAAACTTTCAGTAGTCTGATTTTCAATCTTCTCCTTTTTACTTCTTTTTAATGTTAACTGAATGACAAGGAACTTGTTGCAACATGCATCATTCCTCTCCTATCCTTTGTAGGACAGAACGATGACATGACCTTCTCCTTTTGGATATATTATCTTGCAAATTTTTTGTGGTTGTAGGTCCAGACATCCCATAGGAAAGGGGGATAGGACTAGAAATAGGCCATGGAATTCTCATAGGAGCTATAGCAGCTATATAGGATTCCTACATAGCATTGTATGTGAAACATTTTCAGACTTTTATCTTAATACATTTGACCAAAACTACATCTTTCTGAAGACCACATCCACTTCACCTATGTCATATTTGAAATTTGGCAAGCGTCGTACTGTAATTTTGTCTTTTAGCACAATTTATTCCACAACCCCAGCTTAAACTATGTTGTAAATGTACGCCATTGTCCTCAGAGCTTGCTCTGGTGACTTGTATTCTGGAAAATACCATCTTTACATCAGGCACAGTTCACTAAGCTGATGTATGGAAAAAATGTAATGTTCCACTGGGGTGTTTGTACACAAGTTGTTGACTTGTTGAATTCCAATGTCGACCAGCAGAATTGTGAATGCAGCTCTAGACTGTAATACATGAATATATTCACAAAGTTACCACTTTTTACGGAGGATATGTTGATATAAAAATTATCCTAAAAGTTGAGAAACATATGCTTTAAAGAGTGTGAGTGATTTTGACTAATATCCGTACCACATGAATCACAGTCACTTCATCCCACCAGACCACATCACATTGGTTGGCTGCTGAATTCTGACACCTGTGTATTTCCATATCAGTAGAACAAGACAAGCAGAAAAGATGAAGGGATCATTTTTGCAACCAGTTCTCACCTTTCATCTTTGGCAAAGCTTTGGTTCTCATGGAAATATCAAAGCAATATTAAAGACAGCAGCAAAAGAAATCTGAATAAAAAGACACTTAAAAGAAGAAATACCTTCTGGCATAAGTTCACACTTTTATGGCCCCTTCATCAGAAGATCCAAGGGCCTGGTGCTTTTTGGCCCTTTCAACACACCCTGAAAATGAAACTCAATGACGTTTGGTGACCCCCTGTGCAGTTCTCATAGAGAAGATGGACATAAAACATGAGAAGGATTTCTGTTATATTGATTTAATTGTGGGGAACTCTTGCCTCGATTGTGCTCAACCACAGAAAACAGTTTTAGGTCAACATGAGCTGATGTCCCCATCTCCATTAGTTCCATTGCATTAGCAAGGACTCCAACTAAAGTTCTTTAAAGGGAACCTGTCATCAACTTTATGCTGTCCATACTGGGGGCAGTATAAAGTAGTGACAGAAATGCTGATTTCAGCGGTGTGTCACACATCAGCTAAAAGTAAGTGGTTGCTGAGAACCATCATAATCATTGCAGCACAGGTTTTGAAAAGAGTCACGGCCTCCTGAGAAGAGTCCTGGTTATTCCTAATCTCCTGCTCTCTCGCCCATCTGCTGATTGGCAGCTCTCTCCTAGAGAGAAAGGGAGAAAACTAGGTAAAAGACTGTCAGTCATCAGCAGGTGGGCAGGAGAGCAGGAATTCATGAATAACCAGGACTCTTCTCAGGAAGATTTGACTCTTTTCAAGGCCTGTGCTGCAATGATTATGATGCTGATTGTTGGCAACCACTTAGTTTTAGCTGATGTGTGACACACCGCTGTAATCGGCATTTCTTTCAGTCCTTTACACTGCCCTCAGTACAGTCAGCATAACGTTGATTACAGGCTCCCTTTAAGTTAGGGAATGCCATGGCATGTGGTCTGCTTTAGTGCCAGTCCAACTTACATTCATAGAAACTAGCCTCAGATTCCTCAGATCTTTAGCTGAAGAACCATGGTTCAAATGAACGTTTCTATATCACAGGCTAATTATTCACATTTTTGCAACAAAATAAGTATCTAGTCTAAAACTGTTCACTGAAACTGGAAAACTCATCCAATAATATCTTTTCTGTTACAACCATCTTTAGCAAATTACTTTTGTCCTGGAGTTGTTCTCTCCTGTCAAGTGTTAGTTACTATACATCAGTTCTCCCTCATTTGTTTTCAACTAGTATTACTCCAGAAGGAGCCACGACAAAGTTTATCTAGTCCATGAACACCTTATATCTTATTCAAAAGCTTCAACATGGGCATTAAGCTACCATAGTGCTACTAAAAAAGTAAAGTTGGGGACAAATGGCCTTTACCTTGCCAAACCCTAGGATTTCACTTGAACTTGAAAGTCTAAGTCACAGAAGGGGGGGGGGGAATGCAAGGGACAAAACATTCAGAAGGACGGGTGGTGAAGGCAGCACACCCTCAGCATTACTTGTGATATACATGCAGGGAAAGTGAAAAGAAAAATATCAATAAATAAGGATGAGCACCATCTTGACAATCTGAATGTCTGACTGGAAAAAAAATATACCTCAATGTTGCTTGGGCTAGAAATGCCCAGGCAAGCAAACGTGAATGTGCTCATAAGGGTAATAGTGCAGTAAATGCAAATTTGCAATTAATCTGTACCCCCAAAATTTCAGACACTGCTCTTACCACTCTCTGGGCACCTCCACACAGGCCCACAATTAGGGCAGAATAGGTACTACTTTTGGGAAACCAAACAAATGAATGCTAAATGAGGCCCTACCTCACATGTCAACTCTCATTTGCAACCTAATAGTCTCTTCATGGGAACTGTACAATGGCTCTATTATTGCTGTTCCAAAGTTAAGCCATTTAATAACGTTTTCTCATTCTTTAAGTGCCAACATGGGCCACTATGTGTTGGAGGGAGCTCAGAGACCTGGGGCTACTGGTTCCAGTCTCAATCTTTCAAACTATTCTGCTTTTTGCTTTGATCCAGTGGCCGCTGGTCATCTACATGGTGCACATTTAAGCCCTTGATGTACTTTGAGCATACTTTGATTGTCAAATGTATGTACAGTAGATTTATTCTCCACAATGATAATCATTGTATTGGCTGTAAATGAGGCCACAACTTAACACAGCAGTAATAAATAGTAGAATACAGATTTTCAAAAATGTCACAGAGGATGACAACTCAAGGTTTTAAACTGTATTTGCTGGTGATTTTTTTCCATTTAGGTGGAAACACTCTTTTGCAGATACAACAATGAACCAGACAGCTGTGAACTTAATGTTATTTTAAGATGTCATTGACCAGAGTGGGTTTCCTGCAGAGTTTAGGGGTTTGCTGGCTGACTGTTTTCTTAATCACAGTTATCTTTGCTGCTTCTCTCTTTTTCTGTAGATCTACTGAGAAGCACTCACAACCTGTGTGTGAAAGGAAAGGAAGCAGGAATTCCTTTCGGAAGGGCGAACAATCAATCTCAGCCCAGTTTAAGGCAGATGTTCTTGGCAGGACCTTATTAGAGAACATTTTAAACTATGATCGGCTGCCAAAAACACAATTTAAATGATTTTTTGGCCCATCATTCTCATGTTGATATTTTTGTAAAAATAATTTCCATTGTGTGGCCCTAACACCTTCAGCAGGAGTGTTAGTGATTAGTGGAGACCATTAAAAGTCTTGGCAATGCTCCCCATACCTCCAGGCTTCCTTGCTGTCACGGTCACTCCCTTCTTGTGCCATCAAACATAGACGGAGAGTGCTTCTATTTCCTAATGACATTGCAAGTTAAGAGGGGCGTAGAGAAATCATAACAGTAATACAAGCTGAAGGAAACCCTCTGGGTACAATGCACAGAACATCAGACACAGCTATCAGGGCGTGCACTAGAATTCTTGTCATTTCTTAAATTCAGTTTCTAAGAACCCCGAAGGGAAAAAGTCACTTACTGTACATTGCTTATTTTTTATACCAGGCCAGAATGTGGACAAGGTCAGGTAATAAAAGCCTATTAGCCTGATTTTAATTTCTGTGTAGTCCTGGAGGAATGTTATTTTTTACAATCTTTTCTAAGTGGATGCTTCTGGTTTTATTTTAGTTTTAGTTTGTTTCACACAAATTTTCTTGCTGTTTTTGTGGGATTTTTGATGCATTTCTCTATTTTTTTTTATGGGTCCACATGATACTTAAAAGTCTTTAATTAATAATGAAATTCACTACAGACAAAAAAATTTTGTGTGCATAATTGTTTGCACTGCATTGGTGCGTTTTGTAGTGTTTTGGTCTTTGTCAAAATACGGCATGCTCTAGGTATGACATATTTTCAGGCATTTTTCCCATAAGAATCACACAGCATTTTTATACTGAAAAAAGATTTTAAATTTTTTACATTTTTCCTTTTTTATTCCTTTTTAAATCGTAACTTTTTCTAACATGCATGATTATTTCACCAATGAATGAGTGTTTCCCACTTTTATTGGGTGATCTGCGGCTCCTTCACAGGGGCAGAGGATGAAGGTTCTTACGACATATTGTTCCCGATACTCTGCCCAACAATAAAGTAGTGTAAATCTTTACACCTTTGTTGTAATTTCATTTCTTGTCCTATAAGCCAACCCCTCTCTATATGGGCACAGAGTAATGACAAAAGGAAGGCTGCCCTGCTCAGGATCCCCCTTTATTTAACTAGAGCGGAGGAATAGCAAGTAAGAGCAACTGTTGTTCTGGTGGACGTCGCCTGGACCATGTCGTTACTGTTACATACTGTAGACAGGTGGCTGCAGTATGTACGACCAGATGAACCTCCCCAACTATTTGCTGAGGGTTTCAAAAGCCAGGACCACAGTGAACAGTTGGTTATCGGGCCGGCTTTGAAGTCAGTTTTGCTTGCCAGCATACTTTGCATCAAGTTTATGAAATGTCGCACATGCTTGTTAAATTTGGAGCACATTGAAACCTAATGTTTTTATCTAGAAATGTGTCATTAGTTTTTTGGACCACCCCGCCTAGTGGTGTTTACTGCTTTTTTAAAAGTTGCAGGATTAAGTATGGAGTAAAAGTAATTAAAGGGGTTATCTGGTAAATTATTTTGATGACCTATCCTTTACCTACGCCGATAAACTGTTAGAAAAGGGGCCGCAGTCTCTCCTTAGGCCATGTGATGTCACCGTACATCGGTCACATGGCCTAGTTGTAGCTCAGCCCCATTCAAG
The DNA here is from genome assembly GCA_033119425.1 of Bufotes viridis. NCBI lineage: Eukaryota > Metazoa > Chordata > Amphibia > Anura > Bufonidae > Bufotes > Bufotes viridis. The sequence goes on along the minus strand of CM065589.1, from coordinate 61,103,646 downwards.
TCAATGGGGCTGAGCTGCAATACAAAGCACAACAGCTATACTACGCACAGCATTGTGCTTGGAAAGCTGCCGGGAGCTGGCTGCACTCCCATGAGCTCCGGAGAGTGTGGCAGCCCCCTGAAACAGCTGATCGGCGTGGGTGCCGGGACTCAGACTCCGGCAGATATAATGAAGAGCTATCCGGGGTATAGGTCTTCATTATCCAATACTAGATAACCCTTTTAACATAGCTAACCATACCTACATTCCCACCCAATTTTCAAGACTGGAGTGATGAATGTAAAAATGTTAAAAGGCACAACATTTTTACGCAAGTAAATCCAAAAAGTCGCAAAGCCCCTATTTTGTGACTTTTTGAAACCAGAATTCTGGAGTGCAGAGAGAGAGACATAAATTCCCTCATAGAGTTCAATTATACACATATGTGCCTTTCCTTAAATTTCCTTAGCACTGAAGAGATACATCATTTTGAGATACTGTCAGAGTTGTTTATGCTATATGGGGGTCATTTACTATGCTGAAATATACCTAAATTAGGTGTTTCAGGCGCAGATAGTGGCACAACAGTTAGTTGCTATCTGTGACTTCTCCCTGCTCATGTGAGGTCTTAAATTTTGGGTGTGGCATGGGTGGGGAAGAGGATGGGCAGGGGGGCTGTCTCCTTCATCATTTTCTACTCCTGTTTTAGGCGTAGAAAATGGTCTAAACGTAAGACAGCTCGGAAGTTGTCTTACATTTAGCACTGGCGCTGGATGTGCCGAAGTTGTGTGGAGGCCAGCGCCCCTTCATAACTTCGGCGGATCCACCGCCAGCTTAGGGCTTTATTAAGACTGGTGTCTAAAACGCCGGTCTTAATAAATGTGCCCCTATATATCTGGCCACCCAGTGGTTACCTTGGGAATTGCAGCCTTTCAAAGGTGTCGCTAGCTTGTTGCAGTGATGTGTGTGTGTGTGTGTGTGTGTGTATGTATATATATATATATATACACATACATATATATATATATATATTGGTAAGGCTGATTAGTCAGCCTGCATTTGTGGGAGGGGCGGAGGCTCTTCATATACGAGCCACAGCCTCACTCACAGGCGTGTGTTCTCAGGTGCACAGCTGCCGCTGAGTGTCATTAGAAAACTAGCTTCTCTGGTGGTAGGATTCTTTTCTTTGCAGCATGGAGCCAGAATGGAGCTTGTTATTTTGCTCTCTGCTACCATAGCATGCATAATACGTAAGTAAGTTGGGCCGGGGCCGTCTCTCCTGGCCGGTCGGAACTGACTTTGCTAGCAAACGGGAGGCCTCGCCTCAGAGTCTGCTACCTCAGGTTTGTTTGTTGGGGCTAAATATTTATATTCTTTTTAACTTTGTTTGTTTGGTAATAGGAGTTAGTTACTATAAATCTTACAAGATTTACTTTGTTTTGTTTGTCTCGTATGAAAAGTTACTTCAGCCGGTTTGCGTAAAGGAAGAGTTACCCGGGCTGCACGTGATGTCATGTTTAGAGATCGGATGCAGCTGTTATTGTTTAGGCCTCTTGCTGTAGCGGTTCCTTGCCATGTGTCTCCCCCCTCGCCCCGCTACCACCATCTTTAGACTTCACGTATTTCACTGCTCTATGTACTTAAAAACCCTGCCGCATTTTTATGCTCTGCTGTTATCCTGAGCGGCATTTACACTTTCGGATTTTATTTCATGTCTCATGCTTCTTATGCCTACTATTGCACCATGCTTCATACGCCTCAGATGCATCCGCACGTCTTTTACTGTCACAGCCTTTCCTACTCTGCTCATTCCCAGACCAGCCTTTCCATTTCGCTGTTACGCTATGTTTTACTCCCTGCTCACCTGAGCTGTGTCCACATGTCTGCTATTTTCATCATTCTTCACCTGTTAATCACATTCAAGCTGCGTTCACCTGTTGGCTGTTGCATCACATTCCGTACCCAGCCGACATCCGGATCCGTATTACACGTCTGTTATTACATGTTGTATACTCGGCTTACAGCTATAGCTGCTACTGTTACTCCATTTTTATTCTCTGAACACACCACACTGGTGTTCACACTTTGCTCCACTCACAACCAGAGCTGCGTTCATGCGCCAACTGGTATACCGTGTTTTCTCTGCTCACAGTGAGAGCTCTTTTTACACATCCGCTGTTACAACATGTTCATACTAGGCTTGTTTCAGAGCTGCATTTACGTTCACTGTTCCATCATGTTTATGCTCCACTCACATTTAGAGCTGCTATTCTACCAATTTTATTCTTGGCCACACCCAGAGGTACATTCACACTTACGCTGTCAAATCATTTTTTGCACTCCACCCACGACCAGAATTGCATTCATACGTCTATCGGTATATCATGTTTGCTCTACTCGCACCCAGAGCTGCGTTCACACGTCCTATGCTACTACAGGTTCTTTCCAGGCCCATTTCAAGAACTGCATTCACGTCGCTGTTACATCTATGTTATGCTCCGTTCACAACCAGAGCTGCTGTTATACCAAATTTCATGCTTCTGCTTATACCCAGAGTTGTGTTCACACTTCTACTGCTACACCAGGTTGTATACCCCACTCACCAAAGCCGCTTTCCATGTCTGCTGTCACATCAAGTTAATATTCCGTTCACATCCAAAGCTGCGTCAGCATGTCTATTTTTACATCTTGTCCTATACTCCATTCACTACTAGAGCTGCGTTCACGTGTCTGATTTTGCATCACGTCAATACTCTGCTCACTTTCAGATTGCATTTAGACGTCTGCTTTATACCATGCTTTTCATACTCTACCCATACTCAGAGCTGCACCCGTACCATGTTTTTTAGGTACCACTCACATCCAAAGCTGCTTTCACCCATTTGTTTTTACATTATGTGTTGTACTCTGCTCCCACTCAAAGCTGCATTCTCCTGTTCATTGCTACGTCATAGTTTTACTCAATAATCTCACCAGGGCAGTCTGCACCCACCGCTCTGGTACCTCTCTCCTGACAAACATAACTGCATTCTTTTCAGGCTTATGTTCCTTTCCTCGGTGGTCTGTTACATTCCATAGGCCTACTTTTCGCTTCACTTCAGAAAATTTTATTTTTTTATTTTGGTCTTCTTTAATCCTGGTTCATATTCACTCAGACTGGTCTCCTTTTACTTCTGGTTCGTATTCACACAGATTGGTCTCCTGCCCCAGTTCACCAAACAGCTCCTCAGCGGAGGTCAGTGGGCCAATAAGAGTAAGTTTCCTGCTATGTTTTCACAAGCTGTTTATTTGTTTGTCATGATTAGAGACTTCTCTTAGCGAACTTGCAATGCCTCAGGCTCTTGTTTTTCTCCCATCTCTGTTTCAATTTATTTTTTATGTTTTATGGTTCGCGGTGGTTAGTGTTTTATGTATGCACGTGCTTTGAAATGTCCATATTTTCAACGCCTGTTGGCAGTTATGTTTCTTAGGCCACCTCCTAGCCAATCCAATCATTCAAGTTGCTGCATATCCCATCAGGTCTGGCTTACGTTTTAATTACTTATCGTCACAGCAACGTCATCCAGATTAGTCTCTCGACTTCGGGGGCCCTATGACTGATCCGACCTCACGGCTCCGGGGGCCCCATGACTGTTTTTCATGTTTTGTTTGTCAGGGGTACGACATGGTTGTAGGCTGGTTAGTGTCCCAGGTTTGCTGTTGGAGGGGGTCATGGTTATGCGAGTCCCCAAGGCATTCTGGTGCTGCATAAGTGGTTTATTTAAAAAAAAAAGACATAAGAGGCTCGCACAAGTGGCTCTTCGCTTATAGGACCACACGATTGGCACCGACACTTGTAGTTCGCGCGGTCATCTGATACTTTTCTGCCATAAGAGACTCCCACACATGGCTCCTGCCATAAGAGACTCGGACGCATGGCTCCTGCCATAAAACTCGCACGCATGGCTCCTGCCATAAGAGGCTTGCACGAGTGGCTCTTCGCTTATAGGACCTCACAATTGGCACCGACACTTGTAGTTTGCACGGTCATCTGATACTTGTTCCGCCATAAGAGGCTCGCACACATGGCTCCTGCCATAAGAGACTCTCACGCATGGCTCTTGCCACAAGGGACTCACACGCATGGCTCATGCCACAAGGGACTCGCACGCATGGCTCATGCCACAAGGGACTCGCACGCATGGCTCATGCCACAAGGGACTCGCACGCATGGCTCCTGTCACAAGGAACTCGCACGCATGGCTCCGGCCAGAAGGCACACAAACGCATGGCTCCTGCCACAAGGGACTCGCACGCATGGCTCCTGCCACAAGGCACACGCATGCATGGCTCCTGCCACAAGGGACACGCATGAATGGCTCCGCCATAAGAGTGGCACTTGGCTTAGAGGATTTTACAATTGACATCGACATTGGTAGTTCATACGGCCATCTGATACTATTTTCCATGGCACACCTTTCAGAAGTTTTCTTTTGCTAATTTCTATTTTACAGATTAGTATTTGCGGTACCCCATGTCTTTGTCTTTTTAGGTTATTGAGTTCCGGTTTATTACTAAACCCGTTGGGTTAAGCCCCAATCTTTTCCCAAGCTGTTCTAAATTCTTAAAGAGGTTGTCCGGTCCTAAAATCAAAATTATTTTTATGTGCTCCTAACACCCCTCACCATGCATACATATGCCCCCAATACCTGTTTTTCATGTCTGAGGTTCCCTTTCTCCCTGGAAGACATCAGATTATCCTGGCAGATCTGTTTACTTTCTCCCCTTCTTGTTTTGTTGAATATATAACTTTATTGATACACAAGCCTGGCTGCACTGCACAGAGATGAGTCACAGGCTGGCCACGCCCCCACACTGCTCTGCATGCAGCAGCTACACCCATTACAACTCCTGTGTCCATCTTTCTGCACACAGACATGAATCGACTTCTCAGTCAGTGTCTAAATCCCATTACTGACTGTCCACAGGCTCTTCCCTCATCATCTCCAGAGTGTGAAAAACAGCTTGAATCAGCCAGCGTATCCAATCATATATGTATCTAATCCTATAGTGTGTGATACAGCCTGCAGAGCGGTGTATCTAATCCCAACACTGACATTGCTAAAATGTGTATCTAATCCCATTTTGTATGATCCTGTCTGCTGAGCTGTGTATCTAATCCCTTATGCACACCACCGTATCCATTTTGCGATCCACATTTTTTGCAGTCCCATTGAGTTCGATGGATTTAAGGTGCTCATTTTGAGGACCAGAATAGGACATGTTCTGTTTTTACTGGAACTGATATGTCAGTTCTGCGACAGATAAAACATGTCCTATTCTGGTCTCATAATGCAGATTGAAAACCCATAGAAGTCAATGGGACTGCAAAAAATTGTGAATCGCACACGGACAGTAACCTCATTTAGCGGATCCGCGACTTGCAGACTGCAAAACAGATACGGTTCTGTGCACGAGCCCTATCACTTATACTGAGCGCCCATAACAGCTATATCCCCAGTGTCCCCATAATAGGGACGTCCACAGTGCCCCATAACAGTGTCATCCACAGCGCCCCCATAACAGTGTCATCCACAGCGCCCCCATAACAGTGTCATCCACAGTGCCCCCATAACAGTGACGTCAACAGTGCCCTCATAACAGTGACGTCCACAGTGCCCCCATAACAGTGACGTCCACATTTCTCCCATAACAGTGACATCCATAGTGCCTCCATAACAGTGACATCCACAGATCCCCCATAACAGTGACGTCCACAGATCCTCCATAACAGTGACGTACACAGCACCCCTATAACAGGGACGTCCACAGTGCATCCATAACAGTGACGTCCACAGTGCATCCATAACAGTGACGTCCACAGCACCCCTATAACAGGGACGTCCACCGTGCATCCATAAGTGACCTCCACAGATCCTCCATAACAGTGACGTCCACAGTGCTCCCATAATAGTGACGTCCACAGGCTCTGCTGTTTCCACCTGCTGCGCGTACCGGAGGGTCCCTGGAGGGGCTCCTTACCCGGCGCCTTACCCCTCTGGACTGAGGCGTGCCGGAGGCCTGGTCCTCCGCGGCCGGCGAATAGGGGGGGCTGTCGAGGCCGAATCCCCTGACCTCGGCAGCATTCCTCTAACTATCTCCTGGAGCCATTCGGGTCCCCTGATCTCCGCCACCGCTCGGAGCTGCGACAGCAACGCCTCTACAGAAGCCATTATGGGCACAAAGGGAAGCACCTCAAGAGGTAATGCAGCAGCAAGGACAGGGGCTGCTGCAAGACTGCTATCCCATGTGAGCTAATCCCATTCCCGCCCCTCACTGCCCCTTATAAGCCCTAAACCCCACTCCTAACGGCTTAACGCCCCCCCACCTCCATTAACCCCGAGCATCCCAACCCACTCCCTCCAAACCCTTGTCATGCCAGGCCTACCCCCAGTCCTGCAGCCTTAAGTCCGGCCTGTGCTTCCATAACAGTGACGTCCACAGCACCCCCATAACAGGGACGTCCACAGTGCATCCATAACAGTGACCTCCACAGATCCCCCATAACAGTGACATCCACAGTGCTCCCATAACAGTGACCTCCACAGTGCCCCATAACAGTGACCTCCACAGTGCCCCATAACAGTGACCTCCACAGCACCCCCATAACAGGGACGTCCACAGTGCATCCATAACAGTGACGTCCACAGTGCCCCCATAACAGTGACGTCCACAGTGCCCCCATAACAGTGATGTCCACAGTGCCCCCATAACAGTGACGTCCACAGTGCCCCCATAACAGTGACGTCCACAGTGCCCCCATAACAGGGAGGTCCACAGTGCATCCATAACAGTGACCTCCACAGATCCACCATAACAGTGACATCCACAGATCCCCCATAACAGTGACGTCCACAGTGCATCCATAACAGTGACGTCCACAGTGCATCCATAACAGTGATGTCCACAGCGCCCCCATAACAGTGACGTCCACAGCGCCCCCATAACAGTGATGTCCACAGCGCTCCCATAACAGTGATGTCCACAGCGCTCCCATAACAGTGATGTCCACAGCGCCCCATAACAGTGATGTCCACAGCGCCCCCATAACAGTGATGTCCACAGCGCCCCCATAACAGTGATGTCCACAGCGCTCCCATAACAGTGACGTCCACAGTGCCCCATAACAGTCACGTCCACAGTGCCCCATAACAGTCACGTCCACAGTGCCCCATAACAGTGACGTCCACAGTGCCCCATAACAGTGACGTCCACAGTGCCCTATGACAGTGACGTCGACAGTGCCCCATGACAGTGACGTCCACAGTGCCCCATGACAGTGACGTCCACAGTGCCCCATGACAGTGACATCCACAGTGCCCCATGACAGTGACGTCCACAGTGCCCCATGACAATGACGTCCACAGTGCCCCATGTCAGTGAGGTCCACAGTGCCCCATGACAGTGAGGTCCACAGTGCCCCATGACAGTGAGGTCCACAGTGCCCCATGACAGTGAGGTCCACAGTGCCCCATGACAGTGAGGTCCACAGTGCCCCATGACAGTGACGTCCACAGTATACAGTATAGGAATACTGAGGGGGCCTTCCAGCTCTCTCATGGAATGTCACCCAGCTTTCCTGGTCTCCTGAGGAGAACATATCTCAGTGCGGGAACATATAGAGAAGTCATCAAATGATTTAGCCATTCAGGAGTTTAAGTTCTCATAGGAGCTGCAACCCGGCTTTCTAAGACTCTTGAATGGCCAAATCATTTGACTTCTCTATATGTTCCTATACTGATATATATTCTCCTCAGGAAAGCTGGGTGACAGCCTGTATACCACACAGCTCTCCTAGGAGCTGCCACCAGGCTTTCTGTGTGTGGTATACAGGCTGTCACCCAGCTTTCCTAAAAAAGAACAGAACCTAGAACTTGCGGAATGGTAAATGCCCGGATGGAGCACGGTGCAGGAATGGCCACCAGTTGTGGCTAGCAGGAGGATGATGGGCTGATTGTCCTACCTCCACCGCTGCCTGTGCTCCCGCTCAGCTTCCCCCTCAAACTAAGATCAAATGCAGATGTCCGAGGAACACAGATGCCGGGCTGGATTCCTGCTTAGTGCTATGACGCAGTGCGCTTCCTTTAGCCGCTACTGTACACTAATAAACTGGTATGATCTATAGGAGTGTATTAGTGTACAACCAATGACGCCATGCGCTCCTGCACTAAGCAGGAATCCAGCCTGGCATCTGTGTTCCTCGGACGTCTTATAACCCCTCTTCCCCCATGGAGGCTCTCTCACCGGCAAATGGGCTCTGATGTCTGCCCTCAGACATGGACGCTGGGCCCCGCAGTCATGTTCAGGAGACTGGGGGACCACAGAGGAATCTCCCGCCTCCGCTGTGGGTCAGTCCCAGCCTGCTCCTGCACAGCGCTTATATTGCGCTGTACAGGAGTCAGTACAGGCTTCACATAGAAGCCTGCACAATATAGACAGTGGTACTGCGCATGCTCACTAGCGTTAAGCCTAGTAAGCTGTGAAGACGGCCGGGCGTAGCTTTCTCCAGCACGAGGCGGTGACGTCACTCGTAACAATCCGTCTCCTGCTGGAGAAAGGAAGACAAGAAGACAGACTTCAGCCGGAAGCAGAGAAAAGCCATCTGGAGGGACCACGTGACCGGGAGGCAGATCTCAAGAACGGCTGCACTGTGGAAGGTAAGTATATGTGCAATAATCTTTCCTCCACAGGTTCGATTCAAAGAGCAAAAAAAAGGTTAAGCCCGGAGAACCCCTTTAAGGTTCGCATTCCGGCGGCTGCCCGGCCCCATGGGCCCCTGGTGGTTGCTTCGGCCCCATGGCTTCATGGGTCCGACCAATGGTTGTCTGTCCACCTGTGCAGCTATGCTTTTGGTTCTGAATGACTCACATCTTTACTTGCTTGCCAGCTTATGTTATTTAGGTTCCATTTTAGTTAATGTCCATTATCTCCATTTTCTGTCACGTTTCCCTTCATCTTTTCAGGTCACGCAGTTAAACTCATGTTGGGGGTCACCTTCCACGTCGGTCAGGTCTCATTCCTAACGATATTTCACCTGGCATCTTATTCAGGCCACGTAGTTTATCTTAGATATCGCCTGCCACATCGGTCCGGCTCATGGTTTAATTTCACCTGCACCTTATTCAGGTCACTTATTATAGTTACAATTTCTTGATAAAAAATAAATAAATAAAACTCGGCCCCATGGCTTCGGGGGCCAGATGACAATTTCGGCCTCATGGCTTCGGGGGCCCGATGACAGCTTCGGCCCCATGGCTTCGGGGCCCGATGACAGCTTCGGCCCCATGGCTTTGGGGGCCCGATGACAGCTTCGGCCCCATGGCTTCGGGGGCCTGATGACTGTTTTTAGTCCTGCTGGGCTGATTGCCTGGTTGGTTGTCCATCTGTGCATCTAGGCTGATTTGGCCCGTATGTATCACATACATACCTGCTTCCCTAATCTCCTAATAATCCATGTTGATCGCCTACTTTGTTTTTGTCCGCAAACTGGTGCGGTTCTCCCTACAGCATCATTGTCATGTCTTAAGCAGATATTTTGTCTTGCTTTAATTGTTCATGCTTTCGTTCAGGTCCTGCCAGAGGAGGAACAAGTAGGCTAGTTCCCTCTAGCATTTCAGTCTCGGATCATAGTCGATCATATCTTGTCAACCAGGTCCCCGCGCAAAGTCTTTGCCTTTTTACTATGACCAGGAACTAATTTTCGCCGGTAGCTTCATTGCAATTGCATTCCCTCACTTATGGGAGGTGTGGGGGGGTTGCTCTGGTAGACAGCGGTGCGGGTGCAGTATAGAGGCAAAGAGAGTCCAGGTAGTGCAGCAAACAGTGTTTTATTTCACACTTGCACAAACAAAACTCAAAACAGTCACTTAGTGTTACTTCACACACAGCAAAAACTTGAGGCAAAACAAAAGTCCAAGACTGAATCAAATTCACCTGTGTGGTTTAGGTGCGTGTTCACACCTGGCTGTCAGCCCAGCCGCAGGAAAGTCCAACCTCAGGCTTCCAGGCAGACTGCACGCCTCTTTGCAAGCTCTTGCTTCCAGCCCTGAGAGCTCCACGGAACACCAGCAGTTTCCAGGTTAAATCACCTCAAATCCTAGGTGTCAGTTCACACCTGGCTGAATGCTCAGCAACACAAAAAGTCCACTGACCGTCTTTACATGGCCTGCTCTTCTGACACACAGGTCTCAGCTTTTCAGCCCAGCACAGGGCTCAGATCCCAAACACAGAGAGCGAGTTTGCATAAAACCCAGCTGTCTTTTAAAGGCACCTAGGCATTAACCCAAAAAACCCGGACCGGCACCTAAAATCCGGTCCAGTATTTGCCCGTCACCTGGCTGCAATCAACCCAGCAGCACAGGCTGAGAGGAAAATACCTGTTTTTTACCACCAAACCTCTCACTGTGTCACATACCCCCTTTGTTCAACCCTGAGGGGTGAACACACGCCAGACAGTATACCCAGAACCGGGCACTCGCATTTCCCTGTAACTGCCCTGCTCTGTGTTCCACTGAAAATCTAAAGTTCTGAAGTCACCCGAACCCTCTGGTGACCCAGGACTTTCCTTCTTTGTCCAGATGGGGACAGGCTGCGGCCAACCCCATATCACTCCTTCAGAGATGGCTTGTCGCCGAGCCACGGGCACCTGGTACGGCTTTAACCAGACTTTTGCCTGGGGCTCAGTGACAATATCACGGTGAGTTATGGAAGGGCATTCAGGGAAATCACAGAACACCTCTGTGTTCCGACTAACAAACTCCTTGGCTCTCTGAGTCTGTTCAGTGGAAAGGCTGCCAGTAATTTTATCTGTGGCAGCCGCTTCCTGTTAGCAGACAGAGGGACCGGAATCTCTTTCCCTAGATAAACCGGCCGCGGGTTGTTCTCAATACAAGTCTCTCTAACCTTCCAAGGTTTCCGTAAATTTACATGGTAGACCGGCTCCGGCTTTTGCAGTCCTGGCTGGTGTACCTTGTAATTTGGGTCTCCAACTTTCTGTGCTATTTTATAGGTCCCCTTCCCCTAGCGCTGTCCTTACTGTTCACAGGTGGCCCAACAACCAAAACCGGGTCCCTTTGGCTACGGACCCCAGACACTCGATTGCAGGTCCGGCTTTGGCCTTGCTGAGCCACCTTCCTATGTTTTCTACCTATCCTATTTAGGGGGACTGTCTTCCCCTCACCCAGCGGACCTACTGTGGGTCCCTCTGCCTTGGGTTTCTGGGGTTCTAACACCTCACCTGGGCTAGGCCTCACTACTGGAAGTTTTCCTACCTGTCTGGGAACTGTATGTACAATGGCCGGCCACAGGGCTGGGAACAATGGAAAGTCTCTTCCTATTATCACATCATAGGGCATACTCGTGGTTACAGCCACCTCATGGACCTGCCTGCCGACACACGTGCTTACAGACAACAGAGCAGTGGGGTATTCTATTAAATCTCCATGAATGCTGAAAACCCCGACTCTCCGGCCTGTAAACTCTGTGGGTCGCACCAGGAAGCCCTCACCAGGGTCACCTGACTCCCCGAATCCAGCAGAGCTGCCACTGGAGTGTCTCCCACCTCCACCCGACACAAATGTTCATCATGGTTAACCTCTGACACATCGACCCTTCTGGCATACAATGACTGTCGATACCCAAAGTTCACATCCATGGGCTCACCCAGGAGGGGACAGTTGGCCCGTACATGGCCAGGCTCCTGGCACCGCCAGCAGATTATAGAGTCCTGATCCCCAAAGGGCACATCCCGTGCGGTCTTTCTCAGCTCAGGCCGCAGGGTCTGGGGAGGGGATTTTCTGGGTTTTATTACTCCCTTCCCCAGAGTCCCCCTTAAGTTCCTCAGTAGCCCCATAACGTTCGACCAGGTCCACCATCTCCAGGGCACTAGTAGGAGATGTCTGGCCAACCCAGCGCTGGAGGGGTAGTGGCAATGCCCTCCAGAATTTGTCAGCTACAATACGGTCCAGCATAGCAGTGGGACTAAGTACGTCAGGCGGTAGCCATTTTTGTAAGAGTTTTAGCAAATTGTAATACTGGGGTCGTGCTGGCTCAGCTGGGTTAAACTCCCACTGATGTACCCGCTGGGCCCTGACCAACACATTCACCCCCAGTCTCGCCAGGATCTCACCCTTAACCACAGAGTAGTCTGTTGCTTGGTCGTCCGGTAAATCAAAGTAAACCTGTTGGGGTCCGGACGCCAGAAACGGAGCGATGACCTCTGCCCACTGGTCTCGGGGTAGTCTCTCTCTCACGGCCACCTTTTCGAACATTGCCAAGTAGGTTTCAACATCATCTGTCGGTGTCATCTTGGGAACGGCCGTGCGGACTGCTTTCCGGGCATCGTGCACTCCCTGAGGCATCCCTGACTTTTCTAGCACCATTACATGTTGCAGCAGCCGCTGGTTCGTGTCCTGCTGTCGCTGATTAGCCTCTAGCAGCTGTGCGACGGCCTCTTCATGTCTTTTTTGCTGTTGTGCGATGGCCTGCTGTTGGACATCCATGGCCTGCTGTAGCTTTAAGTTGGCCTGGACAAGCTGCTTTATCATCTCCTCCATCTTGTCCTGTGTGGGTGGTTGCAGCTTGGCAGGCTTAGTCCAGGACATACAACAGTGCCCAAAAGAAAAAAAAAATGCTACAAAAAGTTTTGGCTTCCCGCCAGCCTCACTGCAATTGCCCGCATCCGACACCAAATGTGGGGGGGTTGCTCTGGTAGACAGCGGTGCGGGTGCAGTATAGAGGCAAAGAGAGTCCAGGTAGTGCAGCAAACAGTGTTTTATTTCACACTTGCACAAACAAAACTCAAAACAGTCACTTAGTGTTACTTCACACACAGCAAAAACTTGAGGCAAAACAAAAGTCCAAGACTGAATCAAATTCACCTGTGTGGTTTAGGTGCGTGTTCACACCTGGCTGTCAGCCCAGCCGCAGGAAAGTCCAACCTCAGGCTTCCAGGCAGACTGCACGCCTCTTTGCAAGCTCTTGCTTCCAGCCCTGAGAGCTCCACGGAACACCAGCAGTTTCCAGGTTAAATCACCTCAAATCCTAGGTGTCAGTTCACACCTGGCTGAATGCTCAGCAACACAAAAAGTCCACTGACCGTCTTTAAATGGCCTGCTCTTCTGACACACAGGTCTCAGCTTTTCAGCCCAGCACAGGGCTCAGATCCCAAACACAGAGAGAGAGTTTGCATAAAACCCAGCTGTCTTTTAAAGGCACCTAGGCATTAACCCAAAAAAACCAGACCGGCACCTAAAATCCGGTCCAGTATTTGCCGTCACCTGGCTGCAATCAACCCAGCAGCACAGGCTGAGAGGAAAATACCTGTTTTTTTAACCACCAAACCTCTCACTGTGTCACAGAGGGCATAAACAGAATCTTGTATATTGTGGCTTCGTAGCTTCTTGCCGCACTGACCTCAGACTCCCTACAACCACGTTGAATCGGGTTTTGGACAAGGTCCAGCATTCCCTCACAGTAGAAGATTCAGTTAGTAGGTCGGTCTTCACGTCTTAGGCGTTAAAACAATTTTTAGGGGTATACAGAAGAACAACGCGTTGACCACGGCTAGCAGATAGCTGTCGTCTGGGGATCTATTCTGGATCAACTTGTAGGAAACAGGCTGAACTGGATGGACAAATGTCTTTTTTCGGTCTTATATACTATGTTACTATGATTCTCTTCCTATCTACATGATTCTTTTTGGCCCTCATTCCTGCATAGTCTATGCAGTCAGGTTTCGGTTCTACGATCTCCTGAGGCTAGGGCATTGCCAGTACTCGCACTAGAACCAAAACTTTACAAGGTTCAGTTGGTTTTTCATGATTGATTTCACAACATATTCCCAGTCCTCCATTCCGCTTTGGGGCAGTATCCGCAATATTGAGCATCATGTCTCCGGCCTTGTCATCCACAAGATGGGTTGTAGGTCTCCCTCTGGTCTTGCCTCATACACCCCGAATTTTCGCTCAAGACTCCTGACGCCTTGCAGTTGGCTTGGGGATTAGTTTGCACATGCCATTCAAGTTCCTTTTCTACCCTACTAGGCTTGTTTGTTGCCCACTTATAGGCCTACCCACGATTATGGCTTAGGGCACACAACAAGCCATTTAGTCAGGTTAGCTAAGACACGCCTAGCTGGGTTAGGTTGTTCCCCTTGTTTCTCTTCCTAGGGTTCTTCGGATATCTCTTGGCCGTAGCCATGACCACAAGTTGGTAAGGCTGATTAGTCAGCCTGCATTTGTGGGAGGGGTGGAGGCTCTTCATATACGAGCCACAGCCTCACTCACGGGCGTGTGTTCTCAGGTGCCCCACCCTCCCTCCCTCATCTTCTCATTTCCACTGGGTATGCCCACTTATAGGCCTACCCACGATCATGGCTTAGGGCACACAACGAGCCATTTAGTCAGGTTAGCTAAGACACCCCTAGCTGGGTTAGGTTGTTCCTGTTGTTTCTCTCCCTAGGGTTTTTCGGATATCTCTTGGCCGTAGCCATGACCACAAATATATATATATTATCATGAGAGGCTAGCTAAACCCTTGAAAGATTATCACAGTACAGTAGCTATGTGATTTACCTCTACGATGTCACTGTAGAACAGCTGCCTTACTGCTCTCTCAATATAAAGATTACATCTTGATACCATTGATCTCTGCTTCTTACAGGAATGGCATTGACCTAAATAGTCATCATCATCAATCAACTGCAATGAAGACCATGTAAAAGAATGGCGGTAGAAAAAAGAAAATCTTGTTTAAGATCTAAGTAACTGTTTAGTAATAATTACTTGAGCTGATAATTACTCTGTGTGGTGACTAAATAAAAACTGCAGGCAATAGGAACAGAATAATGATCGCACACAGGTAAGAACATGAAAAACATTAAGACAACAAAATCAACATGTAGGAATGAAAAGGATACCAACGTGGCAACAGTAACAGAGGACTTGTGCACAACACAGACATCTATGTCTCTGAACTAACAAATTAGTTGCCCCCGTATACCACCATGTAGTGTTTCTGGTCCCCTAGAAGCAGGGCCGGGCTGACACAGAGGCTGGGGAGGCTCCAGCCTCAGGGCGCAGGCAGGGGCCGGCCCGGGGGGGGGGGGAAATCACAGGGGGGAACCACTCAGCACTCCCTCCTGTCATTCCCTGATTGTAGCGTGACCGAGCTCTGTCCGGTCCGCAGGTACAGAGAGCATCAGTCTCCTGTACCCGGCCGGACTGACAGGAAGTGCGCACACAGTTTGCACTTCAAGTCAGTCGGCTCGGTACAGGAGACAAAAGCTCCTCCTCCTGTACCCGTGGAGGTGCAGACCATGCAGAGCTCGGCCACGCTACAGCAGAGGTAGGAGGAGAGGAGGGGGAGAAGAGCATGACAACATGGGGGGCAGAAAGCATGACAACATGGGGGAGGGGGAGAAAGAGCATGGCAACATGGGGGGGGGAGAAAGAGCATGACAACATGGGGGGGGCAGAAAGCATCACAACATGGGGGGGCAGGGGAGAAGAAAGAGCATGACAACATGGGGGGGGGGAGAGAAGAAAGACCATGACAACATGGGGGGAGAAGAAAGAGCATGACAACATGGGGGAGAAAAAGAGCATGACAACATGGGGGGAGAAAGAGTATGACAACATGGGTGGGGGTGGAGAAGAAAGAGCATGACAACATGGGGGCAGAAAGAGCATGACAACATGTGGGGGCAGAAAGAGCATGACAAGAAGAGGGGATTATGACAAGAGGTTGGGAGAATGACAAGAGGGGGAGAGCATGACAAATTACTATGTGGGGGCACTGCTGTCTGGTTGAGGGGGGTGTGGGGGACATTACTATGTGGGGGGCAGTGTGGCGGACATTACTGTGTGGGGGGCAGTGTGGCGGACATTACTGTGTGGGGGACACTACAGTGTGGGGTGGCATTATACAAAAGCTCTGCAGATGCAACTCCCATGTACTGGGTCACCACAATTTGGGTGGTCATTCACTAAATGAACCCTGTTATGGGGAGAATCTGTGGATGACACATATTTGTCATCCACAGACACCCCCCCCCCCCAAAACAGGGTTAATTTACTGAATGACCACCAATAGAAGAGGCCACCTTAGAAATCAGAATGCTACCCTGGACATGAGCATATGTTTAGCTCACAGGGCTTAGAGGTGGTGACAGAATCCCTTTATTGTGGCATCTAATGGAGCACAATACAATTTTCTTCTGTCGGATTTTGAATGAAATTGGAAGCAAATGGTACACCAGGGTCCAAAGATGTGCCAAATTATTGCTTGGTACAACTCGGAGGTTTTGCAGAGATGCGATACGCTTTTGTGCATCAGAAAATAAAATACTGTGATAAGGCTGCAACATATGAATGCTCCCAAATTAGTCACCCCGTGGACAAAAATTAGGCCTCGTACACATGAAAGAGCCACGCGCAAGAATCCTGTACAATGGTATTGAGAGTCCCTTTGGCTGTTAAAAGCAACAGGGGTCTCCTAGTTCCTTCATGTTTACCTTTTTACTATTCAACTGCTTTGCATCTCACGCTGGCTTTGGATATTGCTTAGCTTTGGTTGATTAGGGTGAAGTTGGTGATTACTGATTCTATATCAAAACCTACCCACTTCTGGTTCAGGCATAGCATGTTCTAGGTGCTTTTACTTTTCATATATTTTGCACTTTGATTTGTGTTCTGGTCTAGTGTGTTTTCTGGGTAATCTGAGATCTGTAGTTTCTTGCTTTGTTTGAGATTTTTGCTTTTTGTTGTGCTGTTGTATTGTCCAGGCTTGCTTGCAGACAAATTCTGGCAGGGTCAGTTTAGTATTGCGTCATTTGTGTTCAGTATTGCTCTATTTCTGTTTATTCTTCCACAATCTAACTGTATGCTATGCATGTGCCATCCACGCCATTGCTGGATCCGTAATACTCAGCAGCCAAATCCTATCAGTATTGATTCATGTTTGATACATGTTGTTCTTGCAATCGTCTGGTTGTCTTACAGTTCAGTAATACTGTAAGTACTGGGGGTATCACAGGACCACGAGCCATTGTTAGCAATTGGAAAAGATGACTGCTATAGGTGAAGACCAGTTCGGTGGTCTTGTTCCCTACCTGCGTTGTTTGATGATGCCTCTGCAGTATGGTATTGTATTACTCCTTAACCCCTTCACAATATCCGCCATACATCCACGGTGATGTCGGGTCCTTAAAGATGGCGTCCGCTCTGAAGAGGAGCAAGCACCATAGCCACCAGGTGTCTGCTGTTTCATATAGCAGAATCCCTCAGCTAATTTCCATGATCGGCAGTAATGCCGACCGCGGATAGGTTGAACATTTAACCCCTCAGATGCTGTGGTCACATTTGAGAGGGCTAAAACTCGGAAGCATGCGCTTCCTGGTAAGGAACACACATCCCCGCAGGGATTGGGGAAGACGTTCCTTTACAGTAATGAGCCTGAGCCTGTACTATACTTTCAGGCTCATTGCTTGTATAATACAGTTTAGGCCAGCAGGTAAAAAAATCGTATCACCCGCCTTTCCCCAAAATAAATAAACAGTTAAAAAAATAACATCATGGACAAAACGCTAAAATATAAATAAACGTATCCCATGTAGTGAATGGCGTAATAGAAAAAAAAATGGCTCATTCACCATTTTTTCATAACTTTACTTTCACAAAAAATAGAATAAAAAGTGGTCAAAAAGTCATACACACACAAAAAGTCAGAATATGGTGATGACAACACAAAGTTTTTTTCAAAAGTTTTTTTTTTTCAGTATTAAAATGCAAGAAAAGCTATACAAGTATGGTATCGCCACAATCATACTGGCCTGGAGAATGAAGTGCACAAGTCAGTTCTACTGTGCAGTGAACGCAGTAAAAATAAAATCCATAAAACTGTGTCAGAATTGCATTTTTATTCCAAATTCTACCCCATTTGGATTTTTTTCCAGCTTCCCTTTACAACCTGTCCCGCAAATAAAAAGCCCCCATACGGCTATGTGAAAGGAAAAATAAAAAAAAAGTTATGGCTTCAAGAAGGCAGGGAGCGAAAATGCAAAAAACAAAAATCGCTGCGTCACGAAGAGGTTAATCGAGCATGCCACATTTTCTTTTCTGTCGAATCCTCTGTATAGAGATACAGTAGAGTCCCATAGACTTCTATGAGTTCTGTATTACCCTTACAACTCAAAGCTTTCACGGAGCTGTAACATGGCTGTGATATATACAAGTCATTGCAGAAAAAGATGTCTTTTAAATAACATGAATTCTTGACTCCATAGCACTGGCATCCTCCCAGGGCATTGGTAGGAAGGTAAAACCAGTTTACAGAGAAAATAAAACATTTTCATCAGATAGCTAGTCTGTGAAGTTTGGCCCTGTATGTTTACACAAGGGGGTGGGAGAGGAAGCCATTACAGGACACGTGGATGTAATGAAGAGATTTTCAGCCAAGTCCTGGTCTACAGTTCAGCAAAGGGCATGCCGATCAGGAAGCAGGTACCTCACATGACGTCAAGGAAACTTGGTGGAGTACTGTTAACTTTCAGCAGAGGAGAACTCAGCAAAAGTAGCAAAACTGTCGACAGATGTATTTTCATTTATTTCAGATAGTAAACTTGTGGTTAATAATAATAATACTTTACACTTGGTTGAATCAGGGCTTCACGGATATCGACATGGATACATCCATACAGATGCATACAATTCTCTCCCTTCAATGCCTGCATACAGGGGCGTAGCTAACGGCTCATGGGCCCTGGTGCAAGAGTTCAGCTTGGGCCCCCTTCCTCAGTGCTTTGTGTGTCTTCTTATGTGGCACAAGTGTCTTTGGGCCCCTTCAGGCTCCTGGGCCCGGTAGCGACTGCTACCTCTGCACCCCCTATAGCTACGCCCCTGCCTGCATATAACTCATATGCCCCTCACTTAAAGGGGTTGAGCATTCAGCAGTATTGCAGGATTCTGTTATTGATGGCCTATCCTCAGTGTCGCCCATCAATATCTGATTGGCGGTGTTTTTGCGCAATATGTGGGCACCGGCCGAGTGCTCACTTGGATGGTCCACAATCCGGAAGGTGCGGAATCAAGACATGGAACCCCACGGAAGTACTATGGAGTGCTTCTGTGGGGTTTCTCTCCGTGTCTCTGCACCGAAAAAAAAAAATAGAACATGTTCTATTTTTTTGTGGTACGGACGGATCACGTACCCATTCAGTCTGGATCCGTCGCAGCAGCCACAAGGAAAGTGCCTGTGCATTGGGGACAGCTAATTGCGAGCCACGGCCGTATACATAAGGCCTTAGTGTCCTAATGGTCACCGGCCATCAGTGGAGCCTCCTTCAACTGGGTGTCAGCTGGTACAAATTGTAAAAATCGCACAGGTCACCCATCCCAGTCCCACGTCCACATGCAGTGGGGCCCCAACTGTACAGAAGATATTGACTTTCCATACTTAGCCTGTTTGGAGATATTGGGGGATTATGTATAACAGGGAAACCTTCAGGATGATCCAATCTACGGTGTTCTGAATGTGTGAGACGATGGCAGGAAAGCAGATAGCTGTGACTCATGAATACCTACAAGGAATACAAATCAGCTGCAGAGGAGAGATGTTTACTTCAATAAATTATAGGAATAATTTGGGTTAATATTATTTTCTTATGATTCATTCTGTGACACTGCGCTGCTTAAGGTTATTTTATCACAGCGTTTGAATCATGTCGGTGACCTTTGGGAATTGCTGTCTTTCCCACTTCCCACTGCAGATTAACCCAGCTCCGTGTGGATACATCTGTATACTGTGTGTTCATTGGGGTTTCTTGTGATTATTCTGTTTACTTCATGTTTCTAACATGAATGGAAAAAAAAACTCTGTATGATTCGCCTATCCTATGTATTGCATATATATTATATATATACAGTATATATATATTTACACAAGTACTAATACCGTTATATACTTACACGTGGTTATCCACACTTTTACGAGTAATGACTCATCCTCAGGATAAGCCATTACTATCTGATTGATGGGGGTGCGACACCCTACATCTTCGCCAATCAGTTGTTCTACAGTAGCTCCATTTTCTTCAGCCGCAGCAGCGCTGTAGTAACCAGCCCCATCCACTATGCTGCTGTGCAGTTCTGGTGCTGACTTCCAGCACTGGAGCTACTGCAGAACAGCTGAATAGCGAGGATATGGGATCCTTGACCCTGCCAATCACATAGGGATGGCTTATCCTTTGTAGGTCATCAATAACTGTAACCTGGAGAACCCCTATAACCCCTAGACGATGAGCATCGTACATGTACGGTGGAGCGAACATAGCATTTGCTCAAAGCACCATACAAAAAAATGCTTAACAAATTGTGGGGTGATTTGTGAGGGATACCCCTTGTGAAAATAAAACATTTGGGACAACATTTTATTGGAAGAAATAAATGGGGTCATTTATCAAAGCAGTGCAAAGTAGAACTGGCTTAGTTGCCCATAGTAACCAATTAGATTCCATCTTTTATTTTCCAAAGGAGCTGTCAAACATGAAAGGTGGAATCAAATCCCACATAATGCCCAAAAACCATACCAGCAAAATCTGACTTTCACAAACCACATGGCCCTCCTTCCCTTCTGAGCCCGGCAGGGCGTCCATACAGGTTTAGGACAATATATGGGGTGTTTCTCTAGGGCCTCATGCACACGAACGTATTTTGTTTCCGTGTCCGTTCCTTTTTTTGCGGATAGGATGCAGATTCATTTATTTCAATGGGTCCGCCACAAATGCGGACAGCACACCGTGTACTCTCCGCATCCGTATGTCCGTTCCGTAGCCCCACAAAAAAATATAACATGTCCTATTCTTGTCCGTTTTAGGCATTGTTACAATTGATCGGCAAAAAAAAACGGATGGCACAACATATACGGTCGTGTGCATGTAGCCTAAACTGGAGAATCAGGGTAATAAATATTGAGGTTTGATTTGCTGTTCATCCTTGATATTCACAAAAAATGAAATGTTGATATTTCACCTCTATTTTCCATGTATCCCTTTAACAATGTTTCTAAAAATCAGTTTTAAAAAATTAGTGGTGTGTTGTTTCTATTATGTGAGCACCTCAAAGTCATTTGAAAACTGAATTGGTCCTTAAAAAAGTTGGTTTTGAAAATTTCTTGAAAATTTCAAAAATTACCTCTAAAATTCTAGGCTTTCTTACATCCTAAATAAATAAAATGACTTTTTCAAAAATTATGGAAACATAAAGTAGGCATATGGTGAATCTTAATTAATAACTATCTTGTGAAGTATCACTAACTGTCTTTAACCACCTCCCGTCACGCTAACGCCGAAAGGCGTGGGGGAGGTGGCAGTCTCAGGTCTCGATCACACCTATCAGCGTCATCCCGCGAGACCTGAGATTTCATGTGAACGCGCGCGTTCACTGCAGCACGGCAGGTAAGAAATTATTCTACAGCCTGCCATCTCTGATCGTTCGCTAGCAGGCTGTAGATGTAAAATAATCGCATCCAAATCGCATATCAGCCGCTGTTTTGTAAACAGTGTCTCATATGCCTGCTGCCTGCTCCTCTGGTGGTCCCTTTTGCTTGGGACCACCAGAGGACACAGGCAGCTATGTAAGTGCACCAATCACCACACACCAACCCCCCTCCCCTGTCATTTATTAACCCCTTATTAACCCCTGATCACCCCATATTAACTCCCAGATCATCCCCTGTCACCCTCATGTAATTGATCACTCCCCTGTAAGGCTCCATTCAGACGTCCGTATGTGTTTTGCGGATACACAAAACACGGACACCGGCAATGTGCTTTCCGCATTTTGTTGATCCGCACATTGCCAGAACTATATAGAAAAAGCCTTTTCTTGTCCGCAATTGCGGACAAGAATAGGACATGTTCTATATTTTTGCGGACCTGGAAGTGCGGACCCGGAAGTGAGCGGGACATAGTCTGTCCCCAAAATGTAGAACAGAATTGCGGACATGTGAATGGGGCCTAAGGGTCCCTTATCACCGTCAGTTAGTTAGCTACTTGTTAGGTAGTTAGCGCCCAGCCCACCGCACTGCAGTCACTGATTAGTCGCTGATTAGCGTCATCGCTGTCGCTAATCAGCACTAGTACTATATAGTATCGGTGAGTGATCAAGACTGATCGCAATCAGATCTATATCAGTACATTAGGGTTACCTTAGGCTCTACAAAAAACGCAGTGTTCGCCCGATCAGGCCTGATCTTGTGCGCACACTTGCGTTTAGTCCGCCCCACCGAATTTTTTTTTCTGATCACTGCAAAAACAACCTAAAATCGCTGCGGCGCTATAAAGATGACTTTTGAGCTTTTTGGATTTTTATTAGCGATCGCAGCTTTAGGGTCCATTCACATGTCCGTGGTGCAAATTGCGGATCCGCAGCACACCATGCTGGCACTCTCCATAGAGATTCCTATTCTTGTCCGCAGGCTGCGGACAAGAATAGGACATGCTCTATCTTTTGCGGAGCTGCGGCCGGATGTTTCGGGGCCGAAACCAGGAAGTTCGTGGCTGCAGCTCCGCAAACGCGGATGCGGAGAGCACATAGTGTGCTTTCCGCATCACTGCTGGCACCATTCACATTGAATGAGTCCGCATCTATTCCGCAGAATTGCGGAATAGATAGGGACATTTTTGCGGATGTGTGAATGGGGCCTTACTTCGCAAGCACTCCTTTGTCCTTTCCCCTCTTTTTTTTTTGCACATTTTTTGGCAGAGATTTTTTCATCCACATTGATCGATGCGAATGAAGAAATCTGTGTCGTTCATTTTTTTTTTCAGCCCAGAGGCTGAACGGAAAAAAAAAATCTCATTACCCGTATGCTCATTATAAGGAGAATAGCAGAAACTCCTAATGCTGGCCATACATGTAATGATTGCGGAGACCCTCAAATGCCAGGGCAGTACAAACACCCCATAAATGACCCCATTTTGGAAAGAAGACACCCCAAGGTATTCGCTGAGGGGCATATTGAGTCCATGAAAGATTGAACTTTTTGTCACAAGTTAACGGAAAGGAAGACTTTGTGAGAAAAAACTAAAAAAAATCAATTTCTGCTAACTTGTGCCAAAAAAAAAAAACTTCTATGAACTCGCCATGCCCCTTACGGAATACCTTGGGGTGTCTGCTTTCCAAAATGGGGTCACATGTGGGGTATTTATACTGCCCTAGCATTTTAGGGGCCCTAAAGCGTGAGAAGAAATCTGGAATCCAAATGCCTAAAAATGCCCTCCTAAAAGGTACGCATTCTAATTTGGGACCCTTTGCGCACCTAGGCTACAAAAAAGTGGCACACATGTGGTATCGCCGTACTCAGGAGAAGTAGGGCAATGTTTTTTGGGGTGTATTTTTACATATACCCATGCTGGGTGAGAGAAATATCTCTGTAAATTGACAACTTTGTATAAAAAATGGAAAACGTTGTCATTTACAGAGATATTTCTCACACCCAGCATGGGTATATGTAAAAATACACCCCAAAAAACATTGCACTACTTCTCCTGAGTACGGCGATACCACGTGTGTGACACTTTTTTGCAGCCAAGATGCGCAAAGGAGCCCAAATTCCAATGAGTACCTTTAGGATTTCACAGGTCATTTTTACGCATTTGGATTTCAGACTTCTTCTCACACTTTAGAGACCCCTAAAATGCCAGGACAGTATAAATACCCCACAAGTGACCCCATTTTAGAAAGTAGACACCCCAAGGTATTCTGTGAGGGGTATGGTGAGTTCATGTAAAATTTTCTTTTTTGTCACAAGTTAGTGGAATATGAGACTTCATTAGAAATAAAAAATAAATAAATAAATTTCCGCTAACTTGTGCCAAAAAAAAAATCTTCTATGAACTCGCCATGCCCCTCACGGAATACTCTTTCTAAAATGGGGTCCCTTGTGGGGTATTTATACTACCCTGGCATTTTAGGGGCCCCTAAAGCATGAAAAGTCGTTTGGAATCCAAATGCGTAAAAATGCCCTGTGAAATCCTAAAGGTACTCGTTGGAATTTGGGCCCCTTTGCGCATCTTGGCTGCAAAAAGTGTCACTCATGTGGTATCGCCGTACTCAGGAGAAGTAGGGCAATGTGTTTTGGGGTGTATTTTTACATATACCCATGCTGGGTGTGAGAAATATCTCTGTAAATGACAACTTTTTCCATTATTTTATACAAAGTTGTCAATTTACAGAGATATCTCTCTCACCCAGCATGGGTATATGTAAAATATCCCCAAAACACATACCACATGTGTGACACTTTTTTGCAGCGTAGGTGCGTAAAGGGGCGGAAAGTCCAACGAGTACCTTTAGGCTTTACAAGGTTGCTCACAATTTAGCCCCGCCCAAAATGCCAGAACAGTAAACACACCCCACAAATGACCCCATTTCGGAAAGTAGACACCCCAAGGTATTCACTGACGGACATAGTAAGTCTGTGGGAGATTTTTATTTTTTTTGCCAGAAGTTTGCAGAAATGGAAACTTTATTATTTATTTATTTTTTCCTCAGAAAGTGTCATTTTCTGCTAACTTGTGAAAAAAAATTAAAGCATACATGAACTCACCATGCCCCTCCGCGAATACTTGCTGTATTTGTGAGAAGAAAAGGAGGTAAAATTAATTTGGGTGCCAAGTTGCATGACCGAGCAATTAACCGTTAATGTTGTGAAGTGCAGAATTGTAAAAAAGGGCCTTATCACTAGGGGGGTATAAACCTTTGGTCCTTAAGTGGTTAAAAGCAACTGAGAATTTTTCCAAATTCTCCATAAAAGTGCTTGTTTTGTCCAATGGTCCAGGTATCTCGGAAACATAGAGGAGCAGATTTAAAGAGGACCTTTCACCTGAAATTGCATGTTAAACTAAACATATACCCTTACTTGCTGGCCCCCGGTGGTGCTGATTCTCCTCTTCTTTTTTCGATATGTGCCCCCGTTTGTCCGCGGTGCCCCCCTCAATATCTCCGCCGTGCATGCTAATGAGCCATTCGACTCAGCTGGGCGGGCCTGCAAGGTTCTCGAGGCGTGTCTGCCTTCTCCCTGGCACGGAGCGCAGCCAATAAGCGCTCCGCTCTTAGCCAGGGAGAAGGCGCTCAGATCTCGGCGAGATTGCGAGAACTGGAGCGATTTCATCCATCCTGAGCCGGCGCCATCTTGGATTCCCGCAGCCAGCATCGGCTCAGGATGGATGAAATCGCTCCAGTTCTCGCGAATCTCGCGAGATCTGAGCGTCTTCTCCCTGGCTGAGAGCGGAGCGCGCTTAGTGGCTGCGCTCCGTGCCAGGAGAAGGCAGACACGCCTGAGAACTTTGCAGGCCCGCCAGTTGAGCGAATGGCTCATTGCTACACGGCGGAGATACTGAGGGGCACCAGCGACAAACGGGGCACATATCGAAAAAAGAAGAGGAGAATCAGCACCACCGGGGGCCAGCAAGTAAGGGTATATGTTTAGTTTAACATGCAATTTCAGGTGAAAGGTCCTCTATAAAGCTGCATGAGCCGTCACCAGCCGATATCTGTAGTGCTTCTGGGTGCGGTGGAGAGTTTGGTGGAGGAGCAGGA
Organism: Bufotes viridis; assembly: GCA_033119425.1. NCBI lineage: Eukaryota > Metazoa > Chordata > Amphibia > Anura > Bufonidae > Bufotes > Bufotes viridis. Next base: position 61,078,030 of record CM065589.1, on the reverse strand, counting down.
TCAGGAAATTATGATAAATGGGCTATAAATGGAGAGGAGGTAGATCAGGGGATGTGATAGGCCACCCTAAAAAGATGTGTTTTTAGGGAGCACCTAAAACTGTGTATATTGCGATTTCACCTAATTTCTTGGGGTAGGGCATTCCAGAAAAAATAAATAAAGGTAAAAGATATCCACCCAAATTTACCACTAACAATAACATGATGTATAGTGTGTCATAAGAAAAGACTCAGAATCAGTTGGATAAGTAAAAACATTACAAACTTATTACCACAGAAAGTGACACAAGTCAGATTTACAAAATTTGGCTCGGTCCATAAGGTGAAAACTGGCTTTGTCCTTAAGGAGTTAAGTTTCCCAAAAATTGGGATTAAATTGTTATTCATTCTCAAAGGTTTCGCGTGTCAAGATGCACTTGTGGCTGGCAAGAACAAAATTGCTTTTCAGCTTCCTCCTCTGCAGAATATTTGGAGTGGAGGTAAATTTACTTCTACCTTATTTCCCCTGTTCATAAAAAACCTGTTTATCAATCCTTCAATACAAAAGCCGCACACAACCAGATGTGTAAAACGTATGCAAACTAATTTGCCACTTAGCATATCAAGGCCTGGCTGTGATATTCGTTTTTTCGCTAAGATGCCAGCCTGTGCTAGAAGCTTTATAAATTTCGCCCCTAGGAAATATTTAGGATTCTTAAAATAAAACAATGTAATTGTTTCTATAGCAACACATGAGAAAATCCCCAAGGGATGGGCTGGAGAATTTTTCTTTTTTTTTTCAGTGCTCAACATTCAATGAAGCAAGAAATGATCGGTTTGACATACGAAGAGCGGGCTGCTGGATGGACACAAAATGATTTAATTGTGAAAAATGATCCTATAAAATCCATTATTTACTTTCCGGGCTTCCAGCTGAACCTTTGTGAGATCTGCCCCTGTTGGAAACAGCTTTCATGTTTGTGAATGACAATGTGAATGGCAGCTCTGTTACTATGATTAGAGATGAGCGAATCGAAGTTGACGAAGTGGAATTCGATCCCAATTTCAGGAAAAATTCGATTCGCACCGAACCCAAATTTCCTTTTGCTTCATGGTAACGAATAGCATTTTTTCATAAAATGGCTGCTGCACGTGTGAGGACATGGAGCAAAAAACTCTGGGAAGGCGGGATCACCCATAATACCATGCATGCAGCCAATCAGCAGCCAGCCGGCCCTGTGATGTCACAGCCCTATAAATAGCCTCAGCCATCTTGGATTCTGCCATTTTCCAGTGTACTTAGTGCAGGGAGGGATGTCAGCAGGCGCTAGGGACAGTGATAGAAAAAACCTCATTGTGCTAAAAAAAAATGATTTACAAGTGCAGGGAAAGATTATTCAAGGTGTAGGGAAAGGATAGGGAGGAATCATTCCACAGCATTTATGTTGAACAGGGTTCAGTAGGGGAGGTTACAGCCTGGGTAATAGGAACAATCCAACACCTTGCTGCACTGATTGGGGACCCAAATTGCCATTCTACAGCTCTGTAATTCTAGCAAGTTGTTCTTAATATTGGGGTGAAAGTGCTGTGTGATACAGCCATTGGCAGGGTTTATTACAAGGAAATATTTCTACATCTTATTTGCCCTTGTGCGGTGCAGTTATATGTTCTAAAGCATTTTTTCACGGCACTCCGTTATTCTTGCAAAAAGTGTCACATTTTATTTGTGCAAAATTCCAATGGTAGGTTCATTACATACATCCAGGTTGGAGAAAGTACATAATTAGCCACATGTATAAAGTATCCCGAACGTTTCGGTCAATGAATGACCTTCCTCAGCGGGATCTTAATGGCGTGGAGCAGAGAGATCCTGAAGGGGTCGACTGGAGTACCAGGAGGAGAGTCCCTGAGCCTCTGTGATAAACCTGGTGCAGGTCGATACAGCCTGGCCAAGTTCACACCATATACGGGATTAGCAAATTTGTCCCATTGTATTGAATTTGTTTAATAAGGTCCTAATTCAAACTAATCTAAGGGTGGAAATATCTGTATGGCAGTGTCATATAACAGACAAAGGAGAACCCATATAACAGCACTAAATTGTAGAAAATGTCGAGACAGAGAGCGAGACAGACAGAGAGAAGAGAGAGGGGTCAAACGTGACTGGTGCTGACTGACAGGGTTGGGAGATGCTCCATCAGCTGCCTTGTCTCAAATAAAACTGATCTAGTGAACAGGAAGGAGATCCAAGCCCAAGAGCTCAAGATCCACCTTCCTTCTGGAAAAGAGCTTCTCAGAGGAAGGATTAAGCCATGATTTAGTTTACAGTCTAGATACATGGAAGATAACAGTGTAAAACCTTAGGAATATACCACTTCACAGAACTTCTCACTGTCCTAGTGGGTCACTGTACCTTTGACAAGGGAACAGTAACATACAATTGTGACTTTATTTATACATTTCCAGGATGAATAACAGAGGAATAGTACAATGCAGAGTTCCAAGAAAGATGTGCTAGTATTGGTATTTCACGTGGAATACAAAAAATTACTAAGACATGTTAGGAGAGGTGACAGGTCATCTTTAAAGGGTATTCTAAAGTTTTGTTCAAATATGGTTAAAGAGGTTGTCGACTTTCTGGCTACTTGTGACCAATGTGTAGGTAAGAAGACTATATGGCACTATGTACCAATATAGCCTATGTCCGTTTGCTATATTTCAAAAGCCAGGTCCTCTTGGCAAATCTGTGCTGTCTGCATACAGCTCCTGTCCATAAGATGGCCACTGATGGAGGGTCATGTGACACAGACACATGACCCAGCCTATCCCATGGAGGCAAATGGCACCCCTCAAATTTCATAACGATACTAAAATGAATACACTACCACTTCTTAGTTGGAATAAAATAGCCACAATGCTTTATTAAGGGATATAATAAATAATTTAATAAATAATTAAAATCATCAGCATTAAATTAATGAACTATCATAAAAATTAAGTAAATACTGACATCCACTCAGAAACACTGAGTGATACAGCCCCTCTAATAAAACAAAGCGACATTGCAAAATTAAGGGAGGTTGGGCGAGACGACGAATCCGATCTTCTTAAACTGGCCCAGAAGCGCCGCCAGACCCACAATTTAAAGGCAACAGCTTTCCCGCCGCAGGCCAGAAGACGAATGAAGGAGCGGTATTCTCCCCCAGCAACCACATCCACCAATCAGAGCCGGGTCTTCAGTTATTTCCAACAACATGCTGGAACCAGCTGGAACCTGTTCTCAGGTAAATTACCTCAGGTAAGCCTGGAAAATAAAAAGCGGGAAAACTAACAGGGGTGGGGTGGAGGGGGGGGGAAGAGAAACACAAACAGGAAAACCCTGCCTCATAAAAACTAATGGTGCCATTGCCCCCATGTGTCCCCAGGCAAAAAGCTCTGGGGGGCCTAAACATTCTAACACACTGGACCTGCACTAAACTCCCAACAGCACGAGTGCAGGTGGCAGGTGTAGTGCTTGTGAATGAAGAAGACATCAGGTGGAGGTGATTTGCCTGGTCACATAAGCCCCGATCAGCGGCCATTTTATTCGCAGGACCTCTGTGTCGACAGCACAAAAGGCTTGGCAAACAAGAGAGCATACCTTATGAAATATAGAAAATAGCCAAAAAAATATCAACAAAGGCTATATTAGTAATTGCCATATAGTCATCTTACATACGCAATGATCATCAGTAACCAGCAGAGCTGGAGAGGGTTCAGAGGAGGGCAACTAAAGTAATAACTGGAATGGGGCAACTACAGTACTCTGAAAGATTATCAAAATTAGGGTTTTTCACTTTAGAAAAAAGACGACTGAGGGGAGATCTAATAACTATGTATAAATATATCAGGGGTCAGTACAGAGATCTCTCCCATCATCTATTTATCCCCAGGACTGTGACTGTGACGAGGGGACATCCTCTGCGTCTAGAGGAAAGAAGGTTTCTACACAAACATAGAAGAGGATTCTTTACGGTAAGAGCAGTGAGACTATGGAACTTTCTGCCTGAGGAGGTGGTGATGGTGAGTACAATAAAGGAATTCAAGAGGCCTGGATGTATTTCTGGAGTGTAATAATATTATAGGTTATAGCTACTAGAGAGGGGTCGTTGATCCAGGGAGTTATTCTGATTGCCTGATTGGAGTCGGGAAGGAATTTTTTCCCCTTAAATAAAGAAAATTGACTTTTATGTCATAGGATTTTTTGCCTTACCCGGATCAACGTTACAGGATAATAGGCTGCATTGGATGGACAGATGTCTTTTCTTTGTGTTACAAACTATGTGACTGTCTTTACATGTCCACTTTAAATGACATTGTAATCTTCCTTACCCCTGCAGGGCATATCATCAATAAGGTCTAACAGGTTAGTTTTGATTCACCTCCAGCTGCTGTGTCACCTCCAAATGAAATTACCTTCTGCTTGAACTTTGGGGCTCACTATCACATAAGTTATGTAACCAGTCTCACCCTTTCCTAAACTGTCATTACAATTCGGTTTTTACACATTACTCTGTACTTCACCATTAATGCCCTCTTATGGGGTACAAGGATTTCAGGTACCCACAAGCATCAGGAGTCAGGACCCATGCACTTCTGCATTCCCTGTGTTATACTATGCAGGGGCGTAGCTAAAGTCTCATGGGCCCTGGTGCAAGAGTTCAGCTTGCTCCCCCCCCAAAGTGGTTCATGGCCAGGGGTAGGGAAGCCCATAGCCTTTGTGCTGCCTGAGGAAAAAGTTGAAACGCCACCCCCAATGCCAAATTCTTGACCTAACCCCTTCCCTCCAGCAAGAAGTGTAACTTGACCAACATGCACTTTCTATAATACCAGTGTCTTCTGCTACCTCTGCACCCCCTATAGCTACGACCCTGATACTATGACTTACCTCATTGCACCAGCACATTCTCTATTTTTTGCTCATCCTTCAAACTTGCATAATTACAGAGTGATGGAATAAGGTGATAAAATGCCAAATAATTTCCTATTAGTCCCTAGGAGTTAGCATTCTTTTCCTTTGATTGCTGGAGCAATAAAATGTAAGTTACTGTAAATGCAGCACTCCCCTGCAGTCACCCATCACATATACTGATGAGAATCAGTCATTGACACGTTGACATGGATGTGTGTCGAGGCTCGGAACTGCCGAATGATTGTAACGTTATCATGAATATTTGATATTGGTGCAGAGGCATCCTGTAGTAGATGACAACAGATGTGGAAACAGGATTTGGCTTCTAATTATCAGCTGACAAGAACACAGAGTGTTCTGCACATTTCCACTTGTCTGTCAATGACAATGCAGGTGAACTTGGCTGCCCTTATGTTCCCTGCTGTGTTCCTTGCAGACAAATTCTGCATATCTCCTTTAGGTTCAACTACATGAAAATAGGGATGGTGCAGACCTAGACATCAATCAGAATATCAAGAATGTTCATCAGTCTTGAACATTAAAATATTTAAACTGAAGCTTTTCAGGTCCCACAGCAAAGTCACCCCTGTTAAACATAACTCACTTGCATAAGAAAGTTTGCAATATATCACATCAGTAGTCCTGCCATAACTACCCAGGGTACTGTCATTGTTGGCCCTGTTTTCTATAAGGCTTCATTGAGTGTTTGCTTTTTTAAGAATACAAAACACATCAGACAGAAATAGTAATGTACAGAAGAATTCGAGATCAATTCCTAACCATGCAGGGAATGCAGCGAGATGTATACAGGACGTCTTCTGCAAGTCTTGTCATGTTCCCGGTAATGTCGCCTGACCTGAACGTTATGGAATAGGATCTTGTATCTCATGATCTGTAGGAAGACACTGGGCTGCGTGTAATGCTTATACTTTCTATCAGGTACTTTACGGTCCCTGCAACTGAGGTTACAGGGGGCACTGATCACTTAGGGTACTTTCACACTTGCGTTGGTGCGGATCCGTCTGTTTATTTGCACAGGCGGATCCGCACCTGAAATGCAAACGTTTGTATCCGTTCAGAACGGATCCGTTTGCATTAGGTTTAAAGAAAAATGACAAAGGCCAAAACTGATCCGTTTTGAATTACATTGAAAGTCAATGGGGAACGGATCCGTTTTCAAATGCACCATATTGTGTCACTGACAACGGATCCGTCCCCATTGACTTACATTGTAAAAAAAAATGGATCAGTTAGGCTCCGCCTCTTCAGACGGACACCAAAATGCTGCAAGCTGAGTTTTGGTGTCCGCCTCCAAAACGTAATAGAGCGGAACGGAGCCTAACTGATGCATTCTGAACGGATCCTTATCCATTCAGAATGCATTGGGGCTTAACTGATCCGTTTTGGACCGTTTGTGAGAGCCCTGAAACGGATCTCACAAACGGAATCCAAAACGCTAGTGTAAAAGTAGCCTTACATATTACTTTTCTCCAGGGAAAAGATAAGCAGGATATTTCCATGAAAAAATATGGCCACTTTCAATCCATCGAATTGTTGGTTGTTATATAGAACCAGAAAATAACTGGTCCTAACTGCAAGTAAACTTTTTGTTGTCATCACCCACACAATTCATATCATCAATAGGTACTTGGGGCCCATTTATATAGGCAGATTATTGGGGCAATGGTGGGGAACAAACATTCGTTCGAACACTCGTTCCCGAATGTTAATGTGCCGCCGATCAACCGCCAAACAAGCAAAATGCTCATTTGTCAGGTGATATGTCATTTATGCAGCACATTAACAGGGTTGCGCTGACAAGGAACAATCTTTGTAGGAATGATCAATCACAGTAGTGATCATTCATCCCCAAACAAATGAGTGATTGCAGCATGTAAATGCAGCTTTAATGAGCTGGCAATGATCGGGAATGAACAGTTAGTTTCCGATCATGACCCTAAATATTGGCTCATGTAAATGGCCCTATTGCAGAGGATCACAACCAATGGCCCATGATGTGACTTTATTGCAGACTTTCAGAGTGGTGCAATCTAACAGAAAAGGTTGTTCCCCCCTGGCAAGGTACCAACCTAATCTTTTCTTTATTATCCAAAAATCATGGACTGTCAATGTTTTGTACGGACAAATTGGAAAACTATAATGAACTATAAAGATTATTAGTAATACTATATATGTCTGTAGGTAAAATACTAATGCACATTATCAGCATTTACTGTGAACTCTAAAATGTTGAGAATTACAATCAAAGTGACCTGCTGAAGCACCACCAGCCTAAAAAGGAATCATGTACACATCTTTTTTTTTTCGCAAAAGACTGTCCAGCGGTTTCAGGACGGTTGGCAACCCTGACCCCTGAGCTAATATATTGGTCGTGGAGTTATTCCATGAAGCTGCTATGGGGGTCAGAGTTTGGGACCAGACCTTATTGACTGCTCCTATGAATTGCTGGAGCCAATAACCATAAAAGTCTAATGCCGCCAAGTTGCCTGGCAGCCAGCTCATCATAGTGTATCCAAAATTGTTTGCCTATTGCCCATTCTGTAAGTTTCATGTTCTGCCTCTTCTGCTGCTGAGGGTGCACCTTGTTCTCTTCTCCAAACAGGACCCAACATGTAGGAGGAAACATTTCAGTCTGCAGACATTGCACTGTTCCTGGTATGTTCATGTAAAACCCAGGTTGTAAAATAACCCAAGAATACTAATAAAAACCAGAGGTAGGCGATCTGCTACTATGTCAGCTCCAGAATGTTATCTGCAGATAGACTTCATGGGCTCTGGTGTGGGTAGGACCCATCTTCCTGCCCTCATCCCACTTGAGGATGAAGCCTAGAATTGCTGATCCATTATATTGACCTGTAAATTTCCTATATTTCTGTGGAAAATATGAATGATGAACCTATTATATCTACTTGGATAGGCCATCAATGTTTGGTTTTTAGAGGTGCAACCTCAACAGCAGAATGAAGGGTCAGCGCTGCTCGCTGCAGCACTCCCCACAATGTTAGTCCATGTGGTTTTGACTGGTACTCAGGTACTCCTGAGAGACTTCAGGAATAACGATTTTGCCTCGACAAAGCCCATACAATCTCTGTGTGATATTCAAACAAAGTTTTGACCAAAGTGACTTCAGATCTTTGATCCGAAGCTTGCTTCGCGTAACACTGCTTTTCATTATGGGAATCTGTTCATGTGGCCTCAAGTCTGACCAAAAGCCCAGACCTTGCTCTAATGTGTAAACAGGTCTCTCGTCTGTAGCTGACTTCCTGCGAACTACAGGATGACATCATCACCAATCAAATTCCTCCTGGCAGCTCTCAGGACCATCCCCTCTGCATGTTCCTCTGTATATATCTGCATTCTATTGAATATACAATGTCTCCCCTATCTAGAGGACCAGGAGTTCGGATATTTAGCATGTAAGTGTATACAGTAATTAGCTGCAGTCATATAAACCTCCTGACTCACATTTCCTGTACTATCTGTGTGTGCTGACTCTCCAGTGCATGTAATTGCTAGGTAGAGAGAGATGACAGGGTAGAGAGCTCAGACAGGCTCAAGCTGTTTCACATAGGAAAACATGGTGACTCTGCAGTGTGAGGGGACAGCAGGTATGTGCCACTAATCTGTCATGGCTGCCCTTACAATGCACTGCAGTGTGATGAAACTTCACTCCCCCACTCTGTCTCTTCAAATCCGGGCATGATGGGAAATTTAGGATTCAAACCATATCTGACGGAATGAAGAATTCAAGATGGCTGCCAACCCACAATTTACACATAAAAAACAAGTATACACAAAACATACACAAGACCCCTTTATGTTGTTCTTTAACCCCTTCCCGACCAGCGCCGTAATAGTACTTGCCCCCTCAGTTGAATACTGAAAAAAAAAAAAACTACGCCAAAACAGCCCTTTTTTTACCTTGTCTCACAAAATGTGTATTACCAAGGGATCAAAATGTCTTATGCACCCTAAAATGGTAGGGTACATAATGAAAAGGTCACCTCATCCCACATCCCACAAAAAATGAGCCCCCGCATAAGACAATCACTCAAAAAATAAGAACCAGTGGAGCCCATAAACCAATCCATCAAAATCTGGGCTGCAAAAGGCATATGGCGCTCCTTCCATTCTGAGTCCTGCCATCTGCTCTCACAGCAGTTCACCACCACATATGGGGTGTTGCCGTATTCAGGAGAAAATGGGAAACACATTTTGGGTGCTTTTTCTCCTGTTACCCCTTGTGAAAATGAAAAATTTAGGGCTAAAGTAACATTTTACTGGAAGAAATAAAACTTTTCTTTTTCACAGACAAGTGTTTTCAAATTCTGTAAAACGCTTAGGGGGTCAAAGTGCACAGTACCCTCCTTAATATATTCTTTGAACGGTGTAGTTCCCAAAATGGGGTCACTTTTTGAGGGTTTCCACTGTAGGAGTACGTCAGGGTCTCTTGAATTACAAAATGGTGCCCAAAAACCTTCCTAGCAAAATCTGCCTCCAAAATCCATATGGCACTCCTTTCCTTTTGACCACTGCCACGTGCCCATAGCAATTAGTTGGCCAAAGAGAGGAAAGAGAAGGCGCTCATAGGTAATAATGCGTAACAAATACGTAAGAAATAGTAGTGCAACCTCCCCTCTTACCCAGGTGAGCCCGTTATACTCACCTGAAGGGGTTGCACTTGATATGGTGCAATCCTGTTGGAGGGAGTCAGGATGGTTTAGAGACCTTTGGGTTGGTGCTGCTGTGTGATGTCCGAAATAACCTTGGGCGGTGGCCAGATTGCCGCTTAGGTAAGTATTAAGATATACACTGAGAGGCTCATCTGGATTGAATCCCAGCGGATGAACATTAGGCACATAATACAACCCGGGTTTTTTTGTGGTTTTTGAAGATTTTATTATGAGACGACACGTTTCGGGGTACAAAGGTCCCCTTTATCAAGTCTACAAAACATGTAATTAATAGAAGATATATATAAAAAATATATATAAAATATATGTGTAAAACACATTTTTGTATAAATACAATTGCAGTAGTCATGTATAAAAGAATATGCAAGGATAAATATGAATATAAATAAAAGGATATCAAATAAATGTTACATTTTGAATATATTAAATATTAAATATATTAAAAGGTGGAGGGAAGATAGTGGCAGTGATACTCCCAGGTCATATGATGGTCAATGTTGGTAGCAGAGATAATAATTATTATATGTAATTCAGTACAGATTATAACAATGTATTGTTGAATTACACATGAAGTTTCACGGTGTATGGTGGAATATTACAGACAGATGATCTTGTATATATAATCCATATTTGTTCACCACAGTAATAATACAGTTAACATTCTGATGGTTAAATGCAGGGGTGGGATTCAAATTTTTAACAACAGGTTCCCTACTCAGCGGTGCAGCGTCACGACACATATTTACATATACATACACCATATATATGCAACGCACATAAATACACCATATACATGGTGCACATACATAAATACACCATATTTACACTACACACATACCACCCATCTTTTAAAAAGCCTTAGGAGCTAAACTCTGGAATTAAAGCGCTCATCTCCAGCTGCCGCTGTAATTTTAACAACCGGATCTGGAGAACCTGAGGGAACTGGCTGAATCCCATGTCTAACCCGCCGCCCCGCAGCTCACCTGGCCCTGGTCCCGTCTGCAGCAGCTGGCTTCTCCTCTGTGTGGTCCTGGTATCTTCGCTCTGCCTCAGACAATCGCTGGCTTGAGGAATGTATTTTTCACCCTATAAGACGCACCTAGGTTTTAGAGGAGAACAATAAGAAAAAAAATATTTTCCATTACACCTCAGGTCAGACCAGCAATCAGACCCCCAATGTTAATCAGACCTCAGATCAGACCCCCCAATTCCCCAGATCATGCCCCCATGTCACATTTCACCCCCTCAATGTCACATTTCTCACCCCTCCAGGTCAAATCACATGTGTCACATCAGCCCTCACATTTCTCCCCCCCTGGCCCCCTCCATCCTCCATGTTGTCACATTTCTATCCCTGGCCCCCTCCATCCTCCATGTTGTCACATTTCTCCCCCCTGGCCCCCTCCATCCTCCATGTTGTCACATTTTTTCCCCCTGGCCCCCTCCATCCTCCATGTTGTCACATTTCTCCACCCCACCTGGACCCCTCTATGTTGTCACATTTCTCCCCCCTGGCCTCCTCCATCCTCCATGTTGTCACATTTCTCCACCCCCCCTGGCCCCCTCCATGTTGTCACATTTCTCCCCCCTGGCCTCCTCCATCCTCCATGTTGTCACATTTCTCTACCCTGGCCCCCTCCATCCTCCATGTTGTCACATTTCTCCCCCCTGGCCCCCTCCATCCTCCATGTTGTCACATTTCTCCACCCCCGGCCCCCTCCATGTTGTCACATTTCTCCCCTGGCCCCCTCCATCCTCCATGTTGTCACATTTCTCCCCCCCCCCTGCCCCCCTCCATTATGTCACATTTCTCCCCCCCATCCATGTTGTCACATTATATTCTTCCCCCCCTGGTCCCTCCAGACCATGTTGTCACATTCCCCCCCCCCCCTGGGCCCTGGCCCCTGGCCCCCTCCTTGCCATCCATGTTGTCACATCACACTCACTTTGACTACCCTAACACGACCTGACCTGTTCTGACCGTGACACTCCTGTTGGCTGCCTCCGCTCTGGCTGCCAGAGCGGAGGCTCCCACCGATGCGGCGCCGCTCACTTACCAGCCACGTCCTCTTGGCCTGAGCCCATGTGACCGTGTATTGCCAGAGCGGCCGACACACGCAGGCTGGGGGCGGGTGGATGGCAGAGGCGCTGCGGCAGTAGTGTAGTAAGTGACTGTAGTGACAAGTCAGATAAAAAAAAAAAGAAAAAGCGTTGCTGCGTGTGGGCACTGCGGGGGAGATGATCATTTGAGTGAGCCGAGCAGCTGCTGGAGTGCAGCGTGCGCCGGGTTGAAATTGAAAATAATCAATTATGTGCTGCAGCTGCAGGACCGGGTCGGGATTCCTGCTTTTCACCGGTCCTGCGAACCTGCTGTAATTTTCACAAACGGTTCGGCAGAACCGGGGAGAACCGGCTGGATCCCATGCCTGGTTAAATGAATACATGAATGGAGGTTGGTGGTTGCCTACTACATTTCTGGATGCTAGATGCTTAGTAAATATTCATTGTGCGTCCCTGTATGTGTGTGTGTATGCTTAGTACCTGTACAATCTTCACCATATGCTCACAGAAGGAGGGTCCTGGATGGTCCCCTTATATGGGACAGATGGTCCGCACAGCTGGATAGTAAACAGAAGGTCATGTTCAGTGCTGGCTTAATATCTAGTGTGGGTGAGTTTTTTTATAAAATATACGGGTGGAAGGGAGTCATGGGATGCTCGGTGCATAGTTACCTTAGATACAGCTTGAAGGGTATTCAAGTGCAGCGGCGCTTTAAGCGGGCTGCACGTGTGGCGTGCTGTTTGTGAAGAGCGCGCGCTGTCCAGAGGTTTAAGGCGGGGACGAGGAGAGGAGGGAGGGGGCGTGTCCCCTGCCTGCTCCTGGTGCTAGCCGTGTGCAGTGATGGTAGAGAGGAGGGACAGAGGCGGGGAGAACTGGAAGTGGGAGTGGCTGAAGATGCTAACGTGTGGACGTTTGAGCCGCAGCATGACAGGCAGTGAATGAATGAACGGGATGTGGGGGCATGATAGTGTGTAGTTGATGAAAAGGGATAAGGGAACGCCTGATTATGCAAGCTGTCTGAACTGTGGATAGAAGCGCAGCATGTTTGTATATTAGAGGAGAGATGCAAGGTTATGAACGGCGTTTGAGAGAGCAATGGTGACATGTATTGAATGGGGACCGAGTGAAGGTATAAGCCCCTCTGTGAAGGGGACGAATAGAGGAATGAAATGGGCGTGTTTACATGGCAGCATGAGGAGGGGGGGAGGGACAGTTGGACGGATGGGGCCGTGGGAATGGGGTGTGCTGAAATTTGATGTGGTAAGAGGGATGGGTATGGATGGGGAGGTGAACTGTAGGTATGAGCGCAGTGTGTGGTGTGTGGAGAAGAGATGAGGGATGGAGTGTATGATTAGTCACCATGTGAGTTGAACAGTGTTGACACATGAGGGGGGTGGCGGGTATGGGGTTGGGGGGTGGCCTTTGGTACGGAGTTGGATGGATGAATGTGGCATGTGAGGGAACCAAAGAGGAGAATATTGGAAAAGAGGGATTGTGGAGATAACTTCCACTAAGGTATTATGGGATTTGTAGACTTTTATATTAAAAACATTTGGTTTTCGAGACTTTCGTTGAGCCCGTGGGGTTCCAAGGTGTGGAGTTTAAAAATCCAGAACATCTCGCGTCTCTGGAGACTTCTGTATCTGTCTGGACGATTGACCTCAATGGAGCAGTTTACCACCACATATGGGGTATTTCTGTAAACTGCAGAATCAGAGTAATGCATATTGAGGTTTAGTTTGCTGTTGACCCTTGCTGGGTTGCAAAAAAAAAAATGTATTAACATGAAAAATCTGCATAAAAAATGAAATTTTTAAATTTCGCCTCCATTTTCCTTTAATTCCTGTGGAACACCTAAAGGGTTAACAAAGTTTACAACATCAGTTTTGAATAATTTGAGGGGTGTAATTTCTAAAATGGGGTCATTTATAGGTGGTTTCCATTATGTAAGCCCTCAAAATCACTTTATAACTGAATTGGTGCTTAACAAAATGGGTTTTGGAAATTTTGTTGAAAATGTGAAAAATGGCTTCTGTACTTCTAAGCCTTCTAACGTCCTAAAAAAATAAAATGACATTTACAAAATGATCCCAACATAAAGCAGACATATGGGGAATGATGACTGATAACAATTTTATGAGGCATTACTATCTGTCTTGGGGTACTTTCACACTTGTGTTAGAGGATTCCGGCAGGCAGTTCGGGTGCTGGAACTACCTGCCGTATCCGGAAATCCGTATGCAAACAAATAGCATCCGGTATTTATTTTTTTCACAGACTTAAAGGTCTGTGCATGCTCAGACCGGGAAACCAGATCAATTTTTCAGGAACATTTGGTAGCGGATCCGGCAGTAATAAATTTCAATGGAAATTAATGCCAGATCCGGCATTCCGGCAAGTGTTCCCGAATTGTAGGAGCGCACATAGGCCAACTATTTTTCCTATATTATGCAAGCACGGTCACAGAGAAGTGTATAATGTGATAGAGAAATGAGCCTAGCCAGCAAAGGAGGCAATATGGACAATCACAATACATTAATAAGTGCCTTGTAATACCGTTCTCTATATGATACATGCCAGTTGCTGAAGTGAGACAACCCCTTTAATGATTTTAACAATAGCCTATCCTGCGCTGTATAGGCAAAGAAAAAGAATCCCGGAGGGCTTCTTTATACTGAGTGCAATAGTACTAGAATCAATCAGAAAGTGGTAAATATTGCTACAAATGTGGGTTAAACACATGCAAATATCACTTTTCTATCTGACCTGAGAGGTCTGCACAATCTGATGAATGAGCCCTCTTAGCAGCACAGCTGCAGGCAGCAGATCAGAGCCGAGGCCCGGACTTATATTCAGCACTTACCATCACATTAGTATGAGATATGGATTTTTGGCTCAAATGTGATTAAACGTCTTAAGTCTTGAGCCAATCAGATAAATCATTGTGCCCTTAATTAACTATTTCAGTATCTTCCGAAATGCCAGTTGGGATCCAGCACCCCTATACACAAAGACAAGAGAAGCTACATTCCTAAATGGTCAGAGGGACCATATTCTTAAATGGTCTATTGTATATGAGGCAGGGGTGCACAACCTTTTGTGGTCAAAGGACCACTTTCTGGATAATCCTACTTTAAAGATAAATAAAGTTTAAAGGAGTAAAACTAATATATCGTCTTATTATTGGTCTAGGGATAGAGGGGGCGCAGCATAACACAGGTATTCAAAGACCACCAATGAGATAATGTCTGTGTCATGTGTTGCCTCTCAGGCATTAGACATCACACAAGGTATATTAAGTTGTTTGAAATAGGACTGTGACAGCCGAAATCACAGTCTTCATCTATATTTCAGACCATGCCCATACCATTGAATATTTAAGGTCGTTGGTTACACCTGAACTTCACGCATGAGTAAAGGGGCGTGACCCCCGAAATGTCGTGCTTGGCATTCTCTGCGAGCCATGCAACATTTTTAATGTTGAAGAATAAAGTTATGAAAGTACCGATGGTTCTTTAGAAGTAATATTGAGTAATATTCTTTTCATCTATTAAAATATGCTCTAAATGATATATAGCTGAAGTATAGATAAAGACTGTGAATGCTGAGTCAAAGTGAGACTCGGAGTCAGCCTAGTGTTGAAAATATATGGGAGTACATAGATTGATTACAGCCAAATTCACCCCATAAGAGTTAAAGCTTCAATGTATCCAACTGCGTAATATAGTAGCGCTATATAAGTGCATACAATAAATAAATAAATGTCCCCATAGCCACAGTGCCCACCATAAGAGTAAAATCCACAATGTCCCCAATAACCAAAGTTCACACACCTTAAGAGTAAAATTCCCAAAGGCCCGCACAGCTATAGTACCTACCAAGACTAAAATCCACAATGTCCCCCATAGCCACAGTGCCTACCTTAAGAGCAAAAGCCACATAGCCCCAGTGCCCACCATAAGAGTAAAATCCACAGTGGTTTCCGTAGCCATAGTGCACTGCCCACCATAAGAGTAAAAGTCACAGTGGTCCCCATAGCCATAGTGCCAACCATAAGAGTGAAAGCCACAATGACCCTGACAGCCTCATTGTTCCCCATGAGAGTAAAAGCTACAATGTTCCCTATAGCCATAGTGTCTACCATAAGAGAACAATCCACAATGACCCCAATAGGCACAATGTCCATCATAAAGGTAAAAACCACAATGTCCCCCATAACCACAGTGCCCACCATAACAGTAAAAGCCAGCATAGCCTCTATGTCTACCATAAGAGTGAAGGCCACAATGTCCCCGATAGCTACCATGCTCAGTATAAGAGTAAAAGCCACAATGTCCACCATAGCCTCAATGCCCACCATAAGATTAAACGCCACAATGTCCACCATAGCCTCAATGCCCACCATACAAGTAACTGCCACAATGTTCCCCATAGCCTCAGTGCCCACTATAAAAGTAAACACCGCAACAACTGTTCCCCATAGCCTCAAAGTCCACCATAAGAGTAACATTCACAATGCACCCACCCCATAGCTACAAAGCCCACTATAAGAGTAAAAGCCACAATGTCCACCATAGCCTCAATGCCCACCATAAGAGTAAATGCCACAATGTTCCCCGTAGCCTCAGTGCCCACTATAAAGGTAAACACCACGAAAAATGTTCCCCATAGCCTCCAGGTCCACCATAAGAGTAACATACACAATGCACCCCATAGCCACAGTACCCACTATAAGAGTAAAATCCACAATAACGACCATAGCCAAAGTGCTTACACATTGTGGCTACAGACTTCCCTGCAATTTCCTTAGGGCAGTAAGCTTCAGGTTCCCCACCGTCCAAAAAGTACAGACTGTGGAGAGACTACATTCTGCTGAGGATACTGTGAGAATCCCGACATAGTAGAAATGAGAGAGGCAAGTTTCACGTCTTGGTCAATTTGGAAAGATTGTGCAGATTATAAAAAAGAGACTTAGAAGGAACTTTTACTGTGCCCACTGCCTCCCATACACAGTCTTGGAAAATTGCATGTCAACTGTAAAGACTGCATTTATGTGATCAGTGCCTGTGTGAACCGCCTATTCAACTGCCTCAGTAAAGTGCAGTGGACTTGGTGCATTAAACACAGCCTCATTATTGTACCGCACTACTGTCTACATCACCATAACACTGCATTACTGGCCCGTCTGCAGAACCCGTGCCTTGCATCTTAAAATGAATCTCCACTAAGGGCACCCCACCTAAGACCAAGCAGGAGTCCCCAAAGCTGAGGAGTGCCCTGAAGAGAAGAAAAGGTGCGTACTTTCCATCATTGCACGGCCCCAAGGAGCACCACAGCCCCAAGGAGCGCATCATCGTAACTACCCTACTTTACTGCTACTACCACTCCTGTCATCCTCACTCTCCCCTGCACCCTGTTGCAGGTAGACGACAGATATATATATATATATATATATATATATAGAGAGAGAGAGAGAGAGAAAGAGAGAGAGAGAGAAAGATAGTTGCATAGACAGATAATAGATAGATACAAACTGAATTATTTGGCTCAGGGACTAATACTGCAGGAAACCCAAATATGTTGCTTCTACTCTAGTAGGAAACGATGCAGCTGAAAAGAGTTAAGTTACAAATTCAGCTCTGCTATATCTTGAAACATCGTGTGAGAGTATAATGCATTTACACATATTCTCCTTAAAATCCATTGAAATCAAATAGGACACGTCTCAGAAATGTTGAGCTCTCATGTTCATGCCCTGAAGGTCAGATATCACATTTACATCCGAGGACATGCGCCATCAGACAGAACTAGGCCACATACTAGAATGGGCAATGAACGTGTTTCCGCTTGGAGCTAGTGTGGTAAGTATGTCGCTCCTAAGAAACATCTAAAAATGTTCAGGTGCCAAGCTCAGTGCAAGATGCAGTTGCTGTCATTAGGGGCTCTGGACGAGATATTGCCATTATCTGGACATTGTGCGCGCTCGTCTCGTGCTTTCCTGCTCGGTGTTATTGTTCCTGTTCTTTTGGCTTTAGGCTTCTTTAGAAAATAAGTGAGAGATAAGATTATATACGGCGCGATGCCGGCCAGTGCTGGCCAGTCCGCTGTTATTGTTACGTGCTTGTCGCATTAGTCACGTTCTGTACATCGCTAGCATAGTTTTGGTTTGAGATATAGGCATAGCTATTCAATGACGCAGGTTTTACCGTTCAGCCATCATTTGCACATACAGAATTTTATAAGAGAAAATAACTTACCAGTAAATATAGGAAACATTTTATTCAGGCTTTTCTCTAGTTTTATCTGCTTCTGGTAAGGCTGGGTGACAAATTACCAATATAGACGCCGTTACTGCTCCCAGCTTTTCCTGCTCCATTGTTATGTGGTGATTTTGGAGCCGGAGATGTAACCCTGTATATTAAAACAAGAGTTAGACTAATTTTACATTGGTGGAACAGCTTTCTGGCAGGCTGTTCCGGCAGAAAATGTAATAGGCTGTTCCGGCAGAAAATGTGATAGGCTGTGATGAGCTGTGATAGGAAGAGAGCTGCAGCAGAAAGGACAGATGTCCTGAGCTGCAGCAGAAAGAACAATCCCCTTGAACTGCCAGCCTGAAATAAATCTAGTAGAGTATTTGAAGGAATAGATGGGGAGATCTCTAGATCCATGTGAGGTATAGGGCCCAGCTGGTTCTAGTTTTGTTGGAAAGAGATTGTCATGTACTACGTATATGATTTCTAGTTAATAATCCTAACCCAACCGTTTAGGATACCCAGAGATGCACCTGGGTCCGCCCCGAGTCAGTGGAGTCTAGTTCTGCCTGAGGAACAGATAAAACCTATGTTGTGTAGCTCCTCAAAACTAGGCCTGAGAATAATCATCTCCTGGGTAGTTAGTTACATCTGCAAGGTCAAGCATTGGTCGTACATCAGTCAGCAAGATACTGTGCGTTAAGGCTGATGAAGACGTTGCTGCTGTTTGAGGCAATATTGGCAGGGCATCTTTCCACACTTAATTCTTAATTCTGTGCCCCTCAGCCTGGGAATTACAGAACTTACACCAGAAAACCTCAATTGCATGAGGTTCTGCAGAGAGATGCTCACTGTTGGAATGGTAATGACAGCCAAATTGCTTGCTGCTGAGCATGACACCACCTTTTTATTATTCTTTTTCCCTTATTGCTGCTATGCAAAGTCATAAACTTACTACTTTAATGCACTTTAAAGGGTTAATTTCCAGTGTCATTTATGCCATTGTCTACACTTTTGAATTTCATTTCATAAGATATATCCTGTTATTTAGCACTGTTATTGCACTCTATTTGTACTGAATTGTGGAAAGGGTTAACACACAGCCAGTTCATACTAAGAGACTTTGGGAGTTTCCAGCCTCTGCACTGAGAAGCTAGTCATTTTCCACTGCTGTCATAAGAGAATATGCAGAGCTGAGTTTTGGAGGGAAAGGCCAAATATAGTGAACTTTTATATTACAATATTTTTATTGAAGAAAAATATAGAGATAAACATACAATGTATTAATACAGCATATTGCGCGTAATCATCAATATCTTTGGTCTACAGAAATGTGCAATTATGGAGACATTTGTTAAGTTGGCACAGTGAGCTGAGCTGTATCAAGTTATTGTGCGAAAGTGTGCTCGAGCAGGGAGGGGTAATAGGGAGGGGATAATGGAGTGTGAGGGACATAGGAGATAACAACATTGGAACATCCAAAGAAACAACATTAACATAGCCGTGGAGCTAAGTCAGTGTCTACATCAGTATATTATTGCAAAACAGATTATCAAGTACAATGTAGATAATGTTGCATAAAGGGTAGATGGTAATGGCAGAAAACACAATAATACGTCTAGGGATCATCTAGTTTTTTCCCATTAGGAGCGTAATGTCACTGAAACTCAAAGAAAAAGTGTTATCCTGGCTTATTTTGCAAAGACCAAACGCCAAACTTCCCATCTCTTAATATAATTAGTGAATGAGCCAGAGCAGGATGCTATAGTGCTTTCTATTTCACAATGGTAAGAGACCCTATTAATTATTTCAGAAATAGACAGGACCACTGTGGACCTCCAATGTTTTGCGAGAAGTATTTTAGCAGTTGTCAATATATGAAAAGCCACTGTGCGATGGCGCGCAGGGAGCAGATCTAAGCCACCGAGTAACATAGTAACATAGTATATAAGACTGAAAAAAGACATTTGTCCATCCAGTTCGGCCTGTTTCCTACAAGTTGATCCAGAGGAAGGCAAAAAACCCCTGTGAGGCAGAAGCCAATTTTCCCCACTTAAGGGGAAAAAAATTCCTTCCCGACTCCAATCAGGCAATCAGAATAACTTCCTGGATCAACGACCCCTCTCTAGTAGCTATAAACTGTAATATTATTACACTCCAGAAATACATCCAGGCCCCTCTTGAATTCCTTTATTGTACTCACCATTACCACCTTCTCAGGCAGAGAGTTCCATAGTCTCACTGCTCTTACAGTGAAGAATCCTATTCTATGTTTGTGTACAAACCTTCTTTCCTCCAGACGCAGAGGATGTCCCCTCGTCACAGTCCTGGGGATAAATAGATGATGGGAGAGATCTCTGTACTGACCCCTGATATATTTATACATAGTTATTACATCTCCCCTCAGTCGTCTTTTTTCTAAAGTGAATAACCCTAATTTTGATAACCTTTCAGGGTACTGTAGATCCCTCATTCCAGTTATTACTTTAGTTGCCCTCCTCTGAACCCTCTCCAGCTCTGCTATGTCTGTCTTGTTCACAGGAGCCCAGAACTGTACACAGTACTCCATGTGTGGTCTGACTAGTGATTTGTAAAGTGGTAGGACTATGTTCTCATCACGGGCATCTATGCCCCTTTTGATGCAACCCATTATCTTATTGGCCTTGGCAGTAGCTGCCTGACACTGGTTTTCGCAGCCTAATTTGCTGTTTATTAAAATTCCTAGATCCTTTTCCATGTCAGTGTTACCGAGTGTTTTACCGTTTAATATGTACGGGTGACTTGCATTATTCCTTCCCATGTGTATAACTTTACATTTGTCAGTGTTAAACCTCATCTGCCACTTATCTGCCCAAGCCTCCAATCTATCCAGATCCCTCTGTAGCAGAAAACTGTCCTCTTCAGTGTTAATTACTTTATACAGTTTAGTGTCATCTGCAAAAATAGATATTTTACTGTGCAGGCCTTCTACAAGATCATTAATAAATATATTAGGGAATAGGGCCCAATACTGACCCCTGAGGTACCCCACTAGTGACAGTGACCCAATCTGAGTGTGTACCGTTAATAACCACCCTCTGTTTTCTATCACTCAGCCAGTTACTTACCCACATACAAACATTTTCTCCCAGTCCGAGCATCCTCATTTTATATACTAACCTTTTATGAGGTACGGTGTCAAATGCTTTGGAGAAGTCCAGATATACGACATCCATTGATTCGCCGCTGTCAAGTCTAGAACTTACCTCCTCATAGAAGCTGATTAAATTCGTTTGGCATGACCGATCCCTCATGAAGTCATGCTGATATGGCGTTATTTGCTTATTTTCATTGAGATACTCCAAAATAGCATCTCTTAGAAACCCTTCAAACAGTTTACCAACAATAGATGTTAAACTTACCGGCCTATAATTTCCAGGCTCTGTTTTTGGACCCTTTTTGAATATTAGCACCACATTTGCTATGCGCCAATCCTGTGGAACATTCTCTGTCAGTATAGAGTCCGTAAATATCAGAAATAAAGGTTTGGCTATGACATCACTTAATTCCCTTAGGATACGGGGGTGTATGCCATCCGGTCCTGGCGATTTGTCTATTTTAATCTTTTTAAGTCGCTGTTGTACTTCTTCCTGGGTCAGACAGGGCACTTTTAATGGGGAATTTACTTTTACATTCTGCATTTCATCTGACAGTTTATTTTCCTCAGTGAATATAGTGGATATATCCTCGTCGCTCTCTGCAACACCCCCCTCATTGCTATGTAAAGGGCCGACTCCTTCAGATTTATATTTTTTACTATTTATATAATTGAAGAACATTTTAGGGTTAGTTTTGCTCTCTTTGGCAATTAATCTCTCGGTCTCTAGTTTGGCAAATTATATTAGTTTTTTTACATATTCTATTTTTTTCCTTATAGTTTATCAGTGCTTCCTGACTCCCCTCCTGTTTTAGTGATTTATATGCTTTCTTTTTGTCATTTATTGCTTTCTTTATTGGTTCACATTGGTTTCTTATTGTTCCTTAGCCTTTTATTCCTATAAGGTATGTACCTCTCACAATTAGATGTTACAATGCTTTTAAAAATCTCCCATTTTATGGTTGTATTTTTATTTTTGAGGACTTAAGAGAAACATATCTGGAGTGTGGGGTATCCCCATCTGAAGAGTTACTGATAATAATTTATGCACCTCCCTCCAAAACCACCGTACCTTCGGACAACCCCAGAAAATATATAACATATCTCCTATACATTTTTTACATCTCCAACACGTGTTAGGAACATCTGGGTATATCAACGATAGCCTTTCTGGTGTCATATACCATCTGTATACTATTTTCCTAGAGGCTTCTAGGTGAGTAGAACATTTAGAGTGTTTTTGAGGGGCTGAGAAGATTGATTGCCATGAAATTTGGTCTGTTTGAATTTTTAAGTCTGCCAACCACCTTTCCAGTCTTGAGGGTACAGCCACATTATAGACCTCTAACATGAGTTCATACAATGTGGAAATGCCCTTAAGCTGAGAATGTGCCCCAAAAAAATATTTAGCAAAGGGGAGGCAGTGTCTGCTGCGTCCTCCTGTAGAGAGGTCACTAAGGATCTCAACCTCCTTGTTGGGGAGACCACATTTTTGAGTAATGTCAGAAAAGGGTAATAAACCATTTTCACCCCATAAGTAGAGATGAGCGAACATTTAAAAAAAGTCAGTTGTTCGGCGTTCGGGTGGTGGTGAGTCGCGCATCCCGTTATGGATTCCACTATAGCGGCATATGGAATCCATAAGGGGCGGCTGCCACCTACCCGAACTGTTGCACAGCCGAAGGACCTGGGGTGACGTCACTGTCATGTGATCAGTGCAGGGGGCGTGGCTCAGCACGGGATCTCCCGTGTTGAGCCACGCCCTGCACTGATCACATGACAGTGTTGTCACCCCAGGTCCTTCGGCTTTGCAACAGTTCGGGTAGGTGGCAGCCGCCCCTTATGGATTCCATATGCCGCTATAGTGGAATCCATAACGGGATGCGCGACTTACCACCACCCGAACGCCGAACAACGGACTTTTTTTAAATGTTCGCTCATCTCTACCCATAAGTCATTCACTGTAGATATACCTTCTTGCATCCATGTATTAAACACTATGTCTGGAATCATATGTTCTAAAGCCGTTAGTGGAATCTTGCATTGCATTGTAACTAATTTCTTACTCAGTATCACGGATTTCCACACCATAAGGCGGGCCTTTATCGATGCATATTTAGGGACATGTCTCATTGGGTCAATAAAAGGGCATTGAAGAATATCTTTGATACCTCCCTCAGTCAATGCATATGGTTCCATAATGACCCATAAGGGAGGGTCCTTTTTTGCAAACCAGCCTCTCATTTGGTCCAGTAAGGACGCATAATAATATAACAACAGATAAGGAAAGCTAAGGCCTCCCTGCGATATAGGGGTGTATAAAGTAGAGGCTGCAACCCTGTGTCTAGCGTTTTTACATACAAAATTAGTAAATAACGTCTGAAGTCTATTAATATACCTCTAAGACAAGGGAATCGGGATGTTCCTGAATAAGTATAGCACTTTTGGTAACAACATCATCTTTGTGGTAGCTATTCTCCCCACCCAAGATATTTCCTGTGCTGAGAATAGTTTAATATCTTCCGAAATCTTGTTGGGCAATGGTAAATAATTCACCTTATAGAGATTCTTGGAGCGATACGTTAAGGTAATACCAAGGTATGAGATCCCTTCAGATGCCCATTTAAACGAGAAGTGGGATGATATTGATAGTGTCTCTTTCCGCGATAGGCCCATATTTAAAATAATCGTTTTACTAAGGTAAAGCTTGTAATAAGAGATATCACTAAACTCCTTTAGTTTTAACATGACCGCTGAGAGAAAACATGTGGGATTAGATGATGTAGTGAACTTTTGACAATCTGGTTTAGCTCTGTCAGACTGTGGTTTACAGGTTAAAAATTGCTTGGTCATTCCCAGTGACTTGTAGGCACGACTAAGGACGAAATTTCTGAAACGCGTTAACGATCACTGCATACAATGTGGATGTGTCTGCTGTTATATATTGCAATAAAGGAGACGTTTTAAGAGGATTTTCATCTCATTCTGAAGCCGTTTTTCTTTGTTTTACAAGTCTATGGCAGCCTTGTAATGCAACACTGTTTCTACTAGTCTGTGCTTCTCCAGCATCACCCCTCCCACTAGAAGGTTTTACATCAGTTAGAAACTGTATAAAAACAGTTAGAGCCCCTTGTGGCCTGCAGATAGGGACCAGTGTTTAGTAGGAGAGACTCTTCCTGACTGCACAAGTGACCAGAAGAAGATGCGCCAATTATGGAGGCGACGGCTCACATATCTGCAGTACAGATTACTGCGCCAATTGCCAAAGCAACGGCACGTGGACAGGAACACTGGGCCAGACGTGACTGCCTGTCTTGTCACTCAAAGTGGGGGGCGGGGAGGCCAGAACTAAAGAGAGTGGATTACAATGCAACAGGGTGCAACAGTAGCACACTCTTTGCACTGGGTTGTAAATTTGCATATAATAAAAAGAAGAATTTCTACAGAATGCAGCCACCAATCTGGATGAGAGAAGCCACATTTTACTGAAGGAACCAGCACACATCTAAGAATTTATTTGGATTCACATCAGCGTAGGTGGTAACCGGTTATCTTTAACCATGAATCAAGAGAGCATTATTATTAGTATTAAAGCGGTCTTACAAACAGTTTATTGGAAAGTATACAACCTTTTGTGACCTGAGCTTGTGTTTAAGAAAGCTCAGGATCTGTATATACTGTGCGGAGCAGATGTGTATTCTGCTCTGTGTATGTTCAGCTCTGTAAAAACAGGAGGAAGAGATCTGACGGTCTGGTCTTTGAGCAACAAAGCCTCGTCCTTTTTTACTATATACTGTATACCTCTCATTGTTTTTTAAGGTTACCCTTAGTTTATCTGGTGCACACAGTAGTGTAAGCATAGGTGAAGGTCATCTGTGCAAAACTTATGTAGAGATAGTATGAGTCGCTTATTAGAGGAACTTAAAACGGATTGGCCAGTTTATATTACTAGCTGCATACCGGAGCTGCACTGGCAACATGACTAGTTGAGTGAATCAAACCCAACAAAGTGGAATTCTAGTGCGAATTTCATAATAAACTTGATTAGCCGCGAAGCCGAATTTCCTCATGCTTCATGGTAGTGAATCGCTTAAAAAACAAAAAGAAAATCATACTTACCTCCTCTATTTGCTCTCGATGGACCAGCTGCCGCTATCTTCATCTCGCATGAAATCCCATGTGTGTTGACGTCACCACACCGGAGGGTGTGATGACGTCACATCGGGCAGCGTGAGATTTCCCACCAGATCCTCGATCAAGATGGCGGCAGCCCGTCCGTCGTGAGCAAATGGAGGAGGTAATTGATTTTTTTTAATTTTTTTTACCTTTCAGGTAAAATCGATTCGCTACTACGAAGCACGAGGAAATTTGGCTTCGCAGCGAATCAAATTTATCCTGAAATTCAGATCGAATTGCACTTTATTGTTCTGTTCTCTTTTACACTGTGTCTTTACTATTAGATGCCATGATCATGTATGAACGCAGCGTGCGAAGGGTACAATGACGGAGAGAGGTGCAATCGGCGCTCCCTGTCATCACAGCCACTACTTACTAAGAAATGCGCTTCGTGAAGAAGTAATTAGTCTTGAAGTGAATTTTTGGGTAAAATTCGGCAAAGCAGCCGAATCGAATTTACCAATACTTCGCTCATCTGTAAACATGACCGCTAATGGAATATCCTGTCCATCAACGGCTTTCATTCACTTATACTGGAGACGGACTGTGCATGGGCTACTACTAGTTCCCCTATCAGTCCTCTGTAAACCCACTGTGAAATCTCCAGCAAGCCCCTTAGGAGCCAGTGCAGAGGATGGGAGTGGTAGTGACCCTGATGAGATGTTGTGTCACAATGTACTCCCTCAGGCCATCACTCCCTGAGGTTCGGTGCAGTCAAAAGGTTGTGTAAAAGGATGTAGAAGAACAAACGTTTTTCCTGTGTGCAAAGGATTAATTACAGTACATCCAGCTGTCACCTGTACAAGGTGCAATGTCTCCAGGGGTGGACACACCGCCTGCACAGGGGCCAAGAGTGGGCCGATTCTTGAATACAAGTGAGCACTTCCATAGTCTGCCGTATCTGATATGGGGGTCTAAGGATCTGATATGGGGGTCTTAGGCTGCAAGCAGCGGTTTTGTGTTAGGTCAAAAAATGGAAGAAAAGGAAACCGGCACTGAAAACAATGTAAGTCAATGGTGACGGATCTAAAAAACGATCCGTCACCCATTGACTTTCAATGTATTTAGCGACGAATCTGTTTTTTTCCCGTTTTTATTTTACACAACCGCATCCTTACAGAACGGATACATCTGGATGTGCAAAATCAAAACGGATCTGTTTCATTCCAGCATTGAGATCCTCTGACGGATCTCAATACCGGAATTAACAACGCACGTGTGAAAGTAACTTAACGCCACTTTTCAGGCACAAGGGAGATGCTAAATTTGTTAATGGGTCCGCATCCGTGACATGGTGTGCATACAGCCGGTGCCCGTATATTGCGGACCCTACAGTAGAAAAGCTCAAGCAATTTCTACTCTATGTATTGTCATTGTATTGTCATGCCATTACAGCCTCTGCTACTACAGTTCCACCCTTGCATGGAAAGTGGAAAAACGTAGAGGATCCAAATGGCATAAGAAATATTAAAATACCGTAAGGAACTAAGAATGATTTTATAGGGTTGCCAAGTTTTCAAAAAACTTTTGATATGTTTTCCAAGTT
Organism: Bufotes viridis; assembly: GCA_033119425.1. Classification (NCBI taxonomy): domain Eukaryota; kingdom Metazoa; phylum Chordata; class Amphibia; order Anura; family Bufonidae; genus Bufotes; species Bufotes viridis. The sequence goes on along the minus strand of CM065589.1, from coordinate 61,051,216 downwards.
TTGATCAGTGGGGGTCTGAGTGCTGAGACCCCCCCCCCCCCCCCACACACACACGATCACTATAAGGAGAAGAGGGAGGTACTAGCTGCAGGAGATGAGTTCCATGTTTTGAGCGAAGTGAAGCATTCGAAGTGGGAATCGGTCCATAGTTTAGGAAAACCTCAATTCACAACAAATATTAATTTCCTCACACTTCGTGGTAAGTAATTCGTTTTTCCTAAAATGGCAGCTGCACGTGTTTCAAAGTGAAAGTAAGAAGCCTGGAAATGTGAGATCACCCATAATTCCATGCAGCCAGCCAATCCACTGATCCAGCACCTATGATATCACAGCCCTATAAAACCCTCATCTCACGTGGTCTCCGCCGTTGTTGTGTGAAATGAGCATAAGGAGAGACATGGTAAACGCTCATGCACTGTGGATTAATAGAAGGATATTGAATAGGGAGAGTGTAGGGAGACTGCATGGAGACTGCAGGGAGAGCACAGGGGGAGTGCAGGGAGACTTATTTTGCATCAGTTTTATTTATTTATTCCTACATTTACATATTCCTACATCAGCAATAAATGTAAAGTAATACCAATAAGATGGTAGTCCAGTCTGCACCCCTTACGAGTGCCAGGTCTTAATGATGACCATCCTCATATTTTGCTGGCTTTACTTCTTCCAAGTCATTCTTCAAAGTCTTCATGTCCTAGAAAAGTCAGCAAGATGCAGAGAGAGAGGAGGAGCTGGGTGTTCCTGATGACATATTTTCATTGATATTAGATGATGTGGAAAACAAGGGACAGCAGATGGCAGAAGAAGGGCTCCCACCTGTCGGGCAGGAGAGCGCTGGGGTTGGAGAAGTGGGTATGTCAAAGCTGAATAATAATCTGTGTTTACTGTCAAATAACCTGCAGGAGATTGCAGCCAAGAACAGCAATAATATGTATATTGTCCCCCCAACTAACCAGCCAAACCCCATACCAACAACAGACACTGTTTACAGGTGCCGCGCGGCCATTAACAATAAAGAAGGACGATACAGTGCAGTCTTCATTAATAAATGAAATGCAGCACAGCCGCGCCATGTCGCCATACCCTAAGGCACAGTGGCCTGGGTGTACTTGATTTATAGCGATTTGTGACAAATTAATTCGTAACAAATCAAATTTCTTGGCTAACTTCGATGAATTTGCCGAATCAAATTTTTAAAAACTTTGCTCAAGTAAGTATATGGGCCCATCTCTTGCAGTGAGGATAGAGAGAGAGAGCTTTGCAAACCCTTCTTTTGTCTCATTCTAGGGATCGGTGGAGATCTCAGCACTCAGACCTCCACCGATGAAAACACATCAAACATTATTGAACACTTATTGACCCTTTACAAGCTGTTGTAGATTTCTGTTTAGGCGCACGGACTGCTGGAGGATGTGCCTAATTTATGATGAGGTGTGCCCCTTGGTATAAATTAGGTGTATCCTCGGGCAGCGCAGGGGATACCAATATTGGCTCAGAAAGTACCAATGTTGATAAATCTCCCCCTATGTGTTTTGTACTGTGTCACATACTGTTTACCAAAGGTACAAGTGACGTGCAGCATCCGTGTATTGGAATGTCTGTGGTGTTTCCCCGAAAATGTACTGTGGGTCTCTGCATAGCACAATGTATGAGCTCAGACAGTTAATAGGTATTATTCATACCCATGTAATATTTCCCGGGGCACAACAATGAATTTTCCAGAAATGTCATTTTCTTACATTACAGCCACCCACATGCTTCAATTTCCATTGAGCTAAAATAACTTCCATTACGATGCGTACAGCCTGTACCCACGTGACACCAGGCGCTTTCTTCTGTTCACATGTGACGCTGGTACTTGCTGAATAACGGGAGTGCCATGCTGAGATGAGCTGGCATAAGTGCAGGGTGCGGGGCTCCCACGCTGTATTATCAGTGACACTACATGACAGAGAGAGGGGCCGCGCTCCAAACATTCACTCTACAATTTTGGGCCGAGAAACAAAAACAGTATAAAATATTTTCAGCTAATGATTTCGATGCACACAGCCGGTATCTGTGTTTTACGGATCCACGTTTTGCGGGCTAATTAGTAGTGCGTTTGAGCCTGTAGGGGACTAAGGGGTCTTGATAGGGCCATGCGCTGGTGGTGGTCTGCTGAAGTTACGTAGAGGTGCCAGCCTCTACAAAACTTTGGCGGATCCACCGCTGCATCTAAATCTACACCAGCTCCCTTGCTAGCGTAGATTTAGACTATTTTGTAGGCCTAAAACAGGCGTAAAAAATATTGAATGAGACTAGCCTGCCGGCCCCTCCCCTTTTCCGCTCACACCATGCCCAGTTTTTTAGCCTTGGCGTGAGCAGGGAGAAGTCACAAAAATACGCCTAATATAGACATATTTCTGTTAGTAAATAACCCCCTAAGGCTTCTCAAGCGGAGTACAGATCTCATACTTTCTTTGGATCTTTACCCCATATGCTGGAAACCCCAAACAGACCCGATGAAACCTGACAGGGCAGAGCGCTCTGAGAAGCTTTTACCAAAGGTTTAGGTTCTCTTTAACTAGAGAGTTAGGCTAGTTTCACACTAGCGGCAGGACGGATCCGACAGGCTGTTCACCCGATGGAACATCCTGTCGGATCCGTCCTGCCGCTTAGTGAACGTGTCCCCGGACTACCTCTCAGGCCCCATTGACTATAATGGGGGTGGGCGGAGTTCGGCGGAGGCACAGCAGCGCACGGCGAGAGGCTGCCAGAATAAATGTCGGATGTCGTTGTTTTATACCGGCAGCCTCTCGCCGTGCGCTGCTGTGCCTCCGCCGAACTCCGCCCGTCCCCATTATAGTCAATGGGGCTGGAGCGGTAGTCCGAGGCTACGTTCACTAGCGGCAGGACGGATCCGGCAGGCTGTTCCGTCGGGTGAACAGCCTGTCGGATCCGTCCTGCCGCTAGTGTAAAAATAGCCGTATAGGATGGAGTAAGGAGCTTATGATGAGTTCCATCTATGATAGATAGATAGATATGAGATAGATAGATAGATAGATAGATAGAAGACAGATAGATCGATGATTATGTATACAGTATATACGTAGACAAGTAACATTGTGTTTTCCTCAGTTATTGGTGTGTGCCCTTCCTTTGAATATAAATTGTTCTCCAGAATGGCCGGACTAGAGCGCTAGCTAAGGGGAGGCTGGCATGATTAACTTTGGATGGAGGGGACAGGGAGGTTAGGGGTTAATCAATTTGAAAAGTGAGTTGGGGGGGGGGGCATTGTACTGGGGGGAGGGGAGTTTGGGCTATAAAAGGGGGGCGGTTGGGTAAAGAGGCGCAATTTTGAGGTTACAAAAAGGGGTGGTGGAGTGGACCTGTGTCTACCTGGTAAGGACTATAAATGGATATATATTGATAGGGAGAGAGAAATAGGGGGTTTATAATGTTTTGTCATGGCAGTCGAGGCGGCAGGAGGTACTGGAAGCTGGTGGTATGGTTGAGGATTTGAGAATGAGGGGGCCTCTATGGTGGGGCTGGACTCTCATGGTGGGGCTTACCTGTTTGGTTCGGTGAGGCGTCCACCACCGGGTGTCTCCGAGCTAGGATACCGCGGCTGGAGGCAAGGTGGATTTGCCGTGTGGTTTTGTGGAGGAACAATTGTTGGGGTCTTCCAGGACCTTCACCCTATCCACCCTAGTGTTGTGTTTTATTGAAAGAAGGTTTGCGGCTGGGTGCGTTGATGGGGGAAGGTTAAGGAAAATGAGAAAGTAGTGTGGACCCGAAATATCAGCCAATAAGTTAATGAAGTATAGGGTCTGTGCAATGACCTAAGCGACGGTATAACACGTGTTTGTGAAAAGCGCCACAAACAGGGATGCAGGTGTCCTGATATCTTGGAGCAATCTACTGTGAGGCTGATTGGGGTTCAGTTCTTCGACTTCCTACATGAACACAAGGAAAATGGCTAATTTTCCTGCCAGGAAGCTGGCCGGAGGGGGCAGGAAAGCTGTGTCAATACGGGCAGAGAGCCGAGGGTTTCCTTATCTGTCAGGATTGTGTTCGTGCTGTAAATATTATGCAATGTGCTGCAGAACTGTTTTCCTAACCAAACGCTGCTCCTGCTGACATTCTCGACGGGAGAGAGGAGAACTTTGATGTCAAATTCATATCGAAAGCAAAATAATAGGAGACAATCCTATCTCAAGAGCGAGAGATGCCAAGGACAACTGCATTGGGCCAGTGAAAGAGAACCTGTCCCCTCTCCTGACATGTCTGCTTCAGTAACTATCTGCATTCGCCATGTAATAACAATTCTGGAGCATCTTCTCTTATGACTCAGTGCTGTGCCATTCCTCTATTATTCCTGCTAGAAGTATATAAATGGATTGGCAGCAATCTACACTAAGGGTCCATCTAGGTGTTAACAGTTGGGGTGGTATCCCTACATTGTCTGACACTGGCAGCACTGGTTGGATGGTGTCAGACTGTGCAGGGACACGCTCCCATCTAGTGACAACCAGCTGTGAATACTGTACACGGTTCATCTATTGATATAGCAGTGATTCGTAGTTTTAACGGTTGGATTTCTTTGTAGCAAATCAATGAGTCCGATAAACAAAGCATTTGTTATATAATATGGTGTATTCACTGATATTGGAACAGAAATCATAAAGAGTATTTCCACCCAATGAGATATATAATTCACCACTAGTCTATGTCATTTGTTGCAAAATTTCTGTGATTAAAAATCAGGTCCATTCATCTGAATGGGGTCGTTTTGGTGGCAAACTCCCATTTAGGGTAGTGCCAGAAATTGCTCAATGTGAATATATCCTTATGGTTTTGTAAAAGCAACTTTCTTCGACTGCCTTACCCAGATGGGTCCCAGTCCCTAAAACAGTATGTGGACCTTAAAAGGTTCCCCCAATGATAAACTAATCCCTATGTGTCTGGCTGCTGGGATCTGCTTTGGGGGAATCTGGGAGCAAATGTTCAATTCCCCTGCAGCGCCTCTAGAGGGGAAATGAAGCATTACACAGACAGTACATGTAACTTACAGACACGTGGTGCTCCAGAGCTATAGATGTTCTTTATAGCCAGACTCGTTAATAGTGAATTTCAAAATAATTATTTAAGCCCTTTTAAAAACCCCTTTATATTTTAGGATTCTCTCACCTCAGGTGGAGGATATGCTACCAATATTAGATAGGTGCAGGTCAGGTCACACCTGGGGACCCTCAAAGTAAACAGAGGACAGACGGGCATGCGCAGAAACCTCCCGTTCATTTCTATGGGTGTTCTGAAATTAGGCGATCGTTGGCTTGGCTACTTCTGGCAGTCCCATAGAGGTGATAAGTGCGGTGGCTGCGCTTCAGCTGTGCGCTCGCCGCTCATTTCTATGGGACTTCAGAAAATAGCCGACTGCGCTCACTCCGCTATTTTCAGAGCTCTCATACAAATGAATGGGAGCATGCCGTACGTGCACAGTGCGCTTTTGTTCACTTTCGGGGGATGGGTGGAGGTCCCAGAGGCTGGACCCACACCTTTTTGACATTAGTGGCATATCCTAGCAATATGCTATCAGTGTCTGAGATGATAAAATCCCTTTATTATGTCTTATATTGCCACAGGTCCAGCCCTGGTAAACATCTGATTTTGCCAAGGGAAGCCTGCTCGGGACAGATATTTCCATTGAATCCCGTTCATGTAAAAGATGGGTGACAGTCATCAGAGTAGGAGCTGCTCTTACAGAAAGAGTCCTATTACGTCCATATGCCCCTTACGGCAGGTGGACTAAAAACTGAATTAAAAGGGCGTCTGTCAGCAGATGTGTACCTATGAAACTGGCTGAGCTGTAACATGTGCGCTTGGCAGCTGAAGGCGTCTGTGTTGGTCCCATGTCCATATGTGCCCGCATCGCTGAGAAAAATTATTTTTTTTTATATGCAAATGAGCCTCTAGGAGCAATGGGGGAGTTGCCATTACACCTAGAGGCTCAGGTGTCTCTGTAACTGCACTTTGCCAGGACCAGGCATGATGATGTTAACCCTGGCCCTGTCAATCAAAGTGGAGAAGGCGCAGCAGTTGCAGAGAGAACAGAGTCTCTAGGTGTAATGGTAACGCCCCTGTTGCTGCATATGTTAATAATTTTTTTCAGCGATGCGGGCACATATGAACATGGGACCAACATAGATGCCTTCAGCTGACAAGTGCACATGTAACAGGTCAGCCAGTGCCATAGGGACAAATCTGCTGACAGATGCCCTTTAAGGTCTGTTATCAGAGCTACTTTTTAGTGCCCGTTCTTGTTGTTCGGCAGTCTTTCATCCATGAATCACCTGAATATGGAAATATTAACTCTTTTGTTATCTCATTCATTCTCAGATCAAGTGAAGATGATGTCCCCCTGGATTATTTATTTTGTTTTTAAATGAAATGTAAAACCAGCAATAAGTAAATGCAGCAATCATTAATTATCACTAAAAATAATGGCAGAAATTTTGTGAAATGAATTAAAATAAACAATCCAGGAGGACACGATCTTCACTTGATCCTCATTCTCTCTTCCGTCTATCTTGTTTGTACTTTCCTGTTTTATTCCTATTGTGCGTGGAGATATCTGTTTTGCTTTGCTCTTCCATATCTGGCTCAGTTTGTATCGTTCTGCACAAAGCGCCTGGTTCTGAGATGAATGACATCTACCACTGTGAATGTAAATCCAGCAACTGGGTGGACTCTAGTGCCCTCTAGTGGACAATGTAGGAGGCAGTCAAGCATGTTTCCTCCAACCATTTCTATAGCTTTAGTCAACATTTCTTTAACTCCATTTTTAGGCTGAATCCTCTCGTGTCCCCAACAGGTCATATTTTCAGGGTTTTCTTCAATACTGTACAGATAATATCATTATTGCCATACTCTCTTGACCAGATATCTAGATATCCTCATGAGGAATGTTCTATAAAAACCCATTGAATGTCAATTCATCTTGGTCTTTAGGATTCTACAGCAGATAAGGGGTTAGTATGTACAATAGCTTGTCCGGTATTTTATATTACATTTTATTTTTATATTACATATATTTACATTTATATAATGCTCTGCTTGTGCTTTTATCATTTATTTTTTTTAATCTGCAAGCATGGACATAGCCTGTGCTGTCTGGTTGCACTGTATGAATGCTTAGATTTGCCATTCAGGACTTGACCAGTGGGCCACAAACCATGTTGGTGCTGTAATGAGAAGCCTATCCTAAGCCTAATTGTCATCCCACAAATTGGTATTACACAACATACAGTAAATGTTGCCTACAGGATATCCACAGGAAATTACATAAATGCGGTGAAATTCTTTCCCAGATAGCGATGTATGGATTTAAGCAAGGATGGAAGTTGTGACTCTCTTCTCTCTATATCTTGCTAACGTCTCTCTCAGTGGAATCTCTGGCTGGCTACAGTACCATGGCTATAAATCCTGTAATGTCCAGTGCAGGATGCAGAGCTTTGAATGGGCGCCTCTGGCCTGGACGTGTCCATGTGTGATGGGTGTCTTAATGATGTCCTTCACTGCAGCAAAGTCTGAATGGCTGTGGTTACAGGTTACCTCATTGATTTCAATGCTTGGATATGCACCCAACCTCCTGCAAGGCCTGAGCCAGGATTGTTACCCCTGGTTGTGCCATACACAGTCATGCTGAGTACAATACATAATACAATACTTTCAATGACAAACCATTTGCAGATACCCCCTGCTGTGGGGTGCTGCACATGCGGGTATTCATCCACTTTTATGGAAGTTCTGAAAATGCTTACTTGGCTAGTTTCATAACTCTCATAGAGGCAAATGGAGAGAGTCGCACATGCACAGCCATCTCTCCATTCATTGCAGCTGCAAGACAAAGTATCATTCTTGAGAAAGTTGTGGGTCCCAGAGGTGGGACCCACACCTATCAGCCATTTATTTATGTCCAGATGGGAATACTCCTTTAATTAAAGAACTCATAGCTGCTGTGATAATGATCTGAAACAGCATTATTCTGGAATTGTGGACATGAAGGTTATGAATTTTATTTCTATTCTAACCCAAAATAGAAGCAGGGCATAGCTACTAGAGGTATGTAGAGGTAGCGGTCGGACCCTGACCCTGGTTCCTGAGGGTGTCCAAAGGAGCCTTTGCCATATAGAAAGACACCAGTGCTATCATGATACTGTACCGTTCATGCTTAGCTTTGCAATTTGCAAAACACGTGTCTACATACAACACACACATGTCCAATATCCACAGAAAAGCTCAGATGAAGTCATTGGAGGCAATCAGTGCAGAAGTGAGGGTTTGTTCCCAGAGGAAGGCTTGCTGAGAAGCACAAACCCTACATATCACTTCCCAGCAATTACAGGAAGAAGTCAGGATGCAGATGAACGTGGAAGCTGCAATTTACTGCTAATTACATCTACTTAATCTTCTCCTCAGATTGGAGGTTTGAGCTGCATTAGCCTCCCGCACTGTAACTATCTTGGCTTCTGCATGACAGCAATATATTTATCAGACGTCCACAATAGCTACAAGTGACACTGGCGGGCTCAGTCCTGGCAGGAAGCATCAAAATCAGCCAGAGTGATGAAACGGCCCAATATTATTACAGATGGTACCATCCAGACGATACTTTGTATCATGAGACTACACTGTATCTATCACATCTACTATATTACATTATAAAAGTCAATGAGGTATTAGGGAGCACACATTTACCCAGTGTTACTACACCAAATATATGACCAGACATATACATATTCAACAGTATACCTATCCCCTGTTATATACACTAATATATATATCATAAGGTGCACCTTGATGCATCTTTAAAAGGGTTTTCTCGTCACTAGTATATGTCCCCATTGTCTGATAGGTGCGGGTCCCACCTCAGGGACCCACACATACACCAAGAACGGAGCCCTGAAAGTGATGGAGGGCACACTGCGCATGCTCAGCCCCCCTACATTCGTTTCTATGAGGTTGCAGAAAATAGCTGAGCTCTGGCTCGGCTATTTCTGTTGGGCCCATAGAAGCGAATGGGAGCGGTGGCCGAGCATGCAACATATAGTGCATGGATGAAAAATACAGTCGTGTGCATGGTCTTATGCAGATAATGTATAGCTAAACTGTATACCCCTATTACTTTTTACATTGCTATGGCAGCAGCACTGTGGTAAGTAGTCACGTAGCTGGCCTCTATGGGGAGAGCGCCTCCGGCCACCACTTTCACTGCTCCGTTCTCCATATAGTGGTGGGACCCACATATATCGCTATCCTAGTGATATGCCCCCATTGTCTAAGATGGGAATACCCCTTTAAGTCTAACACATAAGGCCTTTTTCTTATTCAAGGTTTTATTGAATTTTCAGAGTAAACAGGACAAAGATGCCTAGCTGAGTATACAGCATAGAGCAGTAAGTTTAGGACAATCAAGTTACAGAGTCAACAGCATAAACCACCAGGGAAACTGCCCCTGCGCCAAGTATGAACAAAATAAAGAAAAGGCATCAAGGTTATTAGCATACAGTAGAAATAGCAGGGGAAGACACAAGTGAAGGAGGGGGAGGGAAGGGTGGGGTACAGACACGAGCACTTGTTACAGGTGTGCAGCCCGGAACTCACTAGAAGTGCGGAACGTCTCCCATGGGCTCCACATTTTCGTACGTGGAGAAGCATCCAGTTGGGTGATCCTTTGGTGGAGAGCAATTTCCTCAAACCACTCCTTCAATAAGGGGGGGGGGGGGAGGTGACTTCCAGTGGCGGGGGATAACCGTTTTAGCGGCTTGAAGCATATATTTCAAGAGGGAGACCTTATAGGCTGGGATGGTTAGGTCGAAGGCAAAGAGCAGAAGGGATTCGGGGGTGTTGGTTATAGGAATCCCTGTCACCTTACGCACAGTAGAGTTCCCCGAGTCCCAGAAAGGACGCAGGGCAGTGCATTGTCACCAGATATGAATCATGGTGCCTTCCTCTGACAAACATGTCCAGCACCTATCAGGTACAGACGGGAACCACTTATGAAGAAGAGTGGGCACTCTGTACCACCTGGAGAGGACCTTGTAGATCGTTTCCTGCGCCTTTGTGGAAATCAATGCCTTGTGGGTCAAGAGGAAGGCTCTTTTCCATTGGTAAGCTGAACACCTAGATCGCATTCCCATGCCAGGCAGAAGGGGGAAAGCTGGGAGGAGTGTTGCTGTGTGAGCAAGTTATATATAGTGGAGATGTCCCTAAATACCGCAGATGGGGCCAGGCACATTTGTTCAAACGTAGTGAGGGCTCTGGATAGGTCGTACATAAGGCCTTTTTGACACATCAGTGAATCAAGAACATGTGCTGTCGGTTTTCTCCATAGACAGCACATGCATTCCACGGACTGTGGGTCCATGGTGACACCACAAAAGCATGTCCTATTTTTGTCCGTGATTACAGATCCCTCTTGCACATTAGGGTAATTTATGGACATTTTTATCCCAATGTTTGGCATAAAAATTGCCACAAGATCCCTTTTTGCAACTGTTTAAATGCCAGTGCAAGAATTTTTTGTTGCATGGCCATTTTTGCACCATCCTCGCCACTTTGCCCCAACAAATTTACTAACATTTATAACTGGAAACAGGCGTAAATGTTGGTGAAAAATTACTCCAGTTTATGACACTCCTCTGTCCCCCTTTCTTTCTTGCCACACTGAACGTATATGTCCATGTGAATGGGACTGCGATACCAGACCATTGAGAAAAGTGGCGCTAATTCTGAAGTCCCTTTAAAGTTGTATGCAAGGGATAAAACAATGGAGCCTTTATCCATCTGCACTAGAGTGGTATGGATGCATGGTTGCAATGAGTAAGTAATGCCCCAAGGTAGGGATATTGGATGCAACTGCCGATACCCATTGTTTTCATTGTATGGTGCCCCCGTGTGTGCCAGGTGCATTGCATTGTTGGAATGGATAATTTGCTACATATGTACCCTTTACAAAGCAGTCCTTGCAGGAGGTCCAATTTATAAAGCACGCTCGGCACACTACTAATATTTAAACCTCATGCACATGACCTTGTCCATATTTTGGTCTGCAAACCACGGATCCACAGAACCCAGATACCTCCCGTGTGCATGCCGCATTTTTCAGATTCCTATCAATAGAAAGGACTATTCTCATCTGCAATATGGACCAGAATAGAACATGTTCTGTAATTTGCGGAATGGTCCCACGCATCCACAATACATGTGTGCAAGGCCCAATAGAAATGAATGGGACTGGGTGCTATCCACAAAAAAATGCAGTGCATGGATGAAAAGTACAGTGGTGTGCATGGTCTAATACAGATAATGTATAGCTGAACTGTATACCCCTATTACTTTTTACATTGCTATGGCAGCAGCACTGTGGTAAGTAGTCACGTAGCTCGGTCTGTGAACTGAGTCCCCTGTGCAGTCTCGGCAATTGTCTGCCATATAAATTCTCAGTGTTGTTAATTGTTACAGGGAAAGCGCTCATTGTTTCGTGGAGGGTGTTATTCATTATTAACGCGTGCACCGGTGACTAAAAGGTTCGGACACCCTAGTGAGCCCCTTATAGCACTTGCTGCTACTATTGTGCCAGTAAGAAATGGCTGGAGAGATGCCAATCATTAGCTCACACTGTGCAGCATGTTCTATATTTATAATATGACTTCAGTTCTTTAAGTCTTAAAGGGGTTGTGCAGTCATATAAAATTATATATAGACATCATTTTAGGTTCTCATAAAACAGTCACTTACTAATGATAAAGTATTTCCAGTTTTGGCTCCAACTCCCCTTTTTGACCCCCCGTCATGAGATTGTGACTATCCGGTGAACACTAATGCGGCATGATGATTATTCTGCTGATCATGTGACATCCTCCACTTGTAGCCACACCCCCTAAGACAGAGCGTGCCCGTCCTTAGAAGTTAGATAAGCGCCTGGCAGACTGACGTAAGAGCAGTGCACTGTGAGCAGGGGCGTAGCTAAAGGCTCATGGGCCCTGGTGCAAGAGTTCAGCTTGGGCCCCCTTGCCTCAGGGCTTTGTGGCCAGGGGCAGGGGAGCACATAGCCTTCATGCTGCCTGAGGCAAAAATTGAAAGGGCACCAAAATGCTTGACCTAACCCCTTCCCTCCAGCCAGAGGTGTAACTTGACCAGCATGCACTTTCTATAATACCAGTGTCTACTTATGTGGCACAAGGGTCTTTGGGCCCCCTTAGGCTGAATGCACACGATCAGGATTGCGTGCGGATTTGCGTGCGGAAAATCCGCACCGTACATCATGTACATTGTATTCTATGAGAATTTAAAATTCTCAATGCACACGATGCGGATTTTTTCCGCGCGGATTTTGACCTGCGGTGCTGATTTTAAAATCCGCAGCATGTCAATTATTTTTTTTTCCTGTCCGAATATCTTGCGGATTTTCTCCATTCACTTCAATGGGGAGAATAAAATCCGGATGGTGCACGCACACAGTGCGGATATTGATGCGGATCCGCATCAAAATCCACATGTATGCAATAGGAAGGGGAAATGAATGATGTAATAAGGGGAGGAGATTCAGCCACCATTTTGTGTCTTTTTATTTATCATATCAATACATTACATTTAAAATTGATTTACTAACCTCTCTCTGGTGACGACGTCTCAAAATATAGATGACTGTTTGCATGAAGAGTCGAATATATAGTTTCCGTAGGCGCAGAGGTCTAATGGTAGCATTATTATCCATTTTTCACTCTGGAAAACTGACAATGTGCTATACAATTGTACTCAAAATGGAGTATGGTGAAGAAGTAGGACGGGACTAGATGATGTCACAGGAAATTATGTTGAAAGAAGGTGTTTCTTTGTTTTGGAGAGAAGGAGAAAAAAAAAAACCTGTATGCGGAAAATCCGCACCGAATCCGCATGCAAATCTGCACCTATTGATGCGGATTTAACGCACGGATTTGCTTGCGAACACCGACGGATTTCAGTGCTGATTCTCCGCACATGAATCCTGAACGTGTGCGTGTAGCCTTAGGCTTCTGGGCTCAGTAGTGACTGCTACCTCTGCACCCCCTATAGCTATGCCTCTGCTGGTGGCAGATGCGATGTCTTGCCACATCATAGAAGTCCCGACCCTTTAAATGGAGCTTGTCAGGGCTCAGAGCCAGTTAGCTTCAGCAGCACAGGCGCACAAAGTTCATTAACCGCTGCTGCAATGCTCTTTGAACTGTGTGCGCCTGCGCTCTCGAGACCAGCATGTGCTTCCTCCAAGCTCTGACATGCTCCATCTAAAAGGGTGAGCAAGACACCCCATCTGCCGCTGGTGTACAGTGCTCGAACTGCCAGGTGCTTAGCTAACTTCAGAAGGACGGGCACGCTCTATCTCTGTGAAAGAGGAGAGAGGCAAAACTGAGCATGTATGTCCATCCTGGCACATTTACTATGGTGGACAGAGAAAGGGTGTTAAATAGAAACAGCAGGTGGCGCTATACTAACATTCTAACTGCAATATCTGGGATATGATTTTTAAAAAATAAGTCTCAATATAATAATTTTCATAATTATGGAGTGTATTTAACTATAAACAATATTCTTTGTGGGACAACCCCTTTAACAACTGCAGCACTCATGCAGAGATTTAGGCCATACGTCTAAACTCCTGTGAGCTCAACAGCCTTCTTTCAGCTTACCAAGCACAGAGCCGTACATTGTATAGCGGCTGTGCTATATATCACGATCAGCCCCATTCACTTCTTGGGGGCTGAGCTGCTCTTAGGCAACGTGACCGATTGTGGCAGGCGCAGCACAATGATGTGCCATATGCGCTTTGGCATTAGAAGAATTTTGATATCTCAGAATTTTCTAGTCTAACCAGACTGTCTATTACTCTGTGGTTCCTCTAGCACCGTTCTGTGGAAGCAGTAGGTTTAAAGAGCATACCAAATGCTTGAAATAACTTTTTTATTAACTTCAACTTTTCTTCACATATATCACTGCTGCCTCCGCAGCAGACAGTCCATGTACAAAACACGTATTGAATAAAGTATCACAAAATGGCGGTTCAACTGTTTAAACTTGTCATTCAACATAAAATGGTGGATATATTTCTCTCTTCAGTATCTGTACTTTCACTTTAAGTTATTTAACCCCTTAAGGACTCGGCCCTATTTCACCCTAAGGACTCGGCCATTTTTTGCAAATCTGACCAGTGTCACTTTATGTGGTGATAACTTTAAAAAGCTTTTTCTTATCCAGGCCATTCTGAGATTGTTTTTTCGTCACATATTGTACTTCATAACAGTGGTAAAATAAAGTCGAAAAATTTCATTTTTATTTATAAAAAAATACAAAATTTACCAAAAATTTTGAAAAATTAGCAATTTTCCAAGTTTCAATTTCTCTACTTCTATAATACATAGTAATACCACCAAAAAAGTTATTGATTTACATTCCCCATATGTCTACTTCATGTATCGATCATTTTGGGAATGCTATTTCATTTTTTGGGGACGTTACAAGGCTTAGAAGTTTAGAAGAAAATCTTGAAATTTTTCAGAAATTTTCAAAACCCACTTTTAGGGACCAGTTCAGGTCTGAAGTCACTTTGTGAGGCTTACATAATAGAAACCACCCAAAAATTACCCCATTCTAGAAACTACACCCCTCAAGGTATTCAAAACTGATTTTACAAACGTAATTAACCCTTTAGGTTTTCCACAAAAGTCAATGGCAAATGGAGATAAAATTTCAGAATTTCGATTTTTGAAAAATTTTCCATTTCAATCCATTTTTCCAGTAACAAAGCAAGGGTTAACAGCCAAACAAATCTTAATATTTATTCCCCGATTCTGTAGTTTGCACGAACACCCAATATGTGGTCGTAAACTGCTGTATGGCCAAACTGCAGGGCGCAGAAGGAAAGGAGCGCCATATGGTTTTTGGAAGGTGGATTTTGCTGGACTGTTTTTTTGACACCATGTCCCATTTGAAGCCCCCGATGCACCCCTAGAGTAGAAACTCCATAAAAGTGACTCCATCTAAGAAACTACACCCTTCAAGGTATTCAAAACCAGTTTTACAAACTTTGTTAACCCTTTAGGTGTTCCACAAGAGTTATTGGCAAATGGAGATGAAATTTCAGAATTTCTATTTTTTGTTACCTTGTCTCAAAACAAGTGTAATATAGAGCAACCAAAAATCATAGTTACCCTAAAATAATACCAACAAAACTGACACCTTATCCCGTAGTTTCCAAAATGGGGTCACTTTTTTGGAGTTTCTACTGTAGGGGTGCATCAGGGGGCTTCAAATGGGACATAGTGTCAAAAACCAGTCCAGCAAAATCTGCCTTCCAAAAACCATATGGCGTTCCCTTCCTTCTGTGCCCTGCCGTTTGGCCATACAGCAGTTTACGACCACATATGGGGTGTTTGTGCAAACAAGAGAATCAGGGCAATAAATATTGAGTTTTGTTTGGCTGTTAACCCTTGCTTTGTTACTGGAAAAATTGATTAAAATGGAAAATTTGCAAAAAATTGCTGTTTTGGGACTGTTTTTATTTTTGCTATTTACATTGTTGAAGTGACAGGTTAGATTGTGTGCTATTTCTATAGAGCAGGTTGTAACGGACACGACAATACCAAATATGACTACTTTTTAGGGGTTTTTGTTTCAGTTTTACATAATAAAGCATTTTTGAACAAAATTATTTTTTAGTGTCTCCACATTCTGAAAGCCATAGTTTATTTTTTATTTTTTGGGCGACTGTCTTATGTAGGGGCTCATTTTTTGTGGGATGAGATGGCGGTTTGATTGGCACTATCTTGGGGTGCATATGACATTTTGGTCGCTTGCTATTACACTTTTTTAGATGTAAGGTGACAAAATGGCTTTTGACACCGTATTGATTATTATTTTTTGATGTGTTCAGCTGAGGGGTTAGGTCATGTGTTATTTTTATAGAGCAGGTTGTGACGGACGCGGCAATACCTAATATGTATACTTTTTATTTATTTATATAAGTTTTACACAATAATATCATTTTTTAAAACAAAAATAAATCATGTTTTAGTGTCTCCATAGTTTGAGAGCCATATATTTTTTTTTTTTTGGGCGATTGTCCTATGTAGGGGCTCGTTTTTTGCAGGATGAGGTGATGGTTAGATTGACACTATTTGGGGGTCATATGAATTTTTGATCGCTTGCTATTACACTTTTTGTGATGTAAGGTGACAAAAAATGGCTTTTGACAAAGTTTTTATTTAATTTTTTTACAGTTTTTACTTGAGGGGTTAGGTCAGGTGATATTTTTATAGAGCAGATTCTTACGGACGTGGAGATACCCAATATGTCTACCTTTTAGTTTTTTTATACATTTAACACTAAAAGCATTTTTGAAACAAAAAATCATGTTTTAGTCTGAGAAGCATATTTTTTTATTTTTTGGCCAATTGTTTTAGGTAGGGGGCTCATTTTTTGCGGGATGAGATGGCGGTTTGATTGGTACTATTTTGGGAGGCATACGCTTTTTGATCGCTTTGTATTACACTTTTAGTGATGAAGTTGCCCAAAAATGGCTTATTTACACCATTTTTGGTTTTTTTTATATGGCGTTCACCTGACGAGTTCAGTCATGTGATATTTTTATAGAGCAGATTTTTACGGACGCGGCGATACCTAATATGTGTAGTGTATTTTTATTTTTTTAATTTTTATTCAGTGATATGTGTTTTTTTCATTTTAACTTTTTTTTCACTTTTTTACATTTTTTTGACCCAGACCCACTTGGTTCTGAAAGATCCAGTGGATCTGGTGTTCAGTATACATACAGTACAGTACACTATATAGTGCACTGTGCTGTATTTTGTACTTTAGAAAGTCTGAATAGACCTTTAGCAGGTCTATTCAGACTTTCAGCACCATGGAGACAGGACGCTTCTGAAAGCGCCCTGTCTCCATGGCAACCATCACCCGCTGCCATAAGAGGGCAGCGGGTGATTGAAGCAGAAGGAGTGGAGCCCTCCTCTGCGATCCCATCCTGCTGGGGGCTGCAAAGGCACAGCAGCCCCCGATGGGAGAGGAGGGAGCTCCTCCTGTTAACCTCTTCATACCGCGGTCCGTACGGACCGCGGTACGGAAGGGTTAAACGGCTGGCATCTGATCAAGCACAGATGCCAGCCGCTTTATCAGAGTGTCAGCAATGTGCTGACACTCTGATAGACCCACTAGACACCAGGGATACATAACAGAGGAGGCGGGCGGGGATCGCAATCGCGATCCCGCCCGCCGCACCGCCCCGCCTCCAGCACCGCCTCCCGCCGCCCGCAACCACCTCTGCACCCCCGCAGCCACAATATGATTGGGGGCTGCAGGGGGGGTTAAAAATAAACACATTGGGGGCATTAACCCTCTGATCCCCGCGGTCACAGACCGCGGGGATCAGAGATCGCACAAAAAGCTGCAAACCGCAGGTCTGGAATTGACCTGCGGTTTGCAGCGATCGCCGATATGGGGGTCACAAGACCCCCTGGGCATTGTAACAAGGTACCTGCTGAATGATTTCAGCAGGTACCTTGTTCCGATCACTGCCGGCTGAGCAGCAGTGATCGGAACTACTCATGACGTACCTGTACGTCATGGGTCCTTAAGGACTCGGAAACCATGACGTACAGGTACGTCATGCGTCATTAAGGGGTTAAGCACTTTATGACCTCTCTGAGAGGTATATCTGAGGCTTAACCAATAGTTTTACTTGCTCTATATGATCTGTTATGAGCAGTTCGCAGACTTACGTAGTTTGCAGTTTGGAGATTGCTATTTGCTATTTCCTTTGCAGATTAGAGATTGCTATTTGGTTATTGCATGGCAATGACACAGCACATACATTCCCCGACTATAAATTAAAACTCACATGCCCCATTAGATACAAACGACACAAACGAAAAGGAGGGTGGAGATAACAAACTGGTCAGTTTATTAAACTTCATAAATTAATTTCCAATATATAATAGAATAAATAAATACATAAGCCTAGTCCTAAACTCAGGCTTTTAATTAAAGACTCACTTTAAGTCCATCCTATACACAGGACGACTTTTAACAAATTCACCCATCAGGTGACACATTAAATAAATTTCGTTTCTTATAGGGGAGGGTGGGCGGGGCACGCAGGTTCAGGCTCCACGGTCCAGTCAGGTAACAAAGGCCAGCCAGACCGTGGAGCCCGGACACTTATACCCCCCACCACCTGTCAGATAACCAATCAGACACCTGTCACCAGGAGACAAGCATCCTTGCCCTGACAACAGTATCCTGACAGGTCAAAATCTCCACCAATCAAAAGCAAGTCTCAATGGCTCGGTACCTTAGCTCAGGTAGCAACAGAAATGAGCGGGAAAATTTATCTTTTTTTTTTTTTACCATCTCCACACAAAAGGTCATCCAGGGGACAGTGCTGGTATGGCCATGTGGATCCCTCCTTAATGTCCGGGATCCGGCCATACTGTTCATTTGGTGGAACTGCAAGTAAACACATATAACCAGTTCAGTATATAGTTCTAATCACTACTATTAACAACAGGAACATCCATAACTGTATTAAAAAAACTATTTTGGCCTCTTTGCTTCCATCAAACTGAACTCTCAGTGGAGTGAATGTCTGTTCAGCTTCTCTCCTCTGGTGCAATGAATTCTAGCAGCTCCAGCTAGGGAATTTCCCAGACAGGCTGAGTGTGAGGGTGTCTGTAATTGGCCAAGACTTCTGCTCAGTGTGAGACTGGCTGTGATTGGTTAAGACTCCTGTGACAACTGCTTAACTCTATGCTTTCTGTTGCTAATTCTGCTTTGTCATTTGATCCTACCTTACAGTCATATAATGAATCTTAAAGTCATATTATCTTTTCTGCTTCTGTGAACACAATATATAACTGTTCCATGGCATCCAAAACCATTAAGTCACAGTAAATAACTCTGCTTTTGTCTCCAACATATAAACACACGAACTGTATTAAGTTTATTAGCAGGTCTAGCTGTATAAACATATAAGTCATATTAGCAACCTAGGAAAGGTCTTAGCTGGCCACTGACCTAGACAAAGCTGGAGAAGCCTGCCACGCTACTGCGAGCTCTGGTGCCTTCTCAAATAGCCAATCGGCAGGGGTCCCCCACCAATGAAATACTGATGACCTATCCAGAGGATAGGACATCAGTATTAACATCTCGAAAAAACCCTTTAATGGCTTTGTCATTAGGGTAAACCATCAATATGTGATTGGTGGGGTTCTCTACTCTTATTTAACAGAACGAGGGTACAGTGGTGCTTACTACTCCAACATGTCCCCTTGACAGCACTCATCTTATTATACCCTACTGTCTAGCAAATAACCCAGTCCAAACGTTGGGCATGGTTGCAGAAAACATTGCTGCGCTAATGTTGCTGCATTTACAATTGTCCTGACCGGGAACCAGCTGGGTACTGCAGTATTCAGTAGCTTGGATGGTTGTGAAGTCAGGGCAAGATCCTGTATGGGCTGTAGTGGTAATGTAGCAGCTGAGCTTTCACTTCTTACACTGGAAACACAGGAGCTGACTGGACTGTGCTGTAATAGAGGCAGGACTCACTTTTGTTTGTGGAGATCTCTGTCTTTCAATCTCACTTATGTTTGTGGAGATCTCTGTCTTTCTATCTCTGGGCCATGCTGCAGTCTCTAAGATGGCTGCTGTTCCTCTTCCTTTCTTAGCTTTCCCCCATTGTCCCCTTGCTTTTGGCTCCAGGGAGGCGCACGTGCTCATGGGATTTGTAGTCCACTTCGCCTCAGAAGAATCTGCACTAATGTCTGCTGCTGTGAGTCCCTGCTTGTAATTGGCAGTAGCAGCATCCACTATACACACTGCTTTCTCTGCAGGGGTTACAACTAAATCTCTTATAATACAAATTTGAGAATCCGTTGGGACCCTGAGCCTTATTAAGGGGAAGGGAATGCATCACTGCAGTGATCTCATCTGAAGAAATAGGTAAGTTCAGTTTCTCTAATTGCTTCGGGAGCAACTTAGGAAGAGTGATTCTCTCCAGAAAAGTATCAATACCTGTTTGGGTAGGTTGAACAGTGAAAGGAGAACTAATAAGGTTGTATAATTGGGAGTAGTAATCCCGAAATGCATTGTAGATATCCCTAGGAGTCGATACCGGCTGACCAGTTCTGGGGTGGTTAAAACATTGAATTCTGGACTTCTGGACTAGGGACGTGAGGTGTTTCACCAGAAGCACACCCATTTATTGTCTTGTGCATACTGTTGGTAGTTAAGGGGTCAGAGGGATTTATCATAGGCATATATGGGCAGGTTTCTCAGATGCAACCTGTCCTTAGAGAGGTCCTCCAATCTAGCATTGGAAATGGATTGTTTATTTAGTGATTCAAACTTGCACGCTGCAGGGTTTGCATCATAAGTAGCGTTGAGCGAATTGAAGTATCCGAAGTGGACGTCAATCCAAATTTCAGGAAAAATGTAATTTGTCGCGAAGCCGAATTTCCTCACTCTTCGTGGTAACAAATCCATTGTTCCTGAAATGGCGGTTAAAAATATATTTACGCACCTCATCCATATATGAGCGAGCAGGGCGTCGTGACCATCTTGATTGCAGAAACTGCTCGAAATCTCGCCCGGCCAGCGTGAGAACGCCATCACATCACCACATGAGATTTTGTGCGGTGTCTTCAATCAAGATCGTCGTGGCTGCCTCTCTGCGATCAAATGGATAAGGTATGTTGTTTTTTTAAAACTGGATTAGCCCCTGAAAGGCCTTAATTTTGATCTAAGATGCTGCGATCAGCAATGAACATGGCATCGGAGGGGTTAAATAACTGGGAGCGACGCAATCGCCATTCCCTGTCATTGCGCCTTCTACATACAAAGGAATGCGCTTCGTGACAAAGTAATTCGTAACAAATCGAATTTCTTTGTGAAATTCGGTGAAGCAGCCAAATCAAATTTTTCATAACTTCACTCATCTCTAATCATGAATACAGTTTATTCGTGTCAGGCTGCCCTGCACAGACTGGCCCACCAGGAATCTGCCCGGTAGGTCAGATTACCAGTCAGGGCCTACCTACACATGTGGCTACGACTAGTACTGCAACTTAGCCCATTCGAGGAAATCTGTCACCAGGAAATTCACTGTTCCTGCATACAGTAGTCATCTCAGCTGGCCTGTCACTCCAGAAGAAGAGGGAGGGACTGGCAAAGGAAGGAGGAGGAGCAAGGGTGCACAGATTGCTTAGGTTACCCAAAAGTGCACTCAGCTACTCATTTGCATATTGACTAAATGCAATTTTTCTCCAGAATGATGCAATGGATCACTAAGTGAAAGGTATCATTACATGCAGCTGAGCTAGATCTACAAGGCGTTGTGCCTGGTTTCAATGAGACTGATCAGCTACACCAAACCCAGTGGCATAGATGCATGTGTCACTGTGTCATATTACAGTTAAGGGGCTTCTTGCTCCAATAAAGGCTACAGCACTTTTGTTTGATGATGGTCTTCCTCACCAGTCACACATTGATGGCCAATGCTGCAGATAGTCCATCAATATATAATCCCTAAAAACCCTTTAGAAGGGGTCTGCCACACTAATTTCCTGAAGTAAACTCCTACATATATAGTAACGAGACAATCCAAGACTTGTTCTCAAGAAGTGCCGTCTTCTGATAACAATTCTTTGGAAAGTTTATTGGGCTGTGCTCCTGCTGCCATGCAATCATAGGTGTTTCTGTAGCCTAGGTGGAACAAGATACACCCTAGTAGAAGCTGCTGCCTTACCTACTCTCCATTGTTAATAATATCTCATTAATACAAGGCAAACATTCAGCTTTACAGACGCGAATAAATTACTGTCTGATAGAGGACATCTTCAGTAACGTGATGAAACACAGCAGGAGGTGGCATCTCGTTTTGTTCCTTGTATGTGATATAATAGAGGTTCACTTTATTTTGGATTAACACAGGCTGACACAGCAAGAATCTTTGGGAACAAACCATTAAGTCCCCATTCACACGACTGTATTTTTGGTCCTCATCCGATCCGCAGTTTTTGGGTCTGCATCCCTATGTCTGTTATGCAAAAAAGATAGAACATGTCCTATTCTTGTCCATTTTGCGGACAAAAATAGGCATCATTACAATGCATCCTCAAAAAAACGGAAGCAACACGGATGTCACACGGACATCATCTGTATGTTCTATATTCTGCAAATTTGACGCAACGCTGACCCCATAGAAGGTAATGGGGCTGCGTGAAAATCGAAGCAAGTGCGGATGTAATGCGATTTTCACGGATGGTTGCTAAGAGATGTTGTTTGTACACATTCAGTTTTTTATGACGCAAGTGCAAAACGCTGTAAATTGCATTGCACCCGTGTCATAAAATCGCACAGTTTTCACTGAACACATCGGCAACGCATCCGGACATAATCCGGACGCGCTCGTATGCAAAGGGCTTTAGTGTGTGCATCCATTTTCTGGCTGTCTTTCTGTTTTTAACAGCTGTTTTGCATCAGTTTTTCATCAGTTTTTGACGGCTGTTACAAATGGACATTAAAAAACAGATGAGTTAGTACATACAAAAAAAATACTTCATCTATTTGAACGCGCAGAGACACTTGCTCCCTACTGGATGCTGCAAGACCTGTGCTCTCAGTATGATCGTGTGACATCACCACGCTGGGACCGCAGGTCCTACTGCATCCAGTTAGGAGAGAGTTCAAGGAGCAAGTGTCCCCATGTGTTCAAGTGGCTGAGAAGACTATATTAAGGCCCGTGTAGCCATTTTTATTGACCATTAGACAGGTGCACTCCTTTCTATACGCCCATTAAAACTGAGCCTATGAGCCCAAATAGGACATTTCGACCATGTGAATAGCCCCATAGAATAGGCCCTTAGACTTTAATCAGTTCTAAAAACACCCGTGTGACGGCCGTTGCAAAAATAGCCCTCACATGACCGTTTTTCACTGTCTTGTGAATGAGGCCTTTAGTAAAGTCCAGTATGATGTCTTGTTCATATTCATGTACTGTATGTGCTGGATTCCTTCGAGACCCTCATGCCAAAATTACCCCAGAGGAACAAATCATATTTATAATACTGAGCTGAACTCTGTAATATTTCCCAGCTTCCCACACATTGAAGTTTCATACAGATTTCTTGGCTTCAAGCCTGTCTGCTTCTTGAAAGAGTCCCATTTGGGGACCTGAGGAATTTGAAGTTTGTGGTGACAGTAAAAAAAAAAAACCTTACTTGTTCTTGTCACATATCTGGGATTCCCCTGCACTTATTCTGTGGATTTCCTAGTACTTTTCAGATTAGGTGATACACAAGTTTAGCGTAATTGTCTTATTTTAGGAGAAAGCATTGGTTATGTTATGAGGAAAAATCCCAGTTTATTAGTGGCTATCAGATTCCCCAAGGATAAATTTACCGAAGAGCAGTAAGATGAAAAGTGAAATGTTTCCAAATGGCTTATGTGCTGCAAATATTGGTTCAATCCAATGCCCAGATAATACTGCCATACATGTGTAACACCCCAGAGTGGTGTTACCACTCCTGCACCCTGCTACTGTCTCTAATGGTCTAACCCCATGTCATTATATGTATTTATTCCGGGTCCTCAACACTGTGCAGTTCTATTTTGTTGTGTAACTGTTCATATGTAATGTGCCTGGTTCGCCAGCAGGTGGAAGCATAAATGGCAGATCTACAGTTACATAGAATGAAACTTTCCATTCCATTGCAACCCCCTCTGTGGAGAAGTGGGTGAGTCCTACTTCCTGCAGGAAGGGTGGTTCCCAGTTTCTAGTTAGTCTAGCTCACCCCCTGCTTGGGTGAGCACCCTAAGCTCTGCTGGCCATGGAGGCCAAAGCTTGAAGCCTCAGAAGCCAGGAGCATAGTTCCCTGGCATAACTTAAGAGTCAGACTACAGAGAGAAGGTGCAGCAGACAGAAAAAGCTGAAATATAAAGTCAGCCTGTCAGTACAGCAAAGCCAGAGAGAAACAAGTGTAGCAGAGACGAGTTTGCCTGCCAAGTGTAATGCTAAAGCCTGCTGGGACCAAGATCAAGCTTGAAGATTGTCTTGGATGAACATTTATGCAAAGTAAAGCTGCTGTTCAACTTTATATAAGGGACTCGATTCTTGCCCCATCCTCCTTTCTACTCTGCCTGGGGTCCAGCCGTATCCAGGTAGGAGCACCGTGACACACATAAAGGGACATTTTAAGCCGCACTATACCACTCGGGCATTCCTACACCTGGGACGCGCATCATGCAACTCATAAGGCAGGGCTCGACAAATCCTGGGTATTTGTCAGCCCGTTTTCAGAGGGGTCCGGAGGGCACAAACACTGCGGGCACCATGATACTTTACTGAGCACTACAACCCCCAGCTGGCGCTCAGCCTCTGCAGTATCCACATCACTACAACTACCACCTGGGGCTCAGCCTCTGCAGTTCCCGCATCACTACAACCCCCAGCTCTTTCCCCCTCTTGTTTTCCGGCAATTAAGAGAAGAAAAAAAACGTAAATATTACTTTATTATAAATATATTCCCAAATACCTTTCATTAGTTTTAATGGCTCATTTTGTCTGGGAAGCAATGATTAGGAGAAACAAAATGGCCGCTGTACTATTAGTACACACAAAACCTGTCCTAATCACACAGCAGAACAAGTTACATCACAACACTGAGGTAAAGAGCTGCCCCATCCTCCTCTCTGCTCTGCTTGTCAGGGATTATGATCCTGAATATAGTTTAATATGATATGTAGCTGAATCTTTGTGGGAATGGAGTTCATGAGGAGACATGAAGTACAGAGAGGACGGACAGGACAGACTGTGGTGATGGAGCCGCATCTGCTCATGAACTCAAATCCAACAGAGATTCAGCTAAAGATTGTCACATGCAGGGGGTCCCGGAGGCACCCCCAAGACGCAATTCGAGCAAGGCGTGGACAAGGCATCACAAGAAAGGGCATTCCCCTTCCGGGGAACACATGGAACCCTCTTCCGAAGGTGATCCAGGAGCCAACTGGAGCCGACTAGGAGCACAGCAATTATGACGTGAACATAGCATAGAAACATAAACAGACATAGCGAGGTACAAGACATGGAACGGAACAGAAGACAACAATGCAGAACCAGGAGGCCCATACCGAGATGTAGATGGCAGGACAAAGGCAAAACCTGGCAAAGCAAAACATAGAGAGACATGACAGAGCCAAAAGTGCATGACACCCACCGGGCATGGACAAGGACAGACATGAACAAAGACATAGCAGGGTACAGGCACCCTCAAGGCATGGCATGGTGTGGCATGGACAGGCAGAGCAGAAACATAGCGGGGGCCTGGACAGCATGAATTAACAGTACTGACCCCCAGAATGCACACAAGAACAGGAACAGCCTGAATTAACAGAACTGACCATAAGCTATGCAGACTGAGCCCTGAAACTCCACGCCCAAAGACAGAAGTAGCTGCCTAACGAGCGTATCTGAAAGGACACACCCTGGAACTGAAGAGGGAGATTAACCCCATCAGAACCAAGCAGGAAGGTACCAATTCAAGTCAGGGGTAAACAAGAAACCACAGCAAATGAGCTGCGATACAGTACGTTGCCCCTAGCAACCAACAAGCACAGAAAGCCGCAGCCAGAACGTAAGGGCACAACAGACCTGAATACCCACAGGGAGACGATACCGCCTGAGAGGGGGCACAAACCACGTCATGGCGAACCGCATCGTGACAAAGATCTTATTATCTGTGTTCAGATCCATAATCCCTGACAAGTAGGAGAGGAGAATGAGGCAGCTCTTTACCTCACTGTTGTGAAGTAACTTGTCCTGCTGTGTGATTAGGACAGGTTTTGTGTGTACTAATAGGACGTCGGCCATTTTATTTCTCCTAATGATTGCATCCCAGACAAAACGAGCCATTATAACTAATGTGAGGTATTTGAAATATATTTATAATAAAGTAATATTTAAGTATTTTCATTTTCTTAATTACTGGAGAACCCCTTTAACATGGTTACATTGGTTCATTTAGCTTCACAGAGATCATTCTAACGTCAATAAAGAAATATCCTGAAGGTTTTGAAAGTAGACATTTAAAATAATGGTTGTCAAGGAAACTGCCCACACAAGTTGAAAATAATCAAACTAAATTTACTTTTGGCTACTGATCTACAGCTTCCATTAATTCTGCATTCTGGATTTTTTTGTAACACAATATAATGTGGCAGATTTACTCATCCTGGCTACCCTTTAGTGTGAACTTAAACTGGGGGTCTAAAAATACACCAAATTTATCACAGGGGCTCATACCTGATGATAAATCTGGTGTAATCTTTAGGCATTTTTGTCTAACTTTGCACCACTTATTGGCTGGCTTACTTTGTGCATGTTGGTGCCTCACAGGCCAAGTCAGAGGAGGCATAAGCCAGACACCTAAGTCAGACAAGGCACATCAAGTGTCTAAATCACATAATAAATGTCGTGCAAGGTATGTACCTCCGTTTTTTTGGCACAAATATTAATCCAGAATTCGGACACGTTTAGCTGCTTTAACCAGTCCCGGACCGCCGTACGCAGGATTGCGTCCTGCGGGCGGCCGGGATCTTCTGAGTGGACGCATCGGCGCGTTCTCTCGCGAGACCCGTGAGTTCCTGTGAACGCGCGCAGGCGCGCGCGCATTCACAGGAGCGCGCGTCTGGAGAGTTAAACTACAGCCTGCGAGCGATGATCAATCGATGGCAGGCTGTAGATGCGATATAAATCGCATCAAACATGTATACCAGACGCTGTTATGTGAACAGCGTCTGGTATACCTGCTACCTGGTCCTCTGGTGGTCCCATTTGCTGGGATCGACCACCAGAGGACCAGGTAACACAGTAAAGTTGCACCAAACACTACACTAACCCCCCCCCCACCCCCCCTCACCTATTAACCCCTTGATCACCCCATCTAGACCCCCTGATCACCCCCCTGTCATTGATCACACCCCTTGTAAGGTTCCATTCAGACTTCCATATGTGTTTTGAGGATCCGTGGATTCACGGATCCGTGGATCCGATCCGCGGATCCTCAAAACACGGACACCGGCAATGTGCTTTCCGCATTTTGCAGATCCGCACATTGCCAGAACTATATAGAAAATGCTTTTCTTGTCCGCAATTGCGGACAAGAATAGGACATGTTCTATATTTTTGCGGAACGGAAGTGCAGACCCGGAAGCGCGGATCCGTAATTCCGGATCCGAGCGGGACAAAGTCTGTCCCCATAGAAATGAATAGGTCCGCAATTCCGTTACGCAAACAGAATTGCGGACGTGTGAATGGGGCATAAGGGTCCCTTATCACCGCCAGTTAGTTAGCTACTTGTTAGGTAGCTAGCGCCCAGCCCACCGCACCGCAGTCACTGATTTTGGCAGAGATTTTTTCATCCACATTGACCGATGCGAATGAAAAATTCTGCGCCGTTCATTTTTTTTTTTTTTTTCAGCGCAGAGGCTGAACGGAAAAAAAAAAATCTCATTACCCGTATGCTCAATATACGGAGAATCGCAGAAACTCCTAATGCTGGCCATACGTGTAATGATTACGGAGACCCTCAAATGCCAGGGCAGTACAAAAACCCCACATGTGACCCCATTTTAGAAAGAAGACACCCCAAGGTATTCCGTGAGGGGTATGGTGAGTTCATGCAAAATTTTATTTTTGTCACAAGTTAGTGGAATATGAGACTGTAAAAAAAAATAAAAATCAATTTCCGCTAACTTGTGCCAATTTTTTTTTCTGTGAACTCGCCATGCCCTCACAGAATACCTTGGGGTGTCTTCTTCCACAATGGGGTCACTTGTGGGTATTTATACTGCCCTGGCATTTTAGGAGTCCTAAAGCGTGAGAATCCAAATGCGTAAAAATGGCCTGTGAAATCCTAAAGGTACTTATTGGTTTAGGGCCCCTTGCGCATCTTGGCTGCAAAAGTGTCACTCATGTGGTATCGCCGAACTCAGGAGAAGTAGGGCAATGTGTTTTGGGGTGTATTTTTACATATACCCATGCTGGGTGTGAGAAATATCGCTGTAAACGACAACTTTTACATTTTGTTATTCAAAGTTGTCAATTTACAGAGATATTTCTCTCACCCAGCATGGGTATATGTAAAAATACACCCTAAAACACATCGCCCTACTTCTCCTGAGTACGGCAATACCACATGTGTGACACTTTTGCAGCCAAGATGCGCAAAGGGCCCAAATTCCAACGAGTACCTTTTAGGAGGGCATTTTACGCATTTTCTTCTCACGCTTTAGGGCCCCTAAAATGCCAGGGCAGTAAAATACCTCACATGTGACCCCATTTTGGAAAGAAGACACCCCAAGGTATTCGCTGAGGGGCATAATGAGTCCATGAAAATTAAACTTTTGTCAAAAGTTAGCGGAAAGGGAAACTTTGTGAGAAAAACAATAAAAATCAATTTCCACTAACTTGTGCCAAAAAAAAATCTATGAACTCGCCATGCCCCTCATGGAATACCTTGGGGTGTCTTCTTTCCAAAATGGGGTCACATGTGGGGTATTTCTACTGCCCTGGCATTTTAGGGGCCCTAAAGCGTGAGAAGAAAAATGCGTAAAAATGCCCTCCTAAAGGTACTCATTGAATTTGGGCCTTTACGCATCTTGGCTGCAAAAAGTGTCACTCATGTGGTATCGCCGTACTCAGGAGAAGTAGGGCAATGTGATTTGGGGTGTATTTTACATATACCCATGCTGGGTGAGAGAAATATCTCTGTAAATTGACAACTTTGAATAAAAAATGTAAAAAGTTGTCGTTTACAGCGATATTTCTCACACGCAGCATGGGTATATGTAAAATACACCCTAAACACATTGCCCTACTTCTCCTGAGTACGGCGATACCACATGAGTGACACTTTTTGCAGCCTGGGTGCAAAGGGCCCTAAAACCAATGAGTACCTTTAGAATTTCACAGGCCATTTTTATGCATTTGGATTCTCACACTTTAGGGGCCCCTAAAATGCCAGGTGAGTATAAATACCCCACATGTGACCCCATTTTGGAAAGAAGACACCCCAAGGTATTCCGTGAGGGGCATGGTGAGTCCACAGAATTTTTATTTTTGGCACAAGTCAGCGGAAATTGTTTTTTTATTTTTTTATTTTGTTTTTACAAAGTCTCATATTCCACTAACTTGTGACAAAAATAAAATTTTACATGAACTCACCATACCCCTCACAGAATACCTTGGGGTGTCTTCTTCCAAAATGAGGTCACATGTGGGGTATTTATACTGTCCTGGCATTTTAGGAGCCCCTAAGCGTGAGAAGAAGTCTGGAATCCAAATGCGTAAAAATGCCTGTGAAATCCTAAAGGTACTCATTGGTTTTAGGACCCTTTGCGCACTCAGGCTGCAAAAAGTGGCACACATGTGGTATCGCCGTACTCAGGAGAAGTAGGGCAATGTGTTTTAGGGTGTATTTTTATATATACCCATACTTTGTGTGAAAATATCTCTGTAAACGACAACTTTTAAAATTTTTATACAAAGTTGACAATTTACAGAGATATTTCTCTCACCCAACATGGGTATATGTAAAAATACACCCCAAAACACATTGCCCTACTTCTCCTGAGTACGGCGATACCACATGAGTGACACTTTTTGCAGCCTGGGTGCAAAAGGCCCAAATTCCAATGAGTACCTTTAGGTTTTACATGGTGGCTCATAATTTAGCCCAGCCCAAAATGCCAGAACAGTAAACACACCCCACAAATGACCCCATTTCGGAAAGTAGACACCCCAAGGTATTCACTGAGGGGCATAGTGAGTCCGTCTGAGATTATTATTTTTTTGCCAGAAGTTATCAGAAATTGAAACTTTTTTTTTTTCTCAGAAAGTGTCATTTTCCGCTAACTTGTGAAAAAAATGAAATGATACATGAACTCACCATGCCCCTCCGCGAATACTTTGGGGTGTCTTCTTTCTAAAATGGTGTGATTTGGGGGGTATTTATACTATCCTGACATTCTAGCACCTGAAGAAACATGACAGGCGCTCAGAAAGTCAGAGCTGCTTCAAAATGCCGAAATTCACTTTTTGCACCATAGTTTATAAACGCTATAACTTTTACCCAAACCAATAAATATACACTTATTGGACTTTTTTTTATCAAAGACATGTAAAACAATAATTTAGAGAAAAATTTATATAGAAATGTAGTTTTTTTTGAAAAATTTTACAACAGAAAGTGAAAAATGTCATTTTTTTGCAAAAATTTCGGTAATTTTTGATTAATAGCAAAAAAAGTAAAAATGTCAGCAGCAATGAAATACCACCAAATGAAAGCTCTATTAGTGAGAAGAAAAGGAGGTAAAATTCATTTGGGTGGTAAGTTGTATGACGGAGCAATAAACGGTGAAAGTAGTGTAGTGCGGAATTGTAAAAAGTGGCCTGGTCATTAAGGGTGTTTAAGCTAGGGGGGCTGAAGCGGTTAAATCTCCCCAGTTGTAATAACAACAGTTGTTCAAAAGACCACAGAACCAGACTGACCTTTCCCGGTACTAGCTATGTTGCCTGGTACTGCTTTTTAGGGCAGCATTGTATAACAAGTGGATGGCCAAAAAACTATTTTATGAGACACGTATCAACCCTGGCAGGTAACAAATATATAGATGTAAACTCACCGATAAATAACAGGAACCAAATGATGATGGCAAGCAGATGAAGGAGATAGCAGTCCAGCAATGGATTAAATTGAAAATAGTAATGTTATACAGAAAGTCACAGAGACAAATCAAACACCAAACTCAACAAACAGACACTAACAGTCGAAAGCAGCAACCTTAATGCTGGCAGCAATAAATGGCAGAAGGACTACAGGTCTCAAGCTACAGTAACTCATTACGAACAAGCTAGCTGCAGGATATTAGTAATACTACGATTCTGGACTCAAATATACAGAGTTCATATTATGCCTGGCTTTTGATGGCTTATTCACATCTCAGTAAGGTGTCTGTGTTCTCCACAGCACATGGATCCATAGATTTTAATGTGTTCAATAACACAGTCTGACCATCGGCTTTGGTGTTGCAGACCAAACACACCAATTCAAGTCTATGGGACTGTGAAAAGTAACCATTGGCAGAAAGTGGATGCCATCTGTGTTCAGTCAATGGTTTTCACAGTCCTATAGACATTTGCTAGGAGACACTCTGGAAACCCACTTTCATCCTAGAATAAAATGTGAAAATGGATGACACACAAAGGGCAAAAATAGACATATGGAGTAAAACAGACCCTTCATTGGTGTCTTCACAGATGAATCACTATTTTATCATAGACGTAAAATGGACCCAGATGTGTAATGCTTACCAGAGCAAAAAAGAATGAACATTTACAGGAATGCTAATCATTCAAAAACTTCTCCCTAAATTCCTAAATTAACCAGAGCAAACTGATCATCTGACCTACATCAGGGGCATATCTACAGTCCCAAATAATGTTAGTAAACAGGAGAAAATTAGGCAACAGGGACACCCTGCTGCTTGTAATACTAATATGAATGCACCTAGATTATGACATAATGGTATCAATATGTGGTGCAATTTAGCACAATTTGGAACATTTCAGTTTAGAGAAATTATCTCTGCCTGAAAATGGGTTGTGACTTAATGGGAAATGGGCATGGTTTGATGTGAAAGTGGATGTCTAAGATTGATTTTTGTGCCAAAACTGTGCCACAATTGAAGAGTAAAATTCTTTTAATGTAAACTGCCAAGCATAGTATATACAATATATATATATTGGTTTCTATGGAGGCTGATCTTTCCTTACTTGAGGGACCTTGAAGGCACTGCAGAATTAACCTAAGACCTTCATGTGTCTAAGGGGGCTGCCAGGCGATCAGGTTTTTCATGCAGTTTTTAAAGACGCCCAAAACCACGATCAGATCCAAATAAACATAAGATAGAATATGTCCTTCATACGTTCTCTTCTTTTATGATCCACCACAGATTTTGGCTACAAAAACTTTATGCATTAAAAAACAGGTGGCACCACCCTAAGGTTGGTTCTTCCAATTAAGCAGTCTGGAGAAGGTGGAAATTATTTTAACCCTTTGGCGCAATGTCCCCTGGTGACCTCTCTGGCAAAAAGTTTCTCTAAGTAGAGAAAGTTTCATCCATGTAATCAAATTAGTAATTAGATACAATCATAAAACTCCATAATCACTGACATCTAATGTGTGGGAAAAAGATTATGTCAAGTGGCCAAGAGGTATTCTATTTTTGTCTCTCTAATGAGATTTGTTGCAACCCTGCCCTCTGTATATACATAAAGCATTCATTCCTGGTTCCCACACATTTAACTTATGGGAAAGTAACGTGCTCAGCTTTGGCCATTCATGGCTATCTACAGTACTTTGCAATTTTACTGTATGTTGACTTAAAGAGAGAACATAGGCTTGTGTAGTCAACTGAGCTTGGTTCAATATAGCTATGAGGGGTCCCGGTGTTTGCCTTGCAAAGATTAGGGGCAAGGGAATCACTGAGGAGGGGGGGCACAATATTTATCTGGCCAAAGTTCAGGTACCAAGGTTCACAATAGCTACCTGGCCAAAGTTCAGGTACCGGGGGCACATTCTGAAAACTGTCATGAGTATGAAGAGAGTGTTTGCCCCTATTAACGGAGGTTGTCCAGGATTCCTTTCTATTTTAACCCGCCCCCCTCCCCACGAACTTATGAAGGGGAATATACTTACTTGTTTCCTGCTGCTCAGTTCCAGCTCCCTGGGTCCAAACTGTCTTTGCTGTGTTTCGTTCCCCGCATGTAAGGCTTCAGAATTGAAGGGGTTCATATGCCGCTTGTGGGACATGTGATTGCTGCAGCCAGTTCTTGGCTGCAGCAGCACACTTGACCCTGTCCATTCTGTAAGTTTACATGCAGGGCTGAAGTGTAGTAAAGACAGGGGTTGATCTTGCAAGACCAAATGGAGGGCGGGAAGCAGGTAAGGCTTCTTTCATGGGAGGGAGGGTGTGAAATAGAAGATAATCCTGGACAATCCCTTTAAATAACAGTAAAGGTTAACAATTACGTTCCCATCTCACTGTCTTTCATACACAAGGCATATGCCTGGTTGTAGACACTGTTAGCCAATACAAGGACTCTGGATCTGGACTCTTATGCCTGTAGGAGCATTACAGCCCCAGGGTTGAGAAGCTTTACCCATTTTTCTTAGTGCAGACATTGCATATTTGTGCATTTTTGTTCTCCCCTCTTTTGTCCTGGATGTTTGGTCCTGAAATTGTTGGACCCCGATATCAACAAGCATTAGAACAAAGGGGCAATTACAAAATGTATGTTAAATCAGTTAACTCCATTTCCCTCAAGGTGTATATGCTTCCTGGCACGTAGGACTCTCCTCCAGCAAGGTCCACCATGGATCACTTACTATAATAAAACATGTCCCTTATTTGTAGACACAGGTGAACGTGCCTTTAGCTGAGTGACATGTGAGGAAGTGGAAACTGCTTCTAAAACTGAATGCAATGACAATGTTGTTTTTCCTGTTGGGCTAAATAAAGATCTCGCTGACTCTTTCATGCTTCCTTCTTCAGAGGAATAAACATTTCCCAGGACCGCGGGGCAGAGGCATTTTCCCAGTTTCCCAAAAGTGCTGAAAGCGCCATGTAACTAGTAATCATGGATGAAGCCTGCCTACATTTTGACTTAGCAATTTACTTACAAGACCTCGTAAAGTGCGAGACACATGTCTTGTTGAGGCATGTTAGGTATCTGCTATTCAGGACTTAGCAAATCAGGACTGGCAAGAACACCCCACAGGTCACAGAGATGAGCTAAAGGACAAACTGAATATCACACACATAACAATTAAGACGAGGCCTGATAAGGGTGCTTTCACACTTTGCAGATTTGGATGCAAACATTTTCTGCATCTGAAAATCAGCTCCATTTGCCAAAACAACCCCGAAAATCTCTGCAAGACTTCCAGTTTTTGGCGCCATCATGGCTGGCAGTGCATGGTGAGAACTCTCTCTCAATACACCCAAGAAACCACTATCCCCAGCAGAGTGGGACGTTAGTCCCCACCACAGAACAGCCATCAAAACCTCCACCATACATGGAAAAATATTTGACTACCATGGGGAGCAAGACGAAAGCGAAGGGCGCAGGGAAGACAGGAAAGCCGGTGCTCAGTGCATCTGCACCAGTAATGGAGGACGACACAGACCCAGCTAACCCCACACTTCCTGACACACTGTGGGCATCGGATGGGGAGGAACAAGAAGAGCGCACACAGGTCGACTACATATACCTGGCCAAAGAGGTAGCGATAAGAATAATACCAGATTTACAAGAATCATTGACATCCACAGTGGTGCAATCGTTTGTGCAGTTACAAGCCAAGGTGACACAGCACGCACACAGGCTTGACATGGAGGAATCCGCCACCAGCCAGATGGAAACAGATTTGTCCTGTGGCAGACGCAGCACTATGAAGTGCCTTATACGCTGTGGCATTAGAAAAATTATGATATCTCTGACTTTTAGTCTAACCAGACTGTCTATTACTCTGCAATTCCTCTGTTGCCGTTCTATGAAAGCAGTAGATTTAAAGAGCACACCAAATGCTTAAAGGGAACCTGTCACCTCAAACAGCGGTCCTAAACAGCCGGCAGGACCTTCAAGACTACAGCAGTCGGATTCTGATCAAGTATATCTTACTAAATTCCGGTGCAGCAGTAGTAAGAAAATCAATGTTTAATCCATGGCTGGCGCGATTCTCTGCCCAGGCTTGAAGTCAAGGGGGCAGCGGCCTTCTTGCATCAAGTCGCGGTAACCACGCCCCCTTCCGCTCCCTTCTCTGTGACTGACAGCTGGCTGTTCTGAGAAGCCAGCCGGCTGTCGGCCATAAGCGCTGTCAATCAAAGTGAAGGGGCTGGGAAGGGGGTGTGGTCACCGCGACTTGAAGCAAGAAGGCCGCTGCCCCCTTGACTTCAAGCCTGGGCAGAGAATCGCGCCAGCCATGGATTAAACATCGATTTTCTTACTACTGCCGCACCGGAATTTAGTAAGATATACTTGATCAGAATCCGACTGCTGTAGTCTTCAAGGTCCTGCCGGCGGTTTAGGACTGCTTTTTGAGGTGACAGGTTCCCTTTAAGATAACCTCTTTAATAACTTCAACTTTTCTTCATATATAACACTGCTGCTTCTGCAGGAGGTAGTCCATGTACAAAACATGTGGCGAATAAAGTATCACAAAATGGCAGTTCAACAGTTCAATCTTGTCAGTTAACATAAAATGGTGGATGTATTTCTGTCTTTGACTCTATACAATTGCTCATTTGATTTGCAGTATGCTGTTCGATAGAAATTCGCTCTTATGCAGTTTGCTCTTAGCTGTTTGCTCTGCACATTTGCTGGAACTGTACATTTGCTTCTTACATTCGGACATTATATTTGCTTATTGCATACTGTTCAGTTGCATTTGGTGGAACTGTAAATAAACATATAAATGGTTTAGTATATAGCTCTAATCACACTATTAAACAATAGGAACATTTATAACTGTGTTAACTACCTATTTTGGCCTCTTCAGCTTCCATAAAACATTGCTCTGGCTGGAACTCTGTCTATTCACCTCTCTGTCTCTGGTGAATAATAATTCTGGAAGAATCTGCTAGGGAGACTTCTCACACAGGCTCAGTGTGTAACTGGCTGTGATTGGCTAAGACTCTTGGACAGTGTGAAGCTGGCTGTGATTGACTTACCTTTCCAGTCATATAATGAATCTTAAAGGTACATCATCTTTTTCTGCTTCTGTAAACACAATACATGTATAACTGTTATATGACATTCAGAAACATGAACCACAGTAATAACTCTGCTTTTGGCTTTAACATACAAACACATGAACTGTATTAACATTATTTGGCAGGTCTAGCTACATATATATATATATATAGATAAGCCATATTAGCAACCTAGGACAGGTCTGAGCTGGCCAGCTACATGTCCCACATGCGCACCAAATTGCAGCAAGCTGAAAGTGAAATAACAGAACAAAGTAGACGACCTAGAGAACAGGTCCAGGCGCAGTAATCTCCACATTGTGGGGGTCCCGGAATCAATACAATTTCACAAGCTAAGAATCATATGCGAAACAGAGCTGCCGGAGGCTTTGGGCCTCCAGGGAACCTTCAAAGTGGAACGGGTGCACCATATATGCCCAGATCTCAGAGGAGATGAAAATAACAAGCACCGCCAAAACCAAGAACCCAGGCTATCACAACGGCCAAGGCAAATCATAGTCAAATACCTGAATTTCTCTGAAAAGGCGACCATCCTACGAGCTTTCAAGAGTAGTAAAGAACCAGTCAAAATTAGAGGAAACAAAATACTAGTCTTTAATGATTTTTCAGCGGAGGTCCTGAGGAGATGCAGGGCATTTACACCACTCTGCACCGATCTATACAGCAAGAAGATAAAGTTCTCCCTGCTGTACCCCGTAGTACTGAAATTGTTCAGTCCAGATGGATCGACATCCCTATACTACTCTCCTGAGGAAGCAGCAGAACACCTGGAAAGAAGAGAGCCACAGTCAGAAAACTTCAAGCTGACAATGCAAAAATCCATGAGCTCCTGGGAATCAAAAACATTAGAGCAACCAGCAGCGCCGACACAGACCCTAGAGCTGGCATATGAGAGAAAAGAGCAACAGATGATTGCGGACAGATAAGTGTATAAATGAGCATATGCCAGTACGATGGCGCATTTCTAGCGTATAAATACCTGTCTCCACCCTTCAGCTAAAACAAATGGGTGGGAGAGGGTTTACTAAGCTTTGTGTTTATGATCATTATTCCTGTTAGCATAAGTCTGTTGATTGTGATGGAAGAAAGTGAAGTCCATAGACAACCAATCCTAGAGGTATACTTTACCCTCTGGGAAGTCTACCTTGTTAACCCTATGCTAAAAGTTAGGTTTATATATCTGTTTAGAGAATTGCTGTTAAGGGGACCCTCCTCAGGTGGTTACAGAATAGAAAAATACACACTTAGAAAACATCACTATGAAGGTCGTTACATGGAATGTGAAAGTGCTGAAATCCCCAAGTAAACGTCTGATGGTGCTGCGTCACTTGAAAAAGCAGAAAGCGGATGTGGCGTTGCTCCAGGAAATGCACCTGACACAAAACGATTTCTTCAGAATGCATAGATTGTGGGTAAGCGAGGTATACGGCTCACTAGCAGTTGATTCAAGGGCAGGAGTTATTGCACTGATACTCAATAACATGTCATTCACATGAAAATCAGGGGACTCAGATGACAAAGGTAGACTGGGATATGAATATAGTGGTGCAGCCATCAGAAGATAGAAGACAAAATAGGGAGACTAGAGGTGGTAGGAGAAAGAAGAGCACACACTACAAAAGCTGATAAATGATATGCAAACCATAGACATATGGAGATCTTTCCACCCTCAAGAAAGAGAATACACACATTTTCCTCACACACACTCCTCCTGGTCTAGAATAGATTACATTCTACAATCACCCCTACTGGTGACCCGCTCCTTAACAACCAACTTTGAGGATATTGTAATATCAGACCACTCTCCTCTAACATTAAGCCTACAAAATCATGTTCCAAGGGGAACAGATTATATATGGTGATTCCCAACTCAGATGTATGAGGACGAAAGCTTCCGTTCTAAACTAAAAGAATGGTGGCAAGACAGGGGAAGTAGTAATCAGGGGACGATTGATCTCTTACATGGCACATAGGAAACAACTGAGTCAGGCATACAGTATGTAGCTTTCACCTCCGTGTCATCAACTCCAAATAAAAAAGCATGGCAAGAGGCCAAATCCCAATACGAAGCCTGGCTACAAAAAAAAAAAGAAAATTTATACCATTCTCAAAGGAAGGCTCACTTATACAGATATGGCAACAAAGCCAGTCAATTGCTATCTAAACTAGCACATGGCCCTTTCACATTCATGCCAATTTTGAGTCTCAAAACCAAAGATGGGACTCTACAACATGACCCACGGAAAATAAATAATATACTATTAGAATACTATAAACAATTATATGCTGACACTGTACTGCCTACAGAAGACGCAAAGAAGTGGCTACACTCTGTACCCTTACCCATATTGTCTGAAGACGAGAAACACGCCTTAAATGCACCTATAACTCTTGGCGAAGTCCAAATAGCTATCAAAAATCTGGCTCTGAGTAAAGCGCCCGGTCCAGATGGATATATGGCTGAATTCTTCAAAATACTCAATGAACAAATCTCACCTCTACTAAAGCAGATATACGAACGGAACATGGAGGGAGCGAGTATGACAGTACATTCAAATACAGCATATATAAAGGTCTTACCGAAACCTGGAAAAGACCCCACACAGATATCTTCCTACAGGCCAATTTCATTAATAAAGGTAGACACGGAATTGCAATCTAAAATGTTATCAGATAGATAAGCCACTATACTACCAGGCCTAATTATAGCACCAAGTGGGTTTTTATAAAAGGGAGGGCGGCAGTATATAACACACGAAAAGTAACGTCAGTCTTAGATCATGTCACGAGATACCCGTAACTATACAATCACTCAGCAATACTGACGATAGGCAGAAAAAGCCTTCGATAATGTTAAGTGGAGTTGGCTAAATTTAATCCTTGACAAAATGGGATTTGAAGGAGCTTTTCGATTATATCTAGACACACTGAACAAAGACCCGCAGGCTACAATATACTCACCAGGCTTTCTCTCTTCACCCTTCCCCTTGCAAAAAGGCACCAGACAAGGATGCTCACTCTCTCCACCGCTTTTAAACCTAGCACTGGAGCCATTATCTAAAGCCATCACCATGTCAGGAAACATACAGGGTATACGGATAGGAAAAGAAGAGGTCACGCATGCTTTGTTCGCAGTCTTCGCAGATGACATTCTATTCTTTTTGGTGCACCCTCATAAAGATCTATCATAGGTCTTTGCTTTGCTCACACAATTTGAGAGGTTTTCTGGTTTTAAAGTAAACCAAAACAAATGTGAGCTACTAGACATATCACCCAGCGCTTCCCAAGATGTAAACATACGGATAGAAGTAGAACATAAGTTACGTGTCACTAGAACTTCTATTAGATACTTGGGCATACAAGGCACATAGGCAGAACACCGGAAACCATATACTCACTAAATTATACCTAATTAGATCAATTGTGGGAGACTTGAAAAAATGGCATCATTTACCCCTATTCTTGTTGGGGAGAGGTCATTTCCTGAAAATGATGAGCTTCCCGAAGCTTCTGTATCCATTACAAACCTTTCCCCTATTGCTGGAACACAATGACATAAAACTTCTTGAGAAAGAATTCAGATCGTTTATATGGAAATCTAAACGTAGTTGAATATCATTATACAAACTGAAGTTGCCCTGGAAAAGGGAAGGAGTAGCCTTACTGGACATTAGATCATACAATATAGCCAGTTTATTACGTCACTGTATCGATTGGGTTAAAGAATCCAGCCATTACTCAAACTATGAGCTAGAATCTGCTTTAGCACAACCATGGAAGTTTAGAAGCCTACTTCACACCTCATTCACTCTGTTACCACGGATGATTAAAAAAAAACTTCTACTCAGAGATACAATAATGACATGGAAGATTACACGTAAGAGTTATGGCTTACCATACCAGGTTTCCAAATACCTTGATCCGCGAAAGATGATTACAATAGAGGGGGCTCACAAGCCACATTAAACACATCACATGACCCAACTAAACTAAGAAATATATCTGATTTCTGGCATGCAGAGGAAAAAAAGATACTATACCTTTAACAAATCCAAAAATAAATATGGTCTTGGGAACTCATCTATCTTAGCTTACCATCGAATAGTTAGTTCTTTATAGACTAAACTGAAAGACTACTCTAATGAACAGAAAAGTAAATGATTTTGACACTCCACTATCAAATCAACAATGGAAACTGAACTTGACCACCTAATATGCAAATATCAGGAGAAAATTATGAAGTCAACAAACTTCTTAGTATTTAAGGGATGGGAGCCTGACTTTCCAAATGAAGATCTTAATAATATTACCCAGACAGGATGGAACAGGGTTAGAAAGGCGACCATAAACTAATGTATGGAGGGAAACACAATTTAAGATTATCCACGGGACATTATATGGCTTCCGGAAAAGAAAAAATAGAAACACAGACCAAGACAAACTAACAGCTTGCGCCAAGTGCAAGTTGGAGGACATGGATTTGCTCCATGGGGTATGGAGCTGTTCAGCTTCCAGAAGTTTTTGGAACCAACTAAACGACTTGGGAAATGGGTTCCAAGAGATATCAGAAATGATACTTTTCCAGGCATCAAAGAAAGGGGATAACCCATCTAAAATAATACATCTGTTTATACTGGCAGCCAAGAGACGGCTTTTAGCTAGAGGGCCCAAATGTTATAGAAGTCATAGAACAAGTGAAACACTGCATGTCCTTGGAAATTATAGAAGTAAAAAAAAAAAAGAAACTCAGACGGCATTCTTTAAGAAATGGAGACAATTTATTTGTGCATTCATATCTGAAATAGAAAAATGTAAACTGATGTTTCCTTTTAGGGACTCAACATGGTATCTAAAAGAGGATATAGCAGGCACACTAGGAAAGCTGAAACTAAATCACAACAGTTGAAAACCATCAGCAACAAAGCACTAACAAGAAATCAAAATGTTGCAAAAAATAAATAAATCATGTTTTGACTAAAATACCTGTAAACCTGAGAAGGGAGAGGGGGAAGGGTTAAGGGAAGGAAAGTGGTTGATACCACGTAACTCTGTTGTGATAATATGTTTTCAAATGCTTTGTAAGGCAATGAAAAACTCAATGAACATTCTGTTAAAAAAAAAAATCTCTGCAAATCTGCCAGGTGTGAAGGCACCCTTAATGCAGTGGGGTGTCTGGTGTTATCACAATGGGGGAAATTGTCACACCCTGCGCTCCAAAATTCCGGATTTATAAAATAGCAAAATCAGGCTTTTGATACTTTTTGGGTTTATTTGAGCAAATTTTTTTTAAAAATATGCATGGGGAAAGTGGGTGTGGTTAGTTATGTTACTGTGGATCCGGCAGGCTGTTTCAGCACAGAGCAGCCTGCCGTTTGTCACGGATCCAGTACTTAACTGCATACAATGGTTTTCTTCCAGCCAAAACCCATCATTTTTACCGGAAATCGACCGTATCATCGCTGGATCCCATTGCAATGATGATCCAGCGGTGACGTAGAGGATCGGGAAACGCTGGATAGATAGAGATGTGAACAAAGCACCAGTTATGCACATTTTGTATCCGTTTTAGCCATTTCCATCTGAGATCCATTTTTTACACTAATCAAAACCTTTAATATCTCTCTATGGCATATCCCAAATTTTATGAAACCTCATTAACCTCTTTAACCACTTCTGAACTGTTGTACGAATATATATATACTGTAAATCGGTGGTATGGTCTTTAAAAGCGGTGCCTGTTCCAGAGCTGAGCAGGTGCAATAGGCGACGGGTGCCTTCTGTTTCACACAGCAGACACCTGGACTAATGTGTGCGATCAGCATTAATGCTGATCGCAGGCAATTAACTCCTCAGATGACATGGAGTGCTTTCCAGTGTTCCGTTCCGTCCTTCCTCACCGCAAAAAGATAGAACATGTTCTATCTTTTTGCGGAAACGGAGGGATCGCGGACCCATTCAACTGAATGTGTCTGCGATCCGCAACGGCTGCCCCACGGTCGGTGCTCGTGCATTGCGGCCGCAATTTGCGGCCCGCAGCACAGGCACGGCGAAACTACGGCCGTGTGAAAGAGGCCTTAATTGTAGGAAACACTATATAGACGTGGTATCCCTGCAATCGCACTAACCTGCTGAATGAATCTGTCAGTTTTACCTCATAGTGAACGCAGTAAAAATAAAACCCATAAAACTGTTGGAATTGAGTTTTAACCCCAATTCCACCCCATTTGAATTTTTTTTCCAGCTTCCTACTGTATGCAATATAAAATGATGCCATTAGAAAGTACAACTAATCGTGCAAAAATAAAACCCCTGCTGCAGCTATGTAAACAGAAATATAAAAAAGTTATGGCTCAGGGGTTAATAACGAAAATGCAAAACGGACTTGAAATATTACCCTCACGATATATTCCCTTCAGTCAATCCAGAATACAAATCACTAGAGAAAGCTTCGGCAGTGGTTTTGGGGGAGTTCAGCTCTAAAGTCTGCAGAATAGTGAATGCAGCTCTCGACTACATATGCCGCGTATGAAGATACCGTAATACAGGTTGTAACTCAGGATCAGCACAGGATAAGTAATTTAATATTCACAAAGTGACAACTTTTTATGTAAATTCTATAGATATGCACTGTAATTACACTGAATAAATATCAGAGCTCCATTCTCCTATTGTTGCACTCACTGATATATTGTATCATTTTTTGAATTTATTATGAATGTTGCAAAAACTACGGGTGCCTTCCCACTTCACTAGCAGATTTTGTTGCAGTTCCATTACCTGAATGGGGCTTTCAGAAATTCATGTCCTTGCCGCCAAAAGAACACCATTCAGATAAATGGAACTGATTTTCAGTCGTAGAAAATTTCTGAAATAAAATTTGCTGCATCTCTAGTAGGGTGGCCATTTGCTGCACCCCAAAAGGAGGACATTGCAGGCCGTGTCCCAACTCCGCTAAGTCACGCCCCCTTCCAGTAACGGTGCAAAAGCTCTACTGATTGATTGGGGGTGAGAAAAGGGGTCAGTTTGTGGCTGCAGCTCACGCTTAGACAGATCAATGCTGCTGTCTGAGTGTGGAGCCAGAGAAAAGGAGGGCACCCCAGCGTCCACCCAGGTCTTGTGCCAAATGGAGGACAGGGAGCCAGGAAACCGGACTGGCCACCCCAGTCTGTAGGCACCCTAATGTTTCAAACACTGGACTTAAAAAAAAATATAAAATTACTTGGACTGAATTTATTAAAAAATTCATGATACAGAAAATTGGACTGTCGCAGTCATAAAATGTCATCTATGTCTGCAACAGGGTGCACTCCAGTGAGTCCTTGTTCCATAGTTGCTTTCTAGATTAATCAGCTTTCTTGTTTCCTTCCCCAGAATACTTTTTTTCTTACAGTTGACTTAACACTTAGTTCAGGTTACTGAGTCTGATCAATTAAACCGCTACTTTCTTGGACAGATTTCCTGTTTTTTACCTTTTCACTGTCTTTTGCGGATAAACTTTGTTTTTAAACGCAGATAAAAGTTAATATTCGTTTCTGCTAGTTTGACATTATTCTAACATTAGCTCCAAAACACTGGAGGGTAGAGGCGTTCAAGGATGTAAGGCATCACTGTGACTAATGACTTCAGAGTCAATG
Organism: Bufotes viridis; assembly: GCA_033119425.1. Lineage (NCBI taxonomy): Eukaryota > Metazoa > Chordata > Amphibia > Anura > Bufonidae > Bufotes > Bufotes viridis. The sequence goes on along the minus strand of CM065589.1, from coordinate 61,007,660 downwards.
ACGTATGACACTGTATGAAGGAGAAAACATTAACGCTGTTTTCATTTATATCTCCCTTTAACTCCTTCAGGACCTTGTGATTTTCAGTTTTTTTATTTTTCATTCCCTGCCTTCCCGGATCTATAACTTTTTTATTTTTCCTGTTCATGTAGCTATATGAGGGCTTGTGTTTTGCGGGACAAGTTGTACTTGTTCATGGCACTCTTTACTATCATATACAATGTAGTGGAAAGCTGGAAAAAAATTCCAAATGGGGTGGAACTGGGGAAAAAACAAAATTCCGACACAGTTTTATGGCTTTTGTTTTTACAGTGCTCCCTATGCTGTAAAATTGACCAGTTACTTTTATTGTCTGGGTCAGTAGGTTTACGATGATACTACGTTTTTATAGTATTTCTTGTGTTTTAATGCTGAAAAAAACTTTAGAAAAAATTAATTTTATCTTTTCATTGACATATTCTGACCCCCATAATTTTTTTAATAGTTATGTTTACGGAGCTGTGTGAGGGATTATTTTTTGTGGGAAGCTCAGTAGTTTTTATTGATACCATATTTCAGTATGTGTCATTTTTTGATCATTTTTTGGGGAGGTGAAGTGATGAAAAAATGGGGAATTAGCCATTTAGATTTTCTTTCCATCATGCTGTTTACCGTATGTGATAAATATATGTCTTAAGATGTCGCAATGGGGAAATATTTTTTATATTTTTTACATTTTTTTAATTAAATTTTTTTATAAGATGTAATCATTAGATTGCCTCTTATTCTGTAATGAATATCTTTGCATTACAGAATACAGAATTCCATATATTACAATGCAGTCCTGCCACCTGCAGGCTTGCATTGGAATGTTCTTGTCATCAGCCTGAAAGCTTTGTACAGGCTCAGGCCTATTACTAGTATAGGATGTCTTCCTCCATCTGAGCCAGGTGAAGTCAGGGGGAGCTACCGGTTTTAGCTCTCCCAGATGCCGTGGTCGCATTTGACCACATCATCTGAGGGGTTAAATGGTTGCTATTGGCATTATCACTGACCATATTAGCCCCGGGCCTCTGCAGTGTACAACAGCAGAGACCTGGTGGTTATGGTGCCCACTGCACTTGCAGAGGTCCGGAAGAGATTAAAGGGAGTCTGTTATGTTGAGAATGGTGTCCAATCTGCCAGCAGTATGGTATAGCGTAAAAGGAGCTGGGCAGATTAATATATTGTGTTGTGGTTAGGGGCGTAGCTAGGGCTTTTTATCCGGGGCCAGGGCCCCAAATCAAACTACCGCTGCCCCGGGCCCAGTTGCTCCTGGGGGGCCCAAGGCAGCTGCCTCTTGAACCCCGCTGGCCACTGCCCACAAATTCAATGAGGACCGGGAATCGGTGAAAGCTCTATACTCACCGCTTCCTGGTCCTCGGCTCTCCACTGTGAAGGCTGCAGACATGTGAGGTCGCGCTGTGACCTCACGCTGTGCACGCCAGTTCACAGCACAGACTAAAGAGGTAGAAGACCGAGCGTGGGCGGTGAGGAGTGGTGGCGCCCGGAGCAGGAAAGGTAAGTGTTTTTTATTTTATTTTACTTATGAGGCTAATGGAGGCACTGGGGGCTGATGGAGGCACTAGGCACTGAAGAGAGGCATATGGGGGCTGATGGAGGCACTAGGCACTGAAGAGAGGCATATGGGGGCTGATGGAGGCACTGCGGGCTGATGGAGGCACTGGGGGCTGAAGAGAGGCATATGGGAGCTAAAGGGGGCATATGGGGGCTGATGGAGGCAAATGGGGGCTGGTGGAGACATGTGGGGGCTGTTAGAGGCACTGGGGACTGATGGAAGCACTGGGGTCTGAAGAGAGGCACTGGGGTCTAAAGAGAGGCACTGGGGGCTGATGGAGGCATATGGGGGCTGATGGAGGTAGTGGGGGATGAAGAGAGGCATATAAGGGATGAAGAGAGGCATATAGGGGCTGATGGAGGCATATGGGGGCTGATGGAGGCATTGGGGGCTGAAGAGAGGCATATGGGGGCTGAAGAGAGGCATATAGAGCTGATGAGAGGCATATGGGGGCTGATGGAGGCATATGGGGGATGATAGAGGCACTGGGGGCTGATGAGAGGCATATGGGGCTGATGGAGGCATATGGGGGATGATGGAGGCACTGGGGGCTGATGTTAATTCATATTATGCAAATTTCAACACAATGGGCTTGTGCCCCGGATGTTGTCAGACCCTAGCAACGCCCCTGGTTGTGATAAAAGATTTAATATAACTTTCTTCTTATTGATTAAAATCCCTGCTCTTTCTGTGCTTAGAAGTCCAGTGGTCGTTGTCAAGTAAATGAATGACAGCAATCTCTGTATGTATACAGGAACGTCTCCTACTGGGCTCCTAAGCACAGAAAGAGAAGAAATTTTAAGGACGGTTTCTGGGAGTTTAATATCGATGTCCTATCCTTAGGATAAGTAATCAATTTCCAATTGGTGGGGGTCCAACTCCTAGCACCTCTGCCGATAAGCTGTTTAAAGAGACCTCTCCCTAGGCTAGTGGCGTCATGTTCATCGGTCACATCACCTATATGCAGCTCAGTCCAGTACAAGTGAATGGGTCTGGGCTGTAATTCCTAGCGCAGTCACTATACAATGTACAGGGCTGTGCTTGGTAAGCTGTGAGGAGTCCAAAGCGTTGCTGCCTTAATGAGGGCATGATGGTTCTGCGTTTTAGACCCCCGACCATTTTAAAGGGGTTGTCTGGGGTCTTTTTTTTTAATCCCACACCCCTGGCCAATGGGACCTGTGAAGAGAAACATACATACTTACCTGCTCTCTGCCAATTGGCTTCAGCTATCTAGCTTCTGGGTTGTCAAAAACCGCATGGACAGGGTCATGTGAGAAGCTACAGCCAATGACTGGCCTCAGCAATGACATATCCCAAAGTGGCACAGGATCCAGCAGAGATATATGATATATCACTTGGGCATATGTCACTGCTGAGCCCAGTCATAGCCTGCCATGGCTCACATGACCCTGTCCATGAGGACGTTGATAGACGGGGAATAGAACTGCAATGAAGACAGACAAGGAGCCAGGGAGCTGGGAATGAGCAGCAGGGAGAAGGTAAGTATGTCTGAACCACCAAATATATTCCGATTAATAGCCCTGGCCCCTGCCCTTAAAATCTTCAGTCAAATAAGTGCATCCCTTTATAATCACATGAACTATGTTTGTTTGTGAAGTGTCTAAATCAGTAATAAAGACGATTTGTTATCCTGGAGACTTCTAGGAATTCATCTAATTAGAGCTCCATCCGTCCTGTTTTATTAAAAGATTTGTTGTTAATAAGCAACTGACGGCGTGCTGTGGACAAAATGCAGGATCCGGCGTCGATGATTAACATAAATAGGGGAAATGCTGGCATCTACCAAACCGCCAAATCATCCTCACATTGCCGTCAGAGTTGTTTCTGCTTCACCATGTGACTGTCAGGTGAGGAGTCAGCATGCCGGATCCCGTTAACCTCTCATAACAGACACTTACAGAAGAAAACAACAACCAGTTACAAAATGAAGTTTCTAAAATAATACAAAGTACAAAAAAGTAGAATATTACTACGAAGGTTAAAAACGTAGAGGAGGCATGGCTTGTCCCACAACAGCAGCAGGCTTGCATTATCTCAGCTCTGCTTCTCAACCTTAGTTTTGGCTCTCTTCAAGAAAAATAGCAGTCACTCAGATCTTTTCCTGGATCACTACTCTGATCCTGAATGGTGGATGAAGATCCATTCTTCTAGTGCAGGGATGCCCAACCTGCAGCCCTCCAGCTGTTGCAAAAGTAAAACTCCCAGCATGCCTGGACAGCCTACAGCTATCAGCCTACAGGAAGGCATGGTGGGAGTTGTAGTTTTACAACAGCTGGAGGGCCGCAGGTTGAGCATCCCTGCTCTAGCCTAAGCTTTCCCATCCTCCTGGAGAAATGTCTCTTTCCTCGGAATCTGCCCTGATACATAATCTAGCATGGGGCTATCATGTGAGCACAGTACAATAGACCCACAATCAGATCGGACTGAAGTATGATATATCACTATGATGCAGTTAGTTTGGGTCGAAGGAACTGCAGTCAGCCTGGGAGATGTGGTTGACACTCTGCCTGGACCTAGCGTGGTTGTGTAAACCAGCCCTAAAACAGTGGGAAGTGGTTACTGTTCTTCTTGCTCTCTGAGAACTTCCCATGTCTACTGCAATGAGGACAATGTGCAGTGAGATCATGAGCAGGACACACACTAAACATTATTGACGTCTACATTGTCGGATGAGATACAATGTATATGTGCAATAGCACAGCTGGACAGACATCATTTTCCTTCCTTTTTTGGAGACCCGGATTTCCAGATCAAGAAGGCAGTCGGATGTACAGAAACATCCACATGATATCATAGCTGAAGACACACAATGTATACTGACACAGAAAAAAAGCATGTGTCAACCTGAATGCTGGCTACAATTGACAGAGGAAAGCCAAAAATTAAGAATTCATTTTGAGAGAATGTGATTTAATTGTATTTTTTTAAAAGGTCATCCCTGTAATATATCAATTATAGGGTATATGAAGTCACAGAGCGGCTCACCCTCACAGAACTCTGTTAGTGTCATCCATTGATTTCATCATGGCCAGCCATTCATTTAAATGATGTGATACTCCATGCAGTATGGTAGGTAAGAAAAATCTGAATGTTTGATGTTTTCCACAACCATACTTGGACCATTCTTAACTAATCTTCAAGAAAAGGACCTGGTGCCATTAAAGTGCAGTACTTGTGCGCACACAGTCCAACAGCTGATGTGACCACCGGCAGTTCCATTAGATCTACAGTTAGTGTCCTCACAGTTCTTCGGATATATGCTAGTGACAATATTGTGGGGGCAGCTCTTTAAAGCATACAGTTCTAGTTGCCTGAATCTTTCACTAGGGAGAGTTTACTGAATATAGACTCATAGCTCATGTTTAATTAAAAAAAAAATCCATATAAAACAAGTTCCCCCTAGTGGAGGCAGCAGGCAGTCGGAATTTTACCCGGGCACTTCAGGAAAGTTGTCCTGTGCAGCTGCATGTTAACATATTTTGTTTGTCAGCTTCTGACTTTACACATTTTTAGTTTGGGTTCTGGTCAGGGCTAGTGCAGATCTGAAGTCTTTACAATACCTAACCAGTACGATTTCAATTATAATTGAAAGGCAAAGAGTATTTTATAAATTGTCCTAAAAGAACATAAAGGGATCCTCTCGGTGGGCTAGAGCAGTGTTTCCCAACCAGTGTGCCTCCAGCTGTTGCAAAACTACAACTCCCAGCATGCCCAGACAGCCTTTGGCTGTGCAGGCATGCTGGGAGTTGTAGTTTTGCAACAGCTGGAGGCACACTGGTTGGGAAACACTGGGCTAGAGGGTTCCCTCGTTACCTGGACCAGTGTTGATGTTGATGTTACTATGTTATATTAATGTGTTCTTTTATTAATATAATGTGAGATCTTTGTTCTGATCATTTTGACCTTTTGTATGTTTTATTATATCTTACACTGTATTAGATTATGTATAGAAACACATTCATTAAGCTAACAACTGCCACAAACAGAACTATCAGACCTTCCATCCTATTACTTATCAATAGCTGATCCAAAGACTTCACAGAAACAAAAGTCACAAAATAATTATAGTTTTACCCAACTAAATCATCCTAATAGAATAACGTTGTTATCTTCTAAAGCTACGTTCAGACTTGCATTGTTGTTTTCTGGCAGAGGATCTCAATACCGGAAAAAAACTTTTATGTTTAGTCCTCATGCATTCTGAATGGAAAGAGATCCATTCAGGATGCATCAAGATATCTACGGTTTCAGCAGCATTCAGTTTTGTGACCGGACACAAAACCGCTGCAAGCTGCAGTTTTGTGTCCAGTCATAAAAACGGAAAAAAATGATCTGGCACTGAGAACAATGTAAGTCAATGGTGTCAGATCCATTTTTTTAGGAGCTTAAAAGAACAGATCTGTCACCCATTGACTTTGAATGTATTTAGTAATGGATCCGTTTTTTTCCGTTTTGATTTCACACAACCGCATCCTAACAGAACACATGCATCCTGATGTGCAAAAGCCAAATGGATCTGTTTTATTCCGGTATTGATATCCTCTGCTGGATCTCAATTCCAGAATTAATAATGCAAGTGTAAACGTAGCCTAAGGATCCTGTATTACATATTAGTGCCTCATGAGCTAACAATGGGTATCGTAAATCTTGTGCGGTTATTGTTTTTGTTAGTATTAGAGGGAGGACATTGATATCGGATGGTATCTGTAATGATCTTAGCTGTGCAAAGAATAAAATAAAAAGGCATTGAATAGTAGTCACAACAGATTTGTCTGCAAATCGCATAGCATAGTCAAAATTTGGTCAAAATTCTTCTGAAATAGAGCCATAGGGCAAGGTGTTGGAAACCAAAGAGACAGGATGAGGAACAAGAGACCTAGAGCAGAACAAGGATACAACGTGGAACAATATACTAGATAGACGAGAGTGATGCCACTTGCAACAGAATATTAAATGCAGAAGTGTGATGCCACTTGAGGCTGGATAACAGGAATTGCAGGGTGATGCCACTTGAAGCAGAATACCAGGATTGGAAGAGTGATGCCAATTGATGACGTATGCCAGGAATGGAAGAATAATGCCACTTGAAGCAGGATACCAGGAATGGAATGAGTGATGCCACTTGAAGCAGGATACCAGGAATGGAAGAATGATGCCAATTGATGACGTATGCCAGGAATGAAAAAGTAATGCCACTTCAAGCAGGATACCAAAAATGGAAGAGTGATGCCACTTGAAGCAGGATACCAAGAATGGAGGAGTGATGCCACTTGAAGCAGGATACCAGGAATGGAAGAGTGACGCCACTTGAAGTAGGATACCAGGAATGGAAGAGTGATGCCATTTGAAGCAGGATACCTGGAATGGAAGAGTGATGCCACTTGAAGCAGGAGGCCTGGAATGGAAGAGTGATGTCACTTGAAGCAGTAGGCCTGGAATGGAAGAGTGATGCCACTTGAAGCAGTAGGCCTGGAATGGAAGAGTGATGTCACTTGCAACAGAATAATAAATGTAGGAGTGTGATGCCACTTGATCCTGGATAACAGGAATTGCAGGGTGATGCCACTTAAAGCAGGATACCAGGATCGGAAGAGTAATGCCACTTGAAGCAGGATACCAGGAATGAAAGAGCGATGCCACTTGAAGCAGTAGGCCTGGAATGGAAGAGTGATGCCACTTGAAGCAGTAGACCTGAAATTGAAGAGTGATGCCACTTGAAGCAGTAGGCCTGGAATGGAAGAGTGATGTCACTTAAAGCAGGATACCAGGAAACTTTACACGGGAAAGTGATGCTACCAGGAACAAGATACAATGGATTGGAAAGTGTTGTAACTTGGAGCAGGATTCCTAAAATGGGAAAGTGATGCCACTTGGAACAGGATTTTGAGATAAAGACAGTTTGGAAAAGGAGCAAAAGAGCAAGGCCAAGTTAATACTTCAGTTATTTGGTCAGTTATTTCCATCAGTTATTGTGAGCCAAAGCCAAATGCGAGTCAACAGCATAGAACAGGTGTGCATCTTTCCATTATACCTTATCTCTGTGTAGGTTTCACTACTGGTTTTGGATCACTACTATAACTGATGGAAATAACTACGCTTGACCGAATTGAGCTTGGGATCATAGATCCGAAGTCGATACGTTGAAAAATTGGAAATGCTGTTTCTATACAGCATTAAAATGTATTGGTTCCACGGTGGAAAACCTCGCTTTGCCTGAAGTTGCGCGAGACTTCAGTGAATTACTTCGGCATTCCTATCTGCTTATTTAAAAACATTTTAAAATAGGAATCTGAAGTCAGCTCTGGTACTGGGGGGTACCTTGGTACCAAAGTCCACTTCGGATTCCTATTTTAAAATGCTTTTAAATAAGCAGATAGGAATAACAAAGTAATTTACCGAAGTCTTGTGCAACTTTGGCCGAGATGAAGCCAATACATTTTAATGCTGTATGGAAACAGCATTTATAACAAAGTTTTTGAATCGACTTTGGATCTATGATCCTAAGCTTTATACTACACTCAAGCCTAGAAATAACTGACCAAATAACTGAAGTGTGAACCTCTCAGCAGCACATCAGCAATAGATCAAAGATGCCACTTGGATAATGCCAGCAGGGTAATGGGAATGGAAACCTAATGATACATAGACCGGGATAACAGGAGTAGGACAGGGTTGTAACTTGTAATATGATGCAGCAATGAGGCAGAAAATACCATTTAGAACTGGAATAGAATACGAAGTACAATTGAAACTAGATACCAGGAACAAAACAGAGATTTTACTTAGAACAGGATATCAGGATATTAGGGATGGCACTAGAAAGAAAGAAAAACAGGAAAAGAACAGGGATGCCACTTGAAATATTATAGGAACTAGAAGAGGATGTTGACGAGATAACAGGACAGGGACACTACTTGAATAGGAATGGGAAAGAGATGGGGAAAGATAATAAGGCTTGGATTGTATGATACCAGGAACTGAACAAGAGAGGGATGCCACTTGGATCGCGATCTTGGGAATGGGACAGAGATGCCACTTGGCTACCAGAAATAAGAGAGGTATGCCATTTGGACTAGTACATAATACCAATGGCACTTAGGGCAGGATACCAGGAGTGGGATAGTGATGTCATTTTGAAAGAGGAAAACCAGGAAGAGAACAGGAATGGCACTTGAAACACAATAAGAATGGGAAAAAGATGCCACCTGAGACTAGATACCAGGACAGGGTTGCTACTTGGAACAGAAAACACACACTCAGGGCTCATTCACAAGAGCGTATTATGTTTCCCCGTCCATACGTTTTTTTTTTTTAGATAGGATGTGGAGCTATTCATTTCAATGGGTCTGAAAAAAACACGGACAGCACACTGTGGCTGTCCGCATCCATATAGCCGATCCATAGCCCCGCCAAAAAAATAGAACATGTTCTATTATTGTCTGTTTTGGGACAAGGATAGGCATTGTTACAATGGATCTGCAAGAAAACCTGTTGCAATATGGATGTCACATGGACGTCATCTGTATTTTTTGCGGATCTGTGTTTTGCGGACCGCAAAATGCATACTGTCGTCTGCATAAGCCCTTACTGTATATTAAAAGACCATTACATGAGTGTAATCATTGTTGTGTTGGCTTGAGTATGTATAAAAGATACAACAATGCAGATAGAAAATGTTTATTTTTTATTTTTTCTTCATTTTGGGATTTTTACTTATTAAATGCCTTACAAACAGCTTGTGTATTCATGATATATTTCTGTGCATCTCAACAATGGGAATGGGAGGTTTATTACCAGGAGACAGTTTTAAACTATGAGACAGCTTGAATCATCTATTTGAATTCAGCAAGAGTCACTTGTTCTGCTGTCGCCATGGTAACAGGTCAATACGTAAAGAGCTTTTTTTTTTTTCTTCTCCACTTTTGCATTCTAGTATTCTAGCGTTTTAGTAGTAACAAAAGTCAAGAAGGTCTGAAACCACCAATAAGGAGACAAAAGACTTCAAGAATATGAAAATGCATCACGTTACTGCTTCTTTTATGTAATTTCAACCAGTATGCCTAATGCTCTCCAACAAGAGCTTGCATTCAGTCACTAAGCTATATTCAGACTCATCTCCGGCAACGCCTCCTAAGGGAAATTAAAGCTTAGTAGATGTCTATCATTTCATACAGGTTCAGAATATGGAAAACCTAACCTGTCAGCCTTTACATTTCTCAGATCAACCCTTATGGCATCACCATAAAAAATGAGAGATGCTTCACATTAACATAACAGTTAACCAGTGTAATGCCACATAAAATAATAGGATTTGGTAATGCTAATAACCAAAAACATTTTTGTAACAAATAATTGTAGACTCCAAAACTGAAGTGGTCTGATGGAAGGATGGAAGATATGGTGCACCGTTCTAATATACTGTATGCAATCCTGATTCTGCTTCTGTCTGGGATTGAGGGGTTACCAGAAAAGAGGATGCTGTGTTTCTCCTGGATGCTTCTAGGAAGTGTTATCCTATCTCCAGAAATGCCTACATTATACATAAAATGCATGTATGCAAATTTAAAGCACTGTAATGTATTTAGAAAATGTAAGCTTCAAGCATGATTTTCAGGTTGCTCTGATTAAATTAAGGCACAAGCAAAGTTCAATCAGTAAAGCAAAGCTGTCTATTCATCTCTGAGTATTTAATTTTTGATTCTTCTAATTATTATCAACCTTACTGCAGATTATAGTATTATAGATGCCAATATATGATGCTATATAAATCTGTATTGGGTAAGCCCCCCTTGTGGCAGCTAGAGGTAAACAGAATTTTATAATTTCACTCAATGACTGTGTGAAAGACAAACCTTTTTTTTTTATGTAAATAGGTCCAAAACCCTGTGCTCCTTAATTTTTTTTTAGCTATCAGTCCTTTAGTTCATTTTCTGATACGGTGCTCCAGATCACCTGCATAGATATAGATTATGAAGAGTGCCTGTCAGCTGACAGCACTAGATAAAGCTCAAGAGAGTAGGACAAACATAACTTTTATGGAGATTTTATCAGGAGTTGTGTTAATATAAAGTTTTATTCCACCAGGTATTGCTTCTGCAAGTGCCTGTGTAATTTGGGCAGGATATAAAACCAGCACAGTAGCTTCAACACAGTAGAGGATGAGAGCGCTCCGTCACAGAGGAGCAGTTTCAAAATGCTTTAAGTGAAAAAATCACAGTTCCACAAACAGCTTCACTGGGTAGTGCACTAATTACTTGGAGGATGGATGGCAATAACCAAACAGCTTTGTTATGCAGTGGGTATGGAACTACTGTCTCAACAAAAACGGATTTGACTTGAGGCTGCTTCCAGGAGCAGTCCCCTTGTTTTCACCCTTTAATCCCTCTACAGGGATCTGGACTTCACTGCAGAAGAACCACCAGGCTGCTACGTCCTGGAGTAGCCTCTGTTTGGTTAACAGCTGGCTGTCTGCTATCATTGGGTTGTCTGCTATTTGAAATGCTACCATTGGACATTCAAGTCATTAAGTTTCTTCACTAACTGGGATGCTGCTTCAATTTCTTTCTTGTGTTTGTGGGTGAGAGTTGAACCAAGGGGTTCAAGAGAGTACGTGAAAATCTAGTAAACAGTTAGATGTCAGAGCAGGCAGCAAAGGGTCAATATCCAGGAAAGGGGCAGAAGTTGGTACACGGTGTGGTAAGGTGCAGGGTGCCGTCGTAGATGGCAGGTACGTGTCACCGAGGTTCATAGCCTCGGTGAGGTAAGAGCCGTTTTTGTTGATATCAGTAGCAGGTAGTGCTACTGACACAGTTGCTAAATAGCGTGGCTGCAAAGCCGATCCGGGCCGGCTCTTACCGGGAGCAGCTAAAGTGTAGGGTGGATGGCTGCTCCCCACGACCCAGTCCTGGTTTTGGGGCTGGGTTTAAAACTCAGCCAGCACCAGCAGCTGTCTGTGATTATCCTGGAGCTGCTGATCGTGCTGTGGAGCTCCCTGGGCTGGAAGCAGGAGCCCAGCAAGGAGGTGTGCAGTCGGCCTGGAAGCCTGTGGTGAATTGTCTTGCGGCTGGGCTGACAGCCAGGTGCGAACCTGCACCTAAACCTCCCAGGTGACTGGAACCTGTATGTGACTTTTTGTTTTGCCTCACGTTTTTCTGATGGGTGTGAAGTAACACCAAGTGACTGTTTGCTGTATACTTTATGCAAGTGTGAATTAAACACTGTTTTGCTGCATATTCTGGACTCCCTTTTGCCTCTGTACTGCACCCGCACCGCTATCTACCAGTGCGACTCCCCACAACGGGTAGACAAATGAAATACAGCACACCTTAGCAGGATAATAGTGAACTAGGAACCTACTGCTCAGGCACCTTCTTACAGTGCCAGCTATTGACTGGTGAGGACTAAGGTACACACGTTGGCCTCTTAAGAGCTGGAGGTAGAGAGCATGTGCTCCTTACAGGCAGACAGAGAGTGGCTGTAATAGCAAGCAGGCTGCGCCCGCTATGAGGAGGAGGGGAGGGGGAGGCGGGCCCATGCCACCAGGACAGAGGCAGGTGAGCAGAGCAGCAGCGGCTGCAGGCCACAGCTGTAACAGGCCTGCAGTTATCTTTGTTTCATTATGTAGTTACCAGCAGTCTCAGCTATGCCCCTGTGCCCACATCTAGCACCAGGCTTTCTCTGCATCGGCTTAAAGGGAGTCTGTCAGCACATTTTCCCCTTTTTAACAGTTCCCATAGCGCTGTAGCTGCATTCTGTCCCCCTCAGCGAGATCCCGCGCCTGCGCGCTGACTTCCTTGGCCGGGGCATGCGCACTGCGATGCCCATTGCTGGCACGGCATCGCAGTAGCTTATGTGCATGCCCCGGCCAAGGGAGCCAGCGTGCAGGCGCGGGATCTCGCTGAGTGGGACAGAATGCAGAGGGCCAGGCAGAGGAAGAGGCTGGGTGGGGATAAGCTGCCAAAGAGGCAGAGCTGCCTGGGCACCAACGCGGTGGAAGCCGCCCCTGGGCACCAGCAAGCCCTCATTTACATATGAATAAAAGTTCTTTTTGCCAGTTTGAGATGTCCACTGAAGCATATAAAGGTACCGTTTTAATGATCGGTGTTGCAGCTACAGCACTATGGGAACTGTTAAAGAGGGGTAAATGTGCTAACAGACTCCCTTTAATGTCCAGGCAATAACATAGACTACGTGCCAAACTGCCGAACATACCCATCCCTCTACGTGTACAGCTGACCATGCAAGAATAACCCAGTCTCCACCCAGATGAGTCACGTCATCACAATCAGCGTGCTTACTCTGTCAAGCCAACATAGCTAACCCCCACACTACATGGTTAACTAACCTGTATGAGGTCATGCTCCTTTCACTTTCTTCCTTCCACTTTACAACACCAAAATATGGCAGGCAGAAAATATTGTAACCGATAACATTGTGATCAGCAACAATACCTGTGAAGTGCTCTCTGCTGTGAGTGACAGCTGGAGTGGTCTCCTGGTGGGATGTGACAGTCTTTTTAAGCACTAGATTGTCTTTCTCATTTGGGTCTTATAGAGTTGCGGAGATACTATTTTCACTTTGCATCTCTTGATAAAATAAACATATTTGGAATTTACTCTGGAATGAAGGATAAGCCAATATGAATGACTTACAGAATCATTGGACACAATTTGTTGCAATTCACAAACCGATGGACGTAGTAATTTTTTGCATCAGGAGACCATGAAATAAAAGTTTTGTGAGTCTGCAAAACCTGTTCTAATATTCATCCATCCATCTAATCCCCCGTCTACCGTGGCTCCCTCCAGTTCTGTATATATATTTTACATCTTTAAATGTAGTGTACCCAGGGCAGAAGCATACATAGCCTGTCGCGTGACCTTACCATACGCTACAATTGTCATTGTGTTTTTAACAGACTTCCCTATGTAAATTCCAGCCTTTTTGATGTTAAATCCAAAGTATACAAACTCACCTGTTCAAATATCCTGGACCAGTCAGATGTTGGAGCTGGCAGCTTCTTTCGTTTTCTTAAAACTATCACTGTTGCCAAGGTTTGCCTAGTGCAACTGAATTTTTTGCTTTTAAGTCTGATGGAGTCAGGTGTTTAGACCTTGGGAGGTCAGGTGGGGCATGTGTCTTGGGTGTTCGTTGACATGGGCGAGTGGAGATCGTCAACATGCGACTAACAATACGGTATGATGATTGCTCCATTTATTCAGCTACTAAACAATTTACATGGTATATCTGCCAGTATAAATGGGCCCAAAAATACTCCTTGAACTTCAATGAATCTACACTATGTCACACTTTGAGTTGATTGTATCTCCAGTGTTATAGCGACAGCGGATGCATTGATATCTCAGAATACTATACCTGGGATGACACACAGCTCTTACCTGATAGAAAAGCAATCCTACAAATACATGTGGGAGGGGTGGAATATAACATGGTAATGGCACAGAGATAAAGTCACAATAGAGGAAGCAATCCAACTATAACGCTCCATAATTTAAAGTGCAATTGTCATTTTTTTAGTTGATTATTGTAACTCTCATATTTTTTATTTGCAAGTTTATTAGACTAGGCATGTATACCTGAGTTAGTCTGTCAATGATTGCCAAAATATCTGTAATTACCTTATAATAACAGCTTTCATTAATGTCGCCTGTCTCTTTCCACTGCTCCCTTAAAAGACCGTTGCTATCGCTTGTCTGTCTTCCCTTTAGTGTAAACAGACGATAGACGGCCGGTCCTTCACACTGCATGCCTGCATTAGGCTTTAGAGTAAGGAGGCGTGTCTCTCAGTAATGCATTCTGATTGGCTGTCAGGAAGCTGCTGGCTTTAGCAAGTGTATGTGAAGGGAGGGAAGGCAGTTTTGGCCTCAGAAAACTGGCAGAGGAGCCACCTTGAGAAGATCCCCATATTATAGGGGTTAAAACACCTGTAACTAAGGGAAAACCCCCAAAAAAACAGTGGTATGTAAAGAGACTAAAGATTGCTTTATGCATAATGCTGCAGCTGCAGTAACATATGCTAAAATTGTTGAGTTAAACCTTAAAGTTGTAAGGGCAGAGCTTAGAGTAATATCTCACAGGAGCATAATCCAGTTGGTATATTTATCATAACTGTTCCCAGTGATCACATTCTAGGTACTCTTAGGGCATCTTCACACGCTACAGATTTTGTTGCAGAATTTTAAGTTAAGACCTCCCCGATACTGATTATATTCGACTCTCCCCATCCCTGCAAAACTGTTCACTCCGGGGTGCCACAACAGGCAACATCTTGGCACTGGTTTTGTCACCAGGATTGAATGTGATGTTAGCTAGGAAAAAAGAGAATTGAAGAACCACAGAGGTAAGCATATGTTCTGGAGTATTAAGGTCTGGGGTCTGTATTAAAGGGAAGTCTATTCTAGGGTCTTTATTCATGAGGATACTGGTTTCTGGTCCAGAATCCATTTAAAAGCAAACATACCTCCATGTAAGGTAGGTGCCCCAAACCAAAACCATAAACGCGCTTAAAAACGCCCGACCCAAACGCTAGTGCTTGAGCTTCTTTGGGGCGTTTTTCAGGCGTTTCCACCCATTGGAATGCATGGGAACGCTCCAAGATGAAGATATGCGCGTTTTCTGTTTTAAAAACGCGCATACGATCGCGCGTTTTTCTCATTTGACCCAGCATAAAAAGGCCGCTTCCAGGTTCAACACAGAATCCAAGGCCCCAGCATGGAGGAAGCTGGATGTGAGGCGGAGACCCTTTTTAGTGGATCTGGAACCCGTCAATCAAAAAAACGCCTCAAAAACGCGCGTACCTTAAATGCAAAAACGCCCATGAAAACGCGCGTTTGTCGCACGAAAAAACGCTCAAAAAAAACGCCCGCTCCAAAAACGCTTAGGTGTGTTCCCAGCCTTAGGGTGCCTCCACTCTGGACATATTTTGGTGCGAAAATCCATAGTATATATGCCATGTGTGGCTGTGCACTTTCTGTCAAACCTCTTTGAGATGACCACCCAAAATTGCATTGTAAATGGTATTTTGCATGGGTCGTTTTCTCAAAAAGGACAAATATGCATAGTACTGTATGTAACGCATTTGAAAAATCTGTTACAGGAAATCTGGCGTAGATAAAGTTGTGGTCTGGAGAGGATGCCCAGTAAATCACAGTGGTCTGAATGGTGACCAGCCTTCTCACAACAGCCACACAGGGCTCTTACAGGGACGTGCACCTCTGATAACGTTTCC
The DNA here is from genome assembly GCA_033119425.1 of Bufotes viridis. Taxonomy (NCBI): domain Eukaryota; kingdom Metazoa; phylum Chordata; class Amphibia; order Anura; family Bufonidae; genus Bufotes; species Bufotes viridis. The sequence continues at coordinate 60,991,794 of CM065589.1, read as the reverse complement.
CTCCGCTGCCTCTTTTTCACATATCACATGTAGAATCACTTTTGAGGAGATGAGGGTCATCCTATCTAATCGTGCGGCTGCCTAGACCGAAATAGGAGTCATGACTAAAAGTTATTTCCTCCTGGCCTGCGGTTAGGGCTTCCTAACATGTGTCCTGTGGAGAGCGGAGCATCTGAGGTCATTACATTTCACAGCATTGTTCTCTGTGAGGCTACGTGAAGTACATGGGTGCGAGGGGGAGACCTCCGAGTTCCTGAAGTTCCCATTTCTCACTATTGAAATATGCTTGCATTCATATAATAATAAACATGAAGGCTATCTACTGGGACCTCCAACTAATATAGCGCATTGGCACTATGGCCATGTTCATACTTTGTGCATTAAAAAACTTAGCTGACTGCACAGACAGGGGGAGATTTATCAACCGGTGTAAAGTAGAACTGGCTTAGTTGCCCATAGCAACCAATCAGTTTCTACCTTTCATTTTCCAAAGCAGCTGTGAAAAATGAAAGGTGGAATCTGATTGGTTGCTATGGGGAACTAAACTAGTTTTGCTTTTTCACCAGTTTTGATAAATCTCCTCCTTGTTTGTAGTGAATAGGACAATGTGAATTTTTCAAGCACAGAAAATTGGCGCGCGTTGCCCATAGCAACCAATCAGAGCTCTGCTTTTACTTCTGATTCTGTTCTGGAAAAATGAAAGCTGCTTTGTGATTGGTTGCTATGGGCAGCCACAATTTTGATAAATACGGCATATTTGTTGAGGCCTTTTTTTCATATTGTTGCAGCATGGTATATAGACAGATTTGCAAAAAGAGTAGAAATCTGCAGGGATCCAGAAAGTCACGGGTGCGGGGAATTTCACACCAGCGTTTTTGCCGGATCCATCATGGATCAGCAAAAATGCTTCTGTCATAATAATACAACCGTTTGCATCCGTTATGAACGGATCCGGTTGTATTACCTTTAACAAAGCCATGACGGATCCGTCTCCAAAACCATTGTAAGTCAATGGGGGATAAATATGTTTTCTTTTGTGTCAGAGAAAACGGATCCATCTCCATTGACTTACATTGTGTTTTATGATGGATCCGTCTTGCTCAGCGCCACATTGTGGACAGACAAAAACGCTGCTTGCAGTGTTATTCTGTCCGCGATGGGGAAGCAACCAAATGGAACGGAATGCATTCTGGTACACTCCGTTTCATTCAGTTCAGTTTTGTCCTTGTTTTTGCTGAATGGGTAAAAAACGGAAGCGTTTCCCCCCGCTATTGAAATCCTTTAATCATGGATCTCAATAGCAGAAAGAGAAAGCGCAGATGTGAAAGTAGCCTAAGTATATTGTATGCAAGGGGCCCGAGCATTAGGGGGATTTGTAGAAAAAGCCATTTCAAGTAGCTGAAAGGGGTTGTTTTTTGCAGCAGGTCCATTCATTTCTGCTTTTGGGTAAATAAGAGTTGAAAAAATGTTGACAAAAATATCTTAAAGGGTTTGTGCCCCCATTAAATGATATTTTAATATAATTCATCATTAAAAAAAATAGTAATTACTTTAGTAATTCATTTTCTGTTACAAAAATGTGGGATATTCTCTTTACTGCGTTTTGATGGAGCCCCTGGTGTTCAATCTGCGTGAACGCATAGCACTCGCACTGAATCCTGACTCATTCATTTCAATGGGTCTGTACACATGAGTGTTATTTTTTACGCATCATTTCTGCGTTCAGGAAAAATCGCAGCATGGTCTATATTCTGCGTTTTTCACGCAGCTTTAGTTCCATAGAAAGGAAATGGGGTTTTAGTGAAAAAAGCATTTCATCCAGATGTAACCTAGACGAAGTCCGGATGCAATGCGTTTTTCACTGATAGTTGCTAGGAGATGCTGTTTGTAAATCATTTTACGCTCACTTGAAAAACGCATCAAAACGGATTCCACCCGCGCAGAAAAAAGTGAACAACTGAACGCAATCGCAGACAAAACTGGGTGATCTTGCTTGCAAAATTGTGCGAGTTTCACTGAACACATCCTGAGAGAATCTGTAACGCTTGTATAAAGGAGCCTTGGGTGACTTCTTTCTCTTGCCTTTTATTCATTTAAAAATTCACTTTTATTTTTCTTGATTAAAAGTATTATTAATAGGAAAGAAAAGGGTTAAAACTTGCAGTTGAGATGTGTGGCCCCATCAGAGAACAAGATTCTGGGGGCCTACCCTCCATCAATATGGAACATGGACTCGGCCACTTTAAATCGCATTTGTTCTTATTATCGCACAGAAAGAAGAATTATTAATATTTGTGAATTCGTATATATAAGAAATAGACTAACAACTGTCTTCTGCTAAACATTTGGGGAGGTCATTATTTTGCAGAACCTGGACCCAGCCAAGGATTTTCTGGTACTCTGGTGAACCAATCATGCAGTATATCTGCATATGAGCCTTGCAAGGTTTTTATTGTAGAGCACATATGCATGTATAAATGGTCAACCATGAAACGTTGAAAAATGTATCTGATGGTGCCTTAAACCCTTTTTGCATTTTGGCATTTTATATTGGATCTAGGTGGAACCCATCTGCAAGTTAGGCTACTTTCACATCTGCGCTTTCCCTTTACGCTATTGAGATCCGTCATAGGATCTCAATAGCGGGGGAAAACGCTTCCGTTTTGTCCCCATTCATTGACAATGAGGACAAAACTGAACTGAACGAAAGGGAGGGCACCAGAATGCATTCCCTTCCATTTGGTTGCGCCCCTATCGCGGACAGAATAACGCTGCAAGCAGCGTTTTTCTATCCGCAATGTGGTGCGGAGCAAAATGGATCCTTCATAACTCACAATGTAAGTCAATGGGCATTGATCCGTTTTCTCTGACACAATAGAAAACGGATCCGTCCCCCATTGACTTCCAATAGTGTTTATGATGGATCCGTCTTGGCAATGTTAAAGATAATACAACCGGATCCGTTCATAATGGATGCAGACGGTTGTATTATCGTGACGGAAGCGTTTTTGCTGATCCATGACGGATCCAGCAAAAACGCTGGTGTGAAAGTAGCTAATTGGACTTCGGCATATGAGCTGTAGGCACAAAAGAAAAGTCTGTATTTGATGAAGAATAAATGTTCTCTTTTCTTTTACATACATCAGAGCAATACACATACAACAGTAAAAAATCATTTCAAATATCAGTAATGTATACTTGGCCAGACTTGATAAATCTGGTTTCTTATTGGACCCCGTCTGATTTCTTTTCTGCAGGCCTATATTTATTGAATGCTTGCGAAAACAACAGAAGACCACAGAAGAACTTGGAACGTCACAATGTGCAGGAAAAGAAACCCTGATCTTGGCTCCTTTGCTAAAATAACTTCCTTGTTGTTGGATATTAGGAACTTTGCATTTCACTTAGCAAACATAACATATGAAAATGAAATGGAGAATACATATTAATAATCCTTTGATCTCTCGTGGCTCCAGTGATGACAGCTGCTCCCTTAGTAGGCTGAGAAAATTACACAAAATAGCTTTTTAAAAGGCCTTACATGTATAGGATCCTGTGTACATCTCCTTCAACCTAACGTTTAGACTATGGTGGATTTGGTGATCTCTAGATTTGCTTGGTTTTTCTTACCTGGAAGGATATCTGGCTTTCACTGTGTTGAAGACCCATAACTAGGGCCCCACGGTTATTATACGTATTAAAATGCATACACTCCCATAGGATTATGTATCAGGTTTGTTTATTTCTGCTGCAAAAATGTAATATTTTACCAGACTTTTCTTTTTTCTTTAACTTCAGGATGCTACAGATGAGGCGCTGCATTGAATTCAGTATAATGCCTATTGCACGCTACCATAGGTGTCCTGTTGCTGTATTGCGGACCGCATGTGCGGATCCGCAATACACGGGCACCGTTCCGTGTGCATTCTGCAGCACGGATGCGGACCCATTCACTTCAATGGTTCTGCAAATCCAGAGATGCTGAACGCTGCGGAACGGGCTCACGGAACGGAACACTATTGAAGCACTATGGAGTGCTTCCGTGGAGTTTCGTCCCGTACTTCCGTTCCGCAAAAAGATAGAACATGTCCTATCTTTTTGCAGAACAGGCGGATCGCAGACTAATTCAAGTGACAAATGCATTTAGTATGGTTCCATTATTTGGCACCTACTTTCTAATGTATATTGACTGTCTAAAGTTCAGAATGCTTTCTTGCAGTTGAACGGGGTCCTTTGTGCATGGCGTTGCAGCCGCATGCCCTAAAATGTAACAAGAGGAACTCATAGAGAGAGAGAGAGGCGATATAA